>JAYKKM010000147.1:2810000-3390000 GCA_035772405.1 Chrysogorgia sp. JL179-B06
CTGATGCTTTGTGCGCCATGGAGAACTGTATTGCTGATTTACGGAAGTGGATGGTGAAAGACAAACTGAAAATGAATGACGATAAAACTGAATTTTTAATTATCGGCTCTAGACAGCAACTCTTGAAAATTGATCCATGTCATATTCGCGTTGGTAACACTGACGTCCAGCCAGTTTCGTCAGTGCGCAATTTGGGGTCCTGGTTCGACCGAAAATCTATCTATGTCCGTACACGTAACTAAATCCTGCGGTGCCGCATTTTACTGGCTCCACAACATCAAGCGTATTAGCAGATTCTTGCCTAAAGATAAACTCACATTGGTTATTCATGCGTTTGTCACTAACAGGATTGATTATTGTAATGGCCTATTGTATGGACTGCCGAACTGTGAATTAAATAAACTCCAAAGAGTCCAAAATGCGGCCGCAAGACTCCTAACTTCTACTGGGAAATATGATCATATAACACCTGTCCTGTGTGAACTACACTGGCTGCCCATTACTTTTAGGATCAATTTTAAGATCGTACTTTTGACTTTTAAGGCGTTGCATGGAATGGCTCCACATTATATTAGTGATCTCATTACTGTTAGGCAGCATGTGCGCAATTTACGGTCCAATGCTGGTATAGTTTTACTTCATCCTAGAGGCAAAATGCTTAAAACTTTCGGCGACAGAACTTTCAGTGTGGCTGCTCCTAAATTATGGAATGCTCTCCCAGCAGACTTGCGTAATATTAATTCAATAAGTACTTTTAAATCTTGTTTGAAAACACACTTTTTTAAATTAGCTTTTAACCTGTAGTAGAATTATTTTACTACTTATATTATAATAATTTGTTTATTATTATTCATATTGTACTGCGCTCTTGATCATTACATGTAAAAAGCGCAATATAAGTTATTAAATTATTATTATTATTATTATTTCCAGATGGATTTAACTCTTTCCTGTCCGGCTGAAAAACATCCAAAATTGAACTATACCTCTTTGTTCTATTTATATATCGGCAAATATCCATAACTGTTGCGAAACCTATACCTTTTCTGAAAGCCCAATAAACCGGCTGTTACCAATGCTTTTGAGTTTTCCGAACAAGACACATTATTTTAATATAAATTAGCATTAATTATCATAAATCAGGTTGAAAAACTTCCATTTTTGTAGAAAAGGCCATCTTGCACGCTCGCGTAGCATCATGAAAATTCAAAATGTCACCAATCGCAGAGTTGTTTATGAAATCAAATCAAATCTGGCGTGTGAGTAGATCTCATGTCCCTGGCGCTTATCGAATATCAATTTTTAATCTTGCGTTACCGTGTGCCGTGTTTTTCGATTGACGACTTCGGGGTCTTGTCTTCTATGACCCCTTTTGACTGGGCCGGACAGGAAAGAGTTAATCACAAAAATATGCCGTTTAACTTCATGTTGGATTGCTGCAGACGTAAAGTGATGTTGTGAGTTTTCTGTCACTGTCGAAGTGTTGTTTGGTGATTTTTTGTTGGCTACAAGAACAAAATGAATGGTTTCTTCGTGAATATGCTGCCCGACGAGAACTAAAATAAACATTTTACACCATTTCCGTGTTCTCTTGGTAGACTATATGTCTATAAAAGTGTTGTCTTTTTGGGGTTTTATTGAAATTTTCAATAAGGTAAACTTCGCCTTCATAAATTATACGGAAATTCTCGTTCGCTTTTATAGCGTTGCTTTGTCCACTTTAAATACTTATAATTTCCTATATATTTGCTATATTTTATTTATAGTTATTGTGCATACTATGTAAAATGTTAATGTTTAAAAACGATGATGGGCCGGCATGATTTGCTTTTTGTGTGACACGACCTCAAAATTCCCGTGTTTGGATAACCTGATCCAAACACGGGTATCAGCCAATCAGAACACGCGTAGCACACTTGTTATTTTATAATAAGAAATTCCTAATGTTTTCCGTGTTTGGATACTCTGATCCAAACACGCGGGATGTTGCGAGACTTGAGAAAAGCGAAAAAAACACGAGCCGCTAGGCGAGTGTTTTTAGCTTTTCGAAAGTCGAACAACATCCCAAGTGAAAGTTAAGTGAGTGTCAGGGTAGTGCTTTGCGCGCTTGTTTTCTTCTTGGCGGCCATTTTATGGGACGCCTATTTCAGTTCACAAACGAATCCATCGATATTTGATCAATCCTTCTTATAAATTATCCATTTTCAAGTTTTCTAAAAGTAAATATACCTGAGTGATCAATTATTGTGATATTTTTCTTAAATTTATCATTTACTATAGTAATCTTTTCGATACATAGAAGCTGCTACGAGCGCTTCGCCTCAAAGAAATATATTTTGTTTCTTCTGATGTTTTGTTCATTTGAATTTGCAAAGATTCAGGAACTAAAGCCATCCGGGCCAGCTTGTTCGTCAGAAACGGCGTTGTGCGTGGCCCGCAGTGGTTCACAAACAAGCGAACCGCAACTGTTCAAATCGTCTTGAACATTAACTTCATAACGCCCCGAAGTCAGGATCGGACTCCAATTTCAACATTTCCAAATAAATCTAGAGTTCACATGCAAATTATAGTTCTAATGATGCGATGCACTGCAATCAATTCGTATGAAAACAAAAACACAAGCGCGCAAAGCACTACCCTGACACTCACTCTTTAATATAATTAGATCAACATTGCAATTCCCGCAAAAACCGTCAACTTCCAATCAGCAGAGGTCTTTCATGTCCTTCTAAGCTAATCGGCCAATCATGGATGGTTTTCTATCATGATTGATGACGTTGACGACAGCAGACAGCCGAAAATAAGTTTGAAGTGGTAAAAACATCAGGAAAACATGCTTAGAAAGATGAAAAAGATATTTCCAGATGGATTTAATCACCAAAATGTGTCGTTTAACTTTATGTTGGATTGCTGCAGATGTAAAGTGATGTTGTGAGTTTGCCTAGCCTTCATATTCTACAACACAGAGTCTTTTTCGTGGTTTTCTCTTACTGTCGAAGTGTTGTTCGGTGATTTTTTGTTGGCTACTAGAACAAAATGAATGGTTTCTTCGTGAATATCCTGCCCGACGAGAGGTAAAATAAACATTTTACACCTTTCCATGTTCTCTTGGTGGACTATATCTATAAAAGTGTTGTCTTTTTGGGTTTTATTGAAAATTTCAATGAGGGGTAAACGTTGCCCTCACAAATTATACGGGAATTCTCGTTCGCTTTAGCGTTGCTTTGTCCGCTTTAAATACATATAATTTCGTCCTATTTTTGCAAAATCTTGTGAAAATTAACAGGGAAGATTGCTATATTTTATTTATAGTCATTGTGCATATGTATAGAATGTTAATTAATGTTTAAAAACGATGATGGGTCGGCATGATTTGCTTTTTGTGTGTACAAGATCGACCTCAAAATTCCCCTTGACCAATCAGAGCGCTTGTTGTGTACATGTTATTTTATAACACATATTCGACCTGGTACAGATTTCCGTTGTATTAATTACGACCTGGTAATTCTCGCCAATCATGATCAAAGTTTCAGAAGTTTACTACAATTTAAATACCCAAACAGCAGTTAAACTGTAGTTAAGACACAATTTTAACCGAACAATTTTAACCGGAAACTTCTGACAACTGACAAATTTTGCGAGAAAGAGATATATACAGTATGCCATGCTGCCAGCCCAAAGGTAGCGTGCGTCTTGTTATATGCTTAAAACCCCATTGCTTCGAATTGTCAAACTCATGACTGGAGAACTGTGGTCCATTGTCGGAAATCAGTTCATCTGGGATTCCATGTCTGGCCATTTCGAATTTCATGCGCGATATATAACCATAGCTGATGTTGTACAGTAGTTGTAGTAAGTAGGTCAATCTCGAAGTAATTCGAATAGTAATCCACCATCAAGAGGTAGTCTTTTCCTTCTAGTAGCCCAGGGTCGACTACTGTAGGTACACTGTGTCTCAGCAGTTGCTCATTTGGTTGTTGATGGCTGAAGCTGTTGCAAATAGGGCATTTTTCACCACTTTCTCAATATCTTTGTCTATTCCAGGCCAGGCATTCTCCATTTACGCCTCCGTGCTAGTGGCAACATTTTCGGGGGGAGCAAGGGACTTGTTTGCATACTAATTGCTCATCCTGCGTATACCTATTCGCAATTCCGGGGCTTAGCCTGGCTTACCCACGACGAGGCTTTTGTCGCGATGCCGCGGCTCGTCGTGTCACCGACTGGTCCAGCATGCACCTGGAGTTTTACAATTACTTCACGGCGGCTTTCTCTCGGATCCAGGCTCCATCCGATGTGGTCGCGCGCTCCGAAAGCTCCAGCATCGTCTCTCCTTATTTGTCGTTCTTGGAACGCTGGGCGCTGCATTCAAGTTCGGTCCGTTCTGTATTTCCCGTATCTTACAGCTCCTCCACCGCTGGGCGCGTAAATCGACTTGTACTCGTCGGGAGCTTGAGTCCTTGATCGGTCATGTCCACCATGCCTGCCGCGTTGTTCTTCCGGGTTACTGCTTCCGCAACCCGTCTCACCCCATTCGGTTGAATCGCGAGTATCGGCGCGATCTCCATTGGTGACTGTCCTTTTTCAGGAATGGAACGACATGTCCTTCTTTCTTTCTCCTTCTGCTTGGGTGCTTTCAGCTCCAGGCCTGTCAGCTTGGCGAGATTGCGCTCCGCGTACCTACCACTGGTCGTCAGCTATGTCGCGGCTCACCACCGGGTGGGCCATGTCGCACGTGTTTCCCCCACCCTACCTGCACGCTTGTTTCGCGCCAGTGCATCTGGTCTGTTCCCGATGAGTGATAACGTACGTGGTCTGCTGTCTGTCGCCAGCGCGTTTGGCTGGTTTCCCGGCTTATCCGGCTGCTGTCAGTGTTAATTGTGCCCCTCAGCATCACTGAGGTTGATCTGTTTTGCTTTTGTTTGCTTGTACTGGTGGCATGCGATGGCCCATCTCGTTTTCCTCACTCCTTATCTCGCGTGGCTCCAGGTCGGTGTGTTAGTTTGGGGGGTTGGTCCTCCATGATGGTAAGTTACTTCCACTTTATGACTGTGCAACTAGTTAGTTGGCGAGTTTAGGCTTGTCTGTGTGCTGCTCTACCAACAAGACCCAGCGCAAACCCCAACCCGCACCGCGAAGCCCCTGAGGGCGAGATTGCGCAAACCCCTCTCCGACAGAGCTACACCCTCCAATGTATTAGTTATAATTACAAGAGATTCGCCATTGGCACGTACTGTGAATGCTAGGGTCATAATCGGGTAACTCCCTTGCTAGAATTTGCACGAGTATTAATGTTGGGTTTCACAACAGTTACCATTGAAGATATCCAGTCAGTTGGTCTGTTTGCGAGTTGATTACGCCTAAACGCTCCATTTGTTCTAACTCTTCTTTGACACGGACTCTTAGTGCTGCTGGTACTCGTCGTGGGAGATGTACAACTGATTTCGAATACGGATTGAGCGCGATGTGGTACTTTCCTTGGAGGATGCTAAGCCCTTCATACACGTCTTGATATTCTTCAAAGAGGTACATGTACATGTATTCTTGCGTAAGCAGAGTGTTGACTCTTTGAGCCAATGTAAGCTCTTTGCTGGTCCTTAGGCCCAGGATCGGCACGACATCTCGGTTTATCAAATAAAAGTGGATCTTGCAGACTTTATTCTTAAACTTGCAATCTAGGTATGCTTCTCCACACAAGTCGTAGGACACACAAGTCTCACTCCATTGGATGAATACGCGCACTTCTAGATTTCTTTTCCACATGCTTACCAGTATCTATCTATCTTGAACATGGACTTGCTTATTTATTGTCGTCTTATTTATTGTCGTCTGAGATGTTCTTTGTACAGTATATGTATTATTCTTTGGCGTTTCTGGTTGATGTCGCTTTTTCGAGTACATTTTCTCCTTGTCGATGCCATGTACGTCGTTTGTAGTTTCGTTTTTTATTTCCTTGAGATGTCTTTCGGACCTTTCACTAGCGCGGCAAACATCGATGACTTTCTGCAGAGTAAGCTTTGGCTCGCGAAGCGTTATTTTTCGAACTTGATCTGATCGGATTCCACACACGATTCGATCTTTTATCAACTCGTCAGGAAGCACCCCAAATTCGCAGTTTATTGTTTTAATTCGCAGGTCTGTTACATATGCGTCGATGGTTTCTGTGGCTCCTTGATCTCTGGTGTTGAAAACATGTCGCTCGTACAGTACGTTACATTCTTTTGTGTGAACAGTGTTGTTCAAACCTCTCGAGTAGAAACTTCGGTCTTCATTGCTTTCGTCTTCTGCAAACGTAAATGTATTCAATACTTCAACCGCTTCAGTTCCCGTGGGGTGCGCGATTTTCTATTGATTGCTTGTACAATCCCGAAGCTTTCATGCACTGTAGATTTCATATTGTTGCTTGAATCGGCGCCAATCGGCTACATTGCCTTCGAGAACCAACGCTGTTGATTTATTGAAACCTTCTACCATAATATCAGGTTTGTTTCGAATAGGAACGCTATCCTACCGCTGCCACCATGTAATGTTTAGCTTTCTAACATAATTTAACGAAACTCTGATTTCTTGCAGTACACACATGATAATACATACATATATGTGTTAATATATACATTGTTGTAGTGAATGTGGGAGAACTCAGAATAGACATTCACTACAGCAGTGTATATTCAAAATCAATCGAACCAGTACATCATTGTAACCTTTAATTCTAATTTTAATAACATTGTAATAACATAACATTGTTATAATAATTCTAATAACATTGTAATCTGAGTCTTGGTGGCTCAATGGTTAGAGCGTCTCACCGGCAATCAGAAGGTCACAGGTTCGATTCCTGTCCGGGACTCAGAATATTTTTTTCTGAGGATATACGAGCTTGATAATCGTCCATGTATCGTGTATCGTCATACATACATAGTTTATAAAACGTCACTGTCCGTGGGGGTCCTCGAACCCAGGCCACAACATATATAAGTTGATTATATATTACAGAAAAGATCAGATTAGATGCTGTATTACAGTATCACTTTGACACAATCACCAACGTTGCAAATGTTTTGGAAATGTTGTTTATTGTTTTTTTTGCGAGGGGGAACTCTCATTTGACCGGTCAAGATACGTCCTTACTGTAGCATATTTATATTACCATATTGTTATAATATATAAGTAAGAGACTTCTAAATGAAAGCCAATAGATTACATAATAATAATAATAATAATAGCTTTATTCAAACATCTTGGTTAGAAAATATACGATGTATTTACAAAATTTTATATATGTGATATTACGAAATGTAATATACAAGACTAATTATTCCTGTCTCAATTAAGAGTTTAAAAGGCGGCATGCTCTAGGCATGAAAGAGTTCTGGTGCCTCGCTGTCCCAGAGCGTGGGATCGAAATTTGCCTTTTATTTCGTGTTGGATATCTATGTTCATTACTGGCTGGAATAAAGGCGCGGTTTGGATGGTTATTCTCCGCCAATATTCTTTCAAGTTCGCGTTTGGTAGCAATATCCCTGCGTTTCTCTAGGCTTGGAAAGGACTTCTTCGGCAGGCCAATTATTGCCAGACTGCGATCTTGAACACGCTGTAGTTCGTCAACAAGGTATTTTGGAATACCTCCCCACACTGCTGATGCGTATTCTAACAGGGGTCGTACTTTCGTACAGTAAACCACGGTTCCCACAGACTTGGGTAAATTTGATTTCCTGCATTCTCTCAAAAAGTATAGCCTCTTGTTTGCTTTCTTTATGGTCTCATTGACATGATGGTTCCAGCGTAAATCCTGTTGACTCCAAACCCCGAGCTATTTAAAGGTGGAGACCCTCTCGATCTTATCACCTCCCACGAGCAGGTTGGGAGGCTCATTGGGGGCCTTACAGAATGAAATCCACATGTCCTTCGTTTTCTTGGCATTAAGTACCATGTGGTTGTTGTTGTTTTTTTTATTATTATTTAATAAAATCTTGATTTGCAATATACACAGGTTTAGTGATAATTAAGAGTTTTCTATCTCAATATAGGACAATACAATATATAATTATATAAGTCGATTATGCTAATTAAAGTAAAATGTTAAAATGTTAAAATTTGTAGACAATATTTATGTTCAGTGAAAAGCTGCGCTAAACTAATGCGTCCCACTTTCGTACGCAGTATGGTAAGAAACTGTCTTGAAACCGTTCAGTGCGACATTTAAATATCGGAAATTTGCGAGATTTTCTTAGATTGTATTGAGACTGGACTGGATCAGGCATCAAGGCGTTTAAATTACTTGAAGCATGTAAAACTTTTGAATAAAATGATTTACAAAGTGTTTCTCTTCTATCAAAGAGTATCGGCAACTTGAGTTCCACAAGTCCAGCAGCATACGACAAATGTGGACAGATGATCCTAATTGCACGACGTTGGATTTTCTCAACTTCATCATCAAGCTTCGAAGTTAAAGATGAATGCCATACAGGACACGCATACTCTAAGACCGGGCGAATAAAGGAGCAGTAGACAGAACGTAAGTCCTTTGAAGGGACGCCACTGCGTCGCAAAGTTCGCAAAGCATAGAGACGTTTGCTCGCTTTAGTACACACATGTTCAATATGAATGTCCCACTTTAGATTTGTTAGACAGATGGACTCCCAAGAGTTTAATAGTGTGAACCAATTCAAGCGGTTGGTCATTAATTGCAAGGGGTTGTAACGAAGGTTGACTCTTCGCGAAAGTCACAATGAATTCCTTAGTTTTCTTAGCGTTGAGCTTCATGTTATTGTCAGAAGTCCAGCGAACAATATCATCAATTTCCCGTTGTAAACTCGAAGTACTTCATCGACAAATTTGTACAATGGAAATGCTGTCGTCAAATCGTTTACCATCACCAAAAAGAAAAGGGGGCCCAATTTAGTCCCTTGCGGTACGCCAGCATTAATAGTTTTCCAGGTAGATTTAAATTTGCCTAATTTCACGCGTTGTCCAAGTTCGCAGGTTGTCCAACACAACTTGCATTGTGGACTCGTGATCGCTATTTGACACACTCTCAGATATCGTGCAGTCGTCAGCGTATTTGCATACTACAACACGATCACGTATCTCTCTTGGGATTGCGTCCTCGAGATCGGTGATGAAAATATTGAACAACAGGGGGGAGATCACGGATCCTTGTGGTACACCGGCAGGACAGGGCTTGGAACTGGATAGAACACCGGGAAGCTTCACCTGTTGTGTCCGTTCAGTTAGAAAGCTCTGAATCCACAGCCATAAGCTCTTGTTGATGCTCATACTCTTAAGCTTTGCCAAGAGCAGTGAGTGGTCGACTAAGTCAAAAGCTTTGCTAAAGTCAATGAATAAAGGCGTGAATGCCCTTCTTTCCCACTTGTGTATTGTCCGTGTCATCAAACCATTTCTGCGTGGTATTAATGAGTGCTGATACAGTTGATCGCCCCTCTGCAAATGCATGCTGGTTGCCTCTTGGGTATAGCACCGCTTTGTTCAGAAGAACCTGAGTTCTTTCCAGCACTTTGGCAAGCACAGGAAGTACAGAGATTTGCCTAAAGTCAGTCTCTATATCCTCGGGAGGGTTGATTTTGGGTACAGGGCTGACAAGAGCGTGTTTATATGAGGTGGGATATTTCCCTACAACAATGCTAGAGGTGATGATGTTGTGAACAACAAAAGCAAGCTCTTCTGCAAAGTTCTTTAAAAGCCAAGCGGGTATATTATCTATACCCGTAGCTTTTTTAGAGGTCAACTGTTTCAAAGTCTGTTTGACTTGTCCTACACTCGGGGGCTCTACAGATGTCCCGGCTGGGAGGTCATTCCAAGGTTTTGTGAAGACTTCCTGTAGTTTTTCTGTAAGTTCGAACAGTTTTTCAGTCGATGGTGCTGTTAAACATGAATTGTTTTGCTTCGCGCCACACAGTTCATATATAGATTTGAACCACTTGGCTTGATTTAACTTGTGAAGACCAGCGGTCTTATCCTGGTAGTATTCCAACTTAGCCTTAGATATACAGTAAGCGTAGTAACTTTTTCTCGAAGTTTGCTATATTTCTCAATATCACCTCTGGTGTATGCGCGCTGTCTTTCCATAATAATGCTCTTTATATTGGTAGTTAGCCATGGTTTGTCGCTTGGATGCATGAATATAGGCATTGTATTATCCAGAATGGTAATTACGCGATTTGTAAAAATGCGAACCTTCTCATCAACGTCCCGCGCAAATAACACTTCCGACCAGTCTTCACTATTCAAGCGTATTGTTAGCGCTGCAATATTGCTCGGTTTCATTTTTCGAGTCATACGAGAAACCGGCTTTAACTTTGACTGGATCTTCGGCTTTACCATTATGCACTGATGATCGGATCTTCCAATACTAGGAGATGGACAACATCTTCAAAACACTGAGCCATGTTAGTAAGGATTTGATCTAAAATGTTTTTCCCGCGAACAAGACGGCGTAAATTAAATCTCCTGCATAGACGACTAATAATTGGGTTATGAAGTAACCATAAGACCTCCATGTTATCAGTCTCCAAACTCTTTAAATGCTTGGTAGGAAGAGATTTATGGACATAGGCTAAGACTCCACAGCCATCGGAGAAACTCCTATCTTTTCGAAATATATTAAACTGTTCGCCGACACTGATCGTGGAAGATGGTATGTTTTCATTGAGCCATGACTCCGTGATAACAGCTAGAGTGATATCATTTGTTTCGATAATTACTTGAAGCTCGTCAACCTTATTGGAGATATGACATACGCGTTTGTACTAAGCAGAGAGGGCAGCTGGGATTGGATTTTAATCCCAGTTGAAATGGGAATACAATTCGCTGCACAATGTCTCCTCCGTATGCCAGCCAGAGGAAATCGAGTTTCACGGGTTGAAATCATCGTACTGATCTTGCGTGGGCCAAAGGAATTCCAAGGTATATTTAATGAGTCAAAAACAAGGTTACGTAAATTTGGTGTAAGTGTTGTTAAATTAGTATTCAAAATTGAATATGGAGAAGATAGGTTAGGGTGAGGTAAAGGTTCTTTAGATTGTATTTTATTTGTAGATTGACCTCCTCGCTTTCCTCGAAATTTACGTAATATGCCAAGGTTTTTAAGAGATTTGAAGACTTGTGGATTTAAGGGTCTTGTTGTTTCTGTAATGTTTACATCGCGAATAGGCCTCCTCAATTGTGCTGTATTGCCATTTCTAAAGTCATAAACCCGAGACAATTGATAAGACTGTTGACATTTTAAGTCATATCTAGTTTGGTATGAGGGATACGAGGTTAAACGGTTCCCAATTAGGAGCAAAACCGATCTTGAATACTTAACTGTAGTAATGGCAGTAGTTGGACATAGGGTTAGATGTTGATCTCGAGTCGAAGTCTTTCCAAGACTATAAGGGCGACCAGGGCCTGGGTTACGCGAAATGTCCATACATATTGACAAATCAACCGCAAACGGCTTCGAAGCCAACGCCGGAGGGGGCGCGCACCGCCTGCGCCCCTCCCTAGGAAGTTGATCCATGTTTGCTGTACTTGATAGCGGCGACGGAGATTGAATAATTTCTGCTTAAACCATTACGACGAAACTTAACGTGTAGTTGCAGAGACGCCGTAAAATTTGTTAAAAACAAACCATCCGTATGCAATCCATAAATATCCTTGGTAGTAGGACTCTTAGAATTCGAAATATTCGTTTTTCTCAATGAAATTCGTAAAAATACGACATAATTATAAAATCAAGATATTTAGCAGCTTAGAATTTAAAGTGGCAGCCATATTGGCGCTCAAGAGTAAATAACACAACGCTGTCAGTCTGCACGGTGACGAAATCACGTACAACGTTATTTTGAGTCCTGAAAGATGAAATTCAAAATTCAAATTCTATCTGTCTGTCCGTCCATCCATCTGTTGCCAGTGCCCATGATTTTTAATATATAATGTTCAGTTCGGGATTTATAATATGAAACCATTACAGTTCAAGCCATTACAGTTCCCAAAATATTTAATGTAGTCTAGCAAACGTTTGGAGATTTTACATATCCGTAATATTTGGGTCTTCCTGAGCAAAATCATAATATAAATGTAAAATATCCCCAAACGTGAGATACAGGTAGGCACTTTAAATCACTGATTTCCAAACCATAGTATCGTTTGTTTGGGATTAGCTAAAAGAGATGATCCAAAAGACCTTTCTAGATCAAAAGTGGTACTAGGATCAAATTTTTACCTATCGATATTTTTACGTATTTATAAAGTAGAGCTGCTAAATATTACTCGGTCGAAACCGTTTTGCGATTCGACGATGGCAAGTATTATTTTTCTGACTCCGAATCTGGAATTGTTATGTCCGCCATTAATCGATCATGTTCCTGACCAGCGTAAGTGACGTCAGACTTCTCAACACAAAGACTCCTAGTGCCTAATTCTTCAAGTAAATCCATAGTGATCAAGATCCTTTTTTCAAATTCTTCGTCTGAAAGCTGGACATTTCATCTACTTCTCGAAGAAAACAAGTAAACAAGTAACCTCGACTGAAATTCAGGCGTAGCATTGAGAGTCTGACGTCACAAACAATATTACCTTTTGAAATTGCGGGCTCACTTGGAACACGTTCTTAGAAATAGTGGCCTAAATAGTAGTGATCTCAGAGCTCAAAATACTTAGTTCAAAATACCTTTTTTTTATTATTTTACATTGATGATCACTTTCTACCCTAAAATACTATTTTATGCTAAAGAAAAAATGGTCGTGAATTTTCATCGTAGTGCCACTTTAACGATAAGATTAGGATCAAGAAAGGTCCTTTTGCATGGATCAACCATTTAACCACGATCCATTTGTTCATATTTTAATTTTTCTAACCCTAACACCTTTGGAAGAAAATCACTGGATAGTGTGTGCTATAGGACAGTTCCATAGTATCAGTAATTTGATTTGAATCTGTTTCAAAGCACAGGCATCGAGGAGCAATTTCAGCATCATAATGGCTTTTTACAGAGTCTAAATTTTCAAATGTTGATAATTTAAACGTAATATGTTAAAACTAGATTAGATTGTTTTAAATGTAAATTCATACATATATATTGTTATTCATAGTTAATCTAATTTTTATTTATATATACTTTAGAGATTCTTTTTGAAAATCACTCTTTGTGAAAAAGTTTATCTCAATAAAGATCATAATCATCATCATCATCATCATCGGTGCATGCCCCCCTACAGTACATCTGAAATCCTACACCTGGCAGGGGGGTTAAACCACCAGTCAAATTGTTTGCCTTATTTCCACCCCTAGAAACATTATAAACAAAACTGAATAGTATATACAGTGTCATGTAGTATTACAAACCTTGAGAACCATTTCAAATTTGTCTAAAGGGTGTGCTTTGCCATCCTTTCCTATTGTCCTTATAGCAACTGCTATACCTGCACAATTTACTACAACATTTAATCCACCAAATGTTTCTTTAGCAAACTCTACAGCACTTTTAACTTGGCTTTCATCTGTAACCTGAGTGGTAAAAAATAAGTATAATTTTCTACTGGCTGAGAAACGAAAGCAGAAATTGAAAAATGCATTTCTCACACCACTGCTGGATTACACATACACGAGCGCAATTAATTGTGCTTGCCAAATCGAAGGGAAGCGCAATTTTTTTCTACAAAAACAGCGCCAATTTACAGTCTAAACATCTAAAAAACAGCAGTAAAACTAGTAATAGATTTTAATTTTTTCACTACTAATTAGCTTAAACTTAGACAAAAAAAACAATTTGAAAATAGCAAATACGGCATACAAAAGTATCGAAATTATTATTAAACAAAAGACATTCTATTTACAAAGTCTTAAAAGAATCAGTGACAGTATCAAAATTTACAGTTATTCGTCTGCGTCAATAACATCACTGGTGTCATCATCAACATTAAAATTCATTGACTAAGCGTTGGTCTTCATCTTCATCGTCTTTAATTTTGCGACCTTTGTCTGAATCGGGCTGTTGTTCAACCGAGTCTACTTCAGAGGAAAGCGTGGTGATTCTGAGGCCTCATTAAAGTGCACGAGGCAGGCACATTTTCAATTTGTGCAGGCGTTGGTCATATTCGTGAAGTTGAAACAGTTTTTTTTGCGTGTGGAAATTTTGAGGTTTATAGAATAGCATGTCGTTGCTTGCGACTGACTTTCGCTATCGCAAGGACACGCACACTAGGTAATGTTGCCATCAGGAAAAAAAAGCATCCTGGTTGCCGTATTGTTGCAGGAGACAAAAATCGCCTAGAGTGCATTGGGCTTTCAATCAATCTCAACACATTTATTTAAACACGGAATCTCATCATTTAAACATGCTCTTCCTGAGAGCCGTGTAAAATAATTCAAAACAAAGTAAAAATAAAAAATTTAGACAATTACAATATAGACATATAAGAAATTGAAATTACTATTCACAAGAATAGACTAAAACTTAATAACAATAACTAAAATGAGAATAGGAAAATCAATGTAGTTATTACTACATAATATATGCTAAAACATCTCATTTAGCTTGTTTTAGTAGGTTTAGCAGGGTTTTGCTATACAGTATAAGTATATTGTGATTTACGCGTATATAGAAGAACCGTTATGTTCTGAATATGGCCAAAATGGAAGAACCTACACTTACAAATGTTTCTATGTGGATATTTACTGATCTGCAAAGCAGTGAGGTAAATATCCACACTATTCACCAACACCGAGGTTAATAATTGTTTTAGTATAAATACACAGGTGATCTTTTTGGAATAGCATTTTCTTTAAAATTGGTTATTAATGAGGTGCAGGGGATTCCACTGCATATATATGAATGAGGAAATCCAAAAATATATAAATTAAAATATACATACATAACTCAGCAAAGTGACTTTTTCTGAACATCATAACGCCCCCACCCCCCAAAAAATGTAATCGAAGTTGATCGAAATATTTTCAGTTGGGCCAGTTGGGAACTAGTTCACTTACATCAGTTGGGTGGAAGTAACAATCTTTGCCAATTTCTTCAGCAACTTTACTTCCATTACTGGTAGGAAGATCTAAAATAACTGCTTTTGCTGCATACTTTTGGACGAGTCTTTTGACGGTCGCTCTACCTAACCCAGAAGCACCACCAGTTACTAAACACAGTAACTGCTTCGCTGCCGCCATCTTTGTAAAGTGTGGTCATTGATTCCTCAGTTTTGCATTGCGCACATCTACTGCGCTCATCCAATAATCAGTGTTTTTGCCATTATGCAACATTTTCAAACAATTCCGACCATTTTAGGACAATTTAGTAGGGAAGAGTTATTAAGGGACTAAATCAAATTTTTCCGAGAACGGTTACACAAGTCTAACTAAAAAAAAGGTCGGTGACCATAATTTCTTCCTTAGTAATTATTTTCTTCTACCACGTTTACGTGACAGATACTTAGAGAAAAATCATTTCTACAATTAACTTACAATATTTTACATTTTTGATGAATGTTATTTCAAATAACATGTTAAAGAATATGGGAAACGACCTTTCTTTATCATAATAAATCCTGTTAGCTGTTTCTTTTGCCTTAAAATACCATGTTTTCTTGTACAAAATTACTAGTTGCGAAAAATAAAAAATTAACTTTGTCAAAAGGTTCAAGAAAAAGTTGAGAAATGCGGTTTTTACTCAACTTGTAAATTGCTCGCAATGACGTCACCATACTGAGTAAGAGGTGATCTGCGACAAACAAGGTCGGTGACCCCAACCTTTTTTTTTGGTTTTAATATAAGTATGTCAATAACTTTAAGACTGGGAAGTTTCAACAAATTTTCATTTCGGAAAGAATTACTGAGGAATTACCTTAAAAGAGGCTGGCCTGTTTCGCTACACAATATCTTTGTTTTAAGTTATTATTATTTTTAATTTGTTTTAATTTATTAAAATGTTATACATATCAATTACTAATTATATAATTGAATGTACAAGGAGATCAGAAATAGAATTCAAGATTCCCTTTATACTGATCTCCTAAATACCAATTCAAAGAACTTACTACAAATCTCACCAAAACAAATCCCTGTTCATGGTCAATACTGCATTTAAATATCAGTAGTATTAAAAACAAATTTGACTCATTTAAACACTTGCTAAATTCCCTAAACAAACACTTTGACATAATTAGTTTAACAGAAACATGGTTAAACGATACAAACAACGAAAACTTTAAACTTGCTGAATATAATTATGTAAATTCAAATAGGCCAAAAAAGGTGGGGAGTGGGTATGTACGTCACAAGTCATACGCCTTATAAAGGTCGTGATGATTTAAATTATAATATAGAAAATGAAATTGAAACCATATTTATTGAAATAATAACACCTGTTGGTAAGAATAAAATCATAGGAGTAATTTACAGACCTCCAAAATAAAAGTAAAATTCGGTAGTATTTGAAAATTAAATAATTGAAAAAAGTACAAAAGAAAACAAAATTTGCTATGTTATGGGATATTTTAATATTGACCTACTTAAATCCGAATCTTGTGATTATGCAAATAGATTTTCAGAACGGCTGTTTATACATCTTCTTTTATTCCACTGATAACAAAACCAACACGAATTACTAACCACACTTCCACACTAATTGAGAATATTTTTACTAATGATATAGAAAAGTTAAAATCTAGTACTAATGGACTTATTTTTAGCGATATATCTGATCATTTACCAATTATGGTATGTCCAATTTGAACAATCATAAAGAAACCAATAAAAAAACCAACCCCACATACAACTATGATTAATAACTCAACCTGTAATTTATTTATTAATTCTATTAAAAACACTTCATGGAGAGATGTTCTTTCTAAGAAAAATCCGACAGAGCTGGCCCTCAATGAATTTTCAAAAATATATACATTAGCCGAATGAATCTAACTTTCCCTTAAAACGTAAGACAGCTAAGAAAAATGTTAATAAAATTAAACGTCCATGGATGGCAAATTGTATTGCTAAATCAGTAAAAAAGAAAAAGAAACTTTATAAAACATACTTAATCAACCCAAGTCAAAGGAATAATAACATGTATAAAAATATAAAAACAAATTAAACCATGTTATAAAATCTGCCAAGAAAATATATTATGAAGAATAACTAATAAAATACAAACATAACACAAAGATGACATGGCGGATACTAAATGAAATCCTTAACAAAGACAAAATAATTAAAGAACTACCGAAAGAATTTAATGTTGGAAAACGTATAATAAAAAATCCCATTGAAATAGCTAATGAATTCAATAAATATTTTGTAAATATTGGTCCTGAACTAGCAAAAAAAGTCCTAACAATACAGAGAAAACATATTACTAACAACTACAAAGATAGTATGTTTCTTGATCCAATAACTGAAAGTGAAATAGAAATTAAAATAAGTAATATAAAAATAATAAAAGCCCTGGGTATGATGACATTAATGCCAAAGTAATAAAACTAACTGGAAAGGAAATTTCTAAACCGCTGGTACGTATATTTAATTTGACAATTGTACATGGAAGTATTCCAGACGATCTAAAAATAGCCTTAATATATAACGCCAATTTTCAAAGAAAATGAAAAAAAACTACTTTGAAAACTATAGACCAATATCAGTTCTTTCCTGTTTCTCTAAATTACTGGAAAAACGTATGTACAAAAGGCTAATTAAATATAGTTTTGTAAAACAAGATCTTATCAAAACATCATTATGGGTTTAGACAAAACAGATCTACTGAACTTGCCATTATTGAGCTTGTAGACAAAATTACAAGAGCAATAGATAAAGGAGAATACACAATTGGTATATTTCTAGATTTGTCAAAAGTATTTTGACACTATTAATCACAAGATTCTGAATAAAAAACTAGATCACTATGGCATAAGTGGAACACCTCAAAAATGGTTTGAAAATTACTTAGAGAATAGAAAACAAATTGTAAAATACAACCAAGTAAAATCAAAAGAAATGACAATCACAAGTGGTGTTCCTCAGGGGTCAATATTAGGACCACTCCTATTTCTTTTATACATTAATGACATTCAAAACTGCAGTCAAATAGTTTTCAATGAATTATTTGCAGATGATACAAATGTATTTTACAGTAACATATGGTCTTAAAAAACTCAACGAAATTATACAAATAGAAATTGGTAAAATAGCTGAATGGCTTAGTATAAATAAACTACCAATTAACACTTCAACATTTTATTTAAATCTCATAACAACAAACACAACACAACACAACAATTAAAATTAACAATGAAAACATCAAACAAGTTAATAACACGACATTTCTAGGTATGCATAATTGACGAATGACATGGAAAGACCATATAGCTATGGTGTCAAAAAAGATTAAATCTGCTGGTTTGATAGCCAGAATACGGCATTTTACTAATTTGAATACTCTTAAACTAATATATTATGCATTAGTCTATCCATATCTTATCTATGGTAACTTAATATGGGGTAATACATACAACAAACGAATCCAAATATTAATGAATATCCAGAAAACGTACGCTTAATGACTTTCAACTCCTATATGGAACACACTAAACAATTTTTGAAAATTTGAAAATATTAAATATCTATAAAATCAATGATTATTTGACTAGTTTTTTCGTGTTTCGTTACCGTTACATTAAAAATTTACGAGAAGTTTTCACAAATTATTTTGTATCAAACAATCAAATCCATCATCATAACACAAGAAATGCATCAAAACTGCATAAATCTTATAAAAGAACAAATTATGTAAAAGCAGGGCATTTTTTAATACCATATACTGGTTGGGGCATTTGCCCCAGTGCGCCCTTTCCACTGCTGAAGGAAAAAAAGGACCGGCTACCCCAGTGCCCTGGGCCCTTTGTAAAGGTGATTTGGGAATTGACCCTTAGAAACTCAGTGATCTTGCAAAATTCGGAAAAGAAAATAAGCAATAGTTAACTCATGCAATCAATTTCAAAGCAATTATATGTCAAGATTTTATTTTCAATTGGCGCTGCAGACTTCCCAAAAGGCATTTGCTACTTTGAGCTATTCATCAACTTGCAACTGCCAGGTTGCAGCATGATTATTGTAAAGATACAAAGCTATTGATTCCTGCTGTATGCCCAGATGTTGTTAGTTGATTAATAGGTACTCTGTGTTTAGTGTTATCAAATGAATAGCTGTAATAATTCTTGGAACACTTCCACTGCCACTGGTAAGAGTAATATGCTTTGCTAGTTTGATATCAGGTAAATATTCTAAGTGTTTTGTTTAGGATAGATACATGTACTACAGGGTAAAGTATGTGTTGGGTGGCATTTCTAAACTAGAAATAGCCATTGAGACTGAGTGGCGACTCGATTTTGGCTCTGGCTAAACCACATGTACAGGTGTAATAGCGAGAACTCAGGGATCTGCCCACGCTGGTCGGAGCTGGTCGGGAGTTGCCGGCACTAAATAAATCCGACCGGCACAAAATCAAATTCTCTCGTTTGCGACCACCACTATTTTGACTGAAATTTACTTTTTATAACGGTAATATCGAGTTTTTACTTTGCAGTTGTGAACTGGCAAGATATATTCTTGATGGCAAATATACTGTAATAAGTTATAAAGTAACAAGACTCCCGGTGGGCGTTAACTCAGGCTATTAAAGAACTGAAGAAAAGACGTGATTAATAATGTGAAATTGACAGATAATTTGCATAGACATTGCTTGATAAAATCGGATCATATGCGTAACCTGAACCATAGTTAGTAGAGGGGGATGGTTTGGAAGCTCCATTGTCTAAAAAAAAGTCTTAAAGATTATGCGATGTTCATGTTATTGTATTGGAGAAAGTGTTTGTTATTGGTTGGAGAAAGAAAATTCTATGGACACGTGACGGCGAAGGACTCACAACACGTGACAATGAAGGACTACACTAATTAAATCTGCACGTTGTTATTGGATGACTGCTTCATTATAGAGAAAATACAATACGTTCAGTGACAGTGAAAGTGAACAACAACATAGAACAATGACTTTTGCTGACTTTCCAAACCAGCACTGCTACTATAACTATGCCTGAACCCGCAAGGGTGAACTAAATTCGATCACATTTCGCACGAAAAGCCGTTTTTGTGAATATATCTTCGTTAGAAGAGATTCATGTGTCTAAAGTTATATCAAAATAAACCACAAGGTATAGGAAACATTCCTGTATCGAAATTACATCGGAAAAGAAATCTAGGAGACTAAAAATTTAATTAAGAACTTACTGTTACATCTTATTAGACTCTCAATAAAATGTTACTGTTGTTCATTTTTGTAACTAATTATTCTACTTTACTGAATATTTCTTAAAAATGACGAGATACTCTGTTCAAAAATGGGATTTAAGACCTTTATATTTTGCTCAAAAGTACCCTCAAAACGCGGGAAATGCTGTTTCAGAGACCCAAAATTCAAAAAATTTACAAGAGGCATATATACCCCCGGACCCCTCTAGAAATGTGTCGTCACAATAGCCGGCACTCATATAATCCTGGGCAGGACCCTGGAACTGTAATTATGCAAGTCCTATATTTTACTTTTAGTTATTTGAAAATCCCTTAATTCTGATCAGATGTGATCGCAAAGACACTAAGTGACACAACATTAATCCCTTCCCCTGCAGTCATAATTAGACATCCTATTGGGCTATCACGGTATCACCACACTTAGCGAGAAATCTTGTCTAAAGTTTTCTGTGCTAACTGCTGTCAGGAGTCAGGGCGGGGCAACGGCCAACGGGGACCCTTTTGCACATTTGCCCCACCGCTGAAAAATCCTTAAAAAATGCACTGTGTAAAACATACTCTTTCCAACAACAAAGGCATTGATATTTGGAATGGTTTGGAAACTAAACTAAAACATATTAAATCCTACACATCTTATAAAATGGAAACAAAGAAATACTTTTTACAGAATCAATTTTTAATTATTTCCCAAATATACATTATATGTTGTTATCACTTTATTACTAATATAGATGTCTTTCTGTGAATAGTTTCTCGTTATATTTCTTTTATTGGATCCTGTATTTTAATCTCCAAACAATATTACTACCTTTTTGTTAATTAGTTTGTCTACTACTTTTTTATATACTGTACTACTTATATACTTTAACTATACATGTACTTTCATTATACTGCACTTATTAATCTCTGTAAATATAATAATTTTCTTCTATCTTTATTCTTATATTTTTATAGACACAATAATTCTCTTTAAACTTTATATAAACCTTTTTGAACTGATTATATGTAAATATATTAACGAATAACTTCCACTAGGGGTCTTATTTAAAAAGCCTTTTAGGTTTCTAGTAGGCCCCTATTTAATGTAAATAGTTCAAATGCATATATGCATGGACGAAAATAAATATATATATATATATATATATATATATATATATATATATATATATATATATATATATATATAGTATATATATATAGTATATAGACTATATATATCAATAATACATAGTATATGATTGTAAGAGGAAGATCACAATACAATGTTATGAGTAAAATAAGTAAAATATCATTATACTGTACATCAGAAGTCATATAGAGAAACGAGTTACGTACAGATCATTCAATAGTTTTTTAAAGAAAGACAATGACTGAGAAGAACGCATGTCATACCGTAACGAATTACATAATCTAGTCAATACGCACAAAGTAAGTTATACACATCCGTGCGCGGCGCAAACGGAACTATAGGTTTTAAATCATCAGTAATACGTAGTCGACGACCCGTGTTAGACCACGAGAAACAAGTTGATGGGATATCCACTAAGCCATGGATAGCTTTATAAAAGAAAACAACATCTGATATTTCCCTCCGCATATATACCTGTCCTTATACTCGACATGTTTCTCTAAAATAAACCTCGAAGCGGCACGCCGCTGAACTTTGCGTTTTTTGTTACGAGACAAAATTGGACTACCATACTCCAAAATTGATCTAACCCAAGTAGTGTAAAGTAATCGTTTTACATTAAGATTGTCAATTTCCTTACAGGAACGATACAGAGACCTAGCATCTTCTGTGCTTTTGCACTAATGTTGTCTATATCACAGTTCCTGCAACTTAGATTATTTGTTAGCCAAATACACAAATCTTTCCCAGACTCAACGACACTTAGTGGCCTATCTCCAAGATGGTACTGGTAATCGAGATGGGTATGAGTTCTGACAATTCTGAGTACTTTGCATTTATTCACATTAAATTCCATACCCTTAGAATAGCACTAATAGCATTATTTTTCTGGAGGGGGGGGATGAAAATTTTTTCAAGACAAACAATTTTTTTCAGTGCTTGTACCTCTGCAAACAATTTTTTTTCAGCAGCCTTCGTTTGCAAACTATTTTTTTAACTACAAGAGATACATGTAAATTACTTATCACTGTTTTTAGAGTATATATCAGGTGTCTTAGATATGACAGGTATAATATATGTAGTGACTGTATAATCATCTTTGTCAAGGTTTCCTGACCAGTACGGTACAGTACAAGAGACAGACAGTGACTTGCTACCACAGAGTCTTATCTGGGGCAGGTGGTGAATGGAGACCATAGGGGATGCTTACATGAGGCCGGCCTGAACTCGGACCGGCATGAATTTTGCATTTCGGTTTTTGTTTACATGAGGCCAGCCTTGAAACTATATTTTATTTTATTTTATTAGCTTCGCCATATGTAACCTACATACAAATAATACACACAATGGCAGGAGATCCATAACAGCGTTAGCCAATAATTACTGTGGGCCCTTATAGACGTATACAAAAGGTAGAATGTTAACTATAGAAAAAATATATCGCCCTACAATATGAATATTACATAAACGAACAGAGTTACATTTGAGACAAATATATTTGAACATACGAGGATCTTAGCAATTGTAACAAGTTATCAAAGATGAAAAATAATACTTAAGCATGACTAATTTAAAAGATTTAAGGTTATTTGTGAGGTCCAGTTTATCGGCAAGATGGTTCCAAATTCGGCAGGTTCTGATGAGTAAGGATTTTTGATAGTTGTTTTACATTGACATTATTTTACATTGATAAATTTAGCTGATAAATTAAGATTTTAGATTAATTAATCCATGTGTTATTTTGAAAGGTAAAACCATGTCTGTTGAACCTGAAGTGCGTTCTATTGGCTGGTCTTCCTTGTGATCATCTGGGCTTTACATTTGGTCTCATTGAACATGATCCTAGACATTGACGACCAGGCTTGTAAATTGTTCAGGTCATCCTGGAGGGATGTACCGTCGTCCGAGGAATTCATTGCCGTGAAGAGTTTTGTGTCGTCGGCGAACATTGCAACTTGACTGGACTTAATTACGTTACGGAGATCGTTGACGTATAATACAAATAAAGCAGGGCCAAGAATAGAGCCTTGAGGTACACCTGAACTAACCGGAAGTGTATTCGAGGTGGCGCCAAGAACAGTTACACGTTGGAGGCGATCCATTAGATATGATCGGAACCGCTTTTGTCACGTCAAGGGACTCAAGTACATCAATAGGTTGGTTTTGCTGTTACTCCAAGATTTGCCTCAATTGCCTTACAGCTCATGACTGCCGGAGAATCATTATTTTATATGGATTTGACACCAATCTCAAATAACACATCGTATTGAGTTTGAGAGATGAAAGTGCTTCAGTTCGGTCTAGCAGGCGAGTACCTGAGATTAGGCCGGCGTGAACGAAATCTCAGGCCGGACTCATGAAAATGTTCTATAGTAAAAACACTACAACAGTACAACTGACCCAAAATCAGTCCGGCCGGAATTCGGAAACTTAATTTTTTTACTTTAAAGTATAAAAAAGACAAACATTTCTTTGATTAATACACCAGCCTGCCTAATAGCGAATTTTTGGCATACAAACCATGTAGCATAGTACCTTTGCAATGAAACTACAGTGTACCTGTATATAAGTTTTGAGAAACAAATTTTAATAGTTAAATGTTATTATGTTAACTTGTCATTGACACTCAATGGTCTTGGACCTTTATTTAGTGATAAAAATGATAACTCAATAATAAAAACAAAATACGGAAGTAGGTAAGCCGTACAAAAAAATTATCTGGGTCAAAGCCCCCCATACTCTATGCCTATGAAGAGTGCATGGTTGTTAATAGATATGTTACAAAACGACTTTTTTATTACCCGACGACTGGTATGAGTAAGTATTTATAATAATGTTCTCGCTCGTAATGAAACATTGTATTATATTCTTGCATGATATTTAACTGTAACAATTGTAACATTGGGTGCTATTAAAATAGTTGGTAACAATTATTAAATCATAGGGCTTTCATCATTGCTCTGCAAACATTTTGTTTTTTACTTATTATGTTTGCAAACAATTTATTTGATCTTATCAGCATCTGCAAACAATTTTTTTCAATATTTTTCATCCCCCCCCCCCCCCCCCTCCAGAAAAATAATGGTTCGTCCCTTAGAATCATCCGCGAACAAAGGGAAGATACGTATCGTCGGAAATAACGTCACCTGAGCATTGATGTAAATTAAAATCAGTAGCGGCCCCAGGACTGAACCTTGGGGCACTCCTGATGTAACAGAGCCATTCAGATGAATAACCGTCCATGACAACACGGTTATAAATACTAGAGATACGTGTGCGCAACGCGAGGACTGTTTGATGCTTTTATAATGTAGACAATCCTTTTTTTCATTTGCCAATCCGAATAGATTTTCAGTGGACCTAACTCTGAGAGCCTTTAAACTATAAAGCTTACGTTTTTTAAACTATTAAAAAATAATTGAAAAGTCCAAACTGTTTACTAATTTTTGGCCGCAATACCTACTGGTATTTCGTCCATCGATTACTAAGAAATAAATATCTTGTCATATCCTACTAACACTAATTCTAACACTGATCCCAACGCTATTCATAATGCTCATAATGATATGCAAAGATAAAATAAGGTATAATAGACTGCTCAATGGAAATGTATGCAGAGGGACACGTGCGTTGCGTAATCAGATGGCTATAAATACGGAATCCGACCAGAACACCAGGCGCGGATTTAGAAGTTAGTCGCATAAATTAGATTTAGAATTTGCAATTCAAAATACCTGTGAATAACAATCCTATTGGATAGGTTTTTGTTCTGAATTATTCTTAAGAAAAGCATAACCAATAGGGTTGTTCATGTAGTGTCTAATTTATGCGACTAACTTCTAAATCCGCGCCTGCAGAACACTCCCTTCTTGCTCAGAGTACACCGGTCGAGCGTGTGATGGAGAACGGCCCACCCAATAGCCCACCCTTCAATATTCGTTGGGATCGTACTCAGACCACGCTGACCAACATTTGTTCCCATACCTGAATTTAGCTGAGCAGGAATTAGAGTGTTATGCAATAGGTTACTAACCACTGATCTCAAAAATAGGACTGCATGCTTAATTAGCCTGTATATTTGTATAATGCAAATTGCGAGAGATCATCAGAAGCTCCGAGTTTGTAAGCAAATCAATTTAATCAAACTGTGACGCTCGCGAAATAGGTTTAGTATCTGGCCAATATAGTTTTTTTGTTAACATTAGTAGTAGTAAAAGGCCGATTCTAACTCACCAACAGGGAAATCTCCTAAGTGGGCGTGGTCAAAAGTTTTAACCACGCCCACTTAGGAGATTTCCCTGTTGTGAGTTAGAATAGGCCTTTTACTACTACTGTCGAGGTCAAGGTCAAGGTCAAGTTCCAAGAATTATCTCAAAAATAATTCCAAGAATTCCTTAAAAAAGGGGCGTGGCCGAGATGCTTTAAAAAGGGGCGTGGTCGAAATGCCTTAAAAAGAGGGCGTGGCCACATTTTTTAGATAAGGGCGTGGTCAAATTTTTCTAAATCAGGGCGTGGTCGAGTTAGACTCCAAAAATTATTCCAAATATTATTGCGCGACGTGGTTTACATTCTGTAGCAACGACATGCAGTCAGACTTGGCTTGGTGGGTTCGGGTGGAGGTTCGAGTCAGACGGGTCCTGGTGGCGCGTATCCCCTATTCCGCGATGAGGTAATGCCCCAATGCCAGAGTGTTTACCTTGTCGGGTAGGATATGCCGCTTGTCGTCGTTACTACTTAGTGCTATCTTGTTGACCGTCTCTGTGTAAATTTCGTGTTTCCTACTTCTAAAAGTATTCATACTTCTCATCTGTGGCTCTCCGGAGAACAAGCACTCTTTATAGTTTTCGAATGTTATTGATTTAGTTACAACTCCTTCCTTCACCCCCTTGCATCTCTTCTTTTCTGATTTGTTAGTCTTACATGCGTACAGCTTGGCTCTTAAACCAACAAACTCTAAGATTTGTTCTCCATTATTCTCATCCTTGAATAGACCTATAACCTTTTCGTTCAAACCTGTCGGAATACAGGAGGGGTGGTCCTTAGAGTAACCGGAGGTGTCGAACCTCTCGCTAACGTCGTTAGAGATGTCTTTGTAAAAGTCATCGGTGTGTATCTCATACATTAGACTGTCCGTGTCGGTGAACAATAACTTAGCAGCATCCCCATATTTAGGCTTAATGTAGTCGTAGTGAAACTCGTACATTACAGTCTTACTTAGATCTAGGATACTCATTCCAAGATAGACGGGTTTGTAGAATTTCACTTTCGTTCTCTTCATGTGTACTGCTATAAGGTTCTCGCTAAAGATTGTACGATGGTTGTAGTTTGGCTTAGAAACTAACTTGTTCATTTTCTTTTCGTTCGTCACTAACTTGATGTCTACCCTACTCCTAATATTTTCCATAGTTTTTCCAAACACTGAGTTGTTCATTAACTTGAAGAAATCTTTCTCGAAACTGTTCGTAGCCTTTGTTCTCAGTTGTGTGTTAAGATCTATGTACTTCTCCATCCAAGCTCCCTCTTTGAAAGTGATCCCTCTATGAATTTTCGTTAACTTCATTCCATATTTAAGATACAGCTCAAGATTCTCACGATGAATAGCGTACTTGTTCTTGTTCGTCAAGTTAGGGATTAGCTTTTCCACTTTGTTAACTAGCAACCTCTCTGGAGCTAGAGGGTAGTCGTTATGAGCGTCGTGAAGTTCTTTGGGGTACTCTAAGTCAACTTCTAGAATGCAGGGTGTGTTCTCCCAGTTCTCTAGTTGTGCACTGTTCATCCACTTGAAACCTCCCATAGGTAATTTCATACTCATAGCACGTCCGTAGAGGTTGTTTGCATCAAGGTATGGTAAGTATACACTAGGTTTGGTAGGATCATATTTTGCTTGTGGTACTGACTCTGGTTTTTTCATGTACCCCATATGTTTGTTATTGGCTTGGGCGTGTCTTTTTGTGATGGTGGACACTCCTCCTCTGATGCCTCTCTCTATCATCAACAACATGTCAATGTCGGTCAATAATTCTAGTTCTACTTTTGTTGTTTTTAGTAGTGCGTCCCATGATAGTCCTGGAGATGTGTAGTACCATGCAGGGTCTAGTCCATAATTTTTCGTGCAAACAGACCTGAAGTTCTCGAACACATCCTCCAACAACATCACATCTGTCAATAGGTAAAGGTCGTGGTAATCCTTCATGGTCTTCATTCCAAAGTTTTTCCAAACTTTTTGGGCATGCTCGTAGTCCTCGTCGCTGATGTCGGTGTCAGTCAGTTTCGAGTAGAACTCTTCTTTAGGAGGTAGTTTTTCCTCTTTTAGTTTCTCTATCTGGTCCATGTACTCGTATGGGTAGACACCTTTCTTGGAAACTAGCTCAAAATCTTCGTCTTTTTCGAACTGTTTTCTTGTGGCTACTAACTGATCGTGAGACAAGTTCTTTGCTAGTCTATCTAGACTAGAAGCCACGAACTTAAAACTGTCTAAGAATCTAATTTCTCTGGTGATAGGTTTTTCTTTACCAGTCTTATCGGTGTAGTGGTCCACCACAATATTTTTACTGAAGGAGATGTATTTCTCCTCGTTACATGGAATACAGTTCACGTCTCCACCTAGGCTTTTGATAAACAAGTGAGCGTCGTATCCAGACAAGTTGTGGAAAATAACAGGAACAAATTTTGGTAATTTGTATTTTAGATTACACGACGTATGTGCAGCTCCTCTGAATTTTCCTGTCATGTGACAATGGTCTCTGACTTTGAAGTCTTTAGGGTTGGTGAAAGCTTTTTCACAAAGCCAGCACTTTGTACTATTTTTAAAATTTTCCGTCTCCTCAGAGCTTAGGTTCATTGGTATCATCACCTTAAATCTTTCATACGCTCTACACACGGCTTTCTCTGTCTCTTCTACGAACGACTTGGCCAGGTCGTCTTCCGGGTTCTTCTTAGTTCTACTTACTGGCTTCTCCCAGTATAGTTTGTCATCACTACATTTTAGGTGGAGAGTCCATCCTGATGGTGTATGATGTTGGTATTTGTTGGTAAAACTACTATTTGGTTTGTTCTCACATCCGTCAATCTTCTCGATGAACGACTCAAAATCAGCGTAGATCGCAAATGGCACGTCTTGTGTTTTGTGGTTGTTTGTGAAAGTTAGTTTGTCGTCTTTACCTTTTTCTGGCATTACAGTTTTAATACTATTAACGTCTGAACAGTATTCGTCGTGCTTTTCTAGTGACTTAGTATTCTTGAAGCTATTTAGACATCTATAACAATAGTGAATCTCATGTTGGTGGTTGTTATTCTTACTTGACATGAGTCTACTCATATTCTTAATCCATACGTAGTGAGATGTAGTCTCATTCTTAATGTAAAGCAAGTTAATGGTGTCTCTAGAGTTTCCTTGGATAGTAAGAGGGTACACCTCACCCTCATCGTAACCAAATACGTTTATTTCTATCTCGTTATTTTTTGAAAATTCCCTAACGTCCTCTAGTGGTGTAGGAAACCTAACCCTGGTCCAGTTGTAATTCGTCGAAGCTTCTTTGAGTTTCTTACTAAGTCTTTCTTGGTTTTTCTTTCCAAGTGACATTTTAGCAACAGTTACAGACCACTTGAAGCACATGTTGTCCATTTTGTTTCTAACGTTTACGATGGCTTTTTTGTAAACTAGTGCTTGTGGTGTAGGAATGTGGGAGCTCCCAGACATTGGTGTGTACTTGTCTATGTGAATACTTAGTCTCACAACATGAAGAAGTCTCCAGTTACTTCCTCTAGACAAGTATGTAGAGAAGCTCTCTAATATTTTCTCAATCATCTTGTTATACATCTCTTCAAAGTTTGTGCCAGGTAGTATAATCTCTACGAGAGAGTGAAAGTGTGCCTCAGCTTCAACCTCTTCGTCGTTCGCTGTGCGAACCATCACACAATCCAGAATTAACTTGGTCTTAGTTCCTTTTTTCATCTGTTTCTTCCAAAGGTCTAACACAACAATTTTTGACTGTTCTAGGAACACCTTTGGTTCTGTGTTTCTCCCAGCGTTAATCTCAAAGTTATTTGAGAAACCTCTAAGTGAGGTCTCACTCTTTTGTGGTATAGTTTCTCTAAATATAGAGTCTATCTTTTCTTTGAACAAGTTAAAAGCACTTGTTGTATGTTTCTTAATGGGTTCTGGTATGTGGTCTACGATCCACTTGTTCCATTGATCCATCTTCTTTTTGAGAGACTCCTTGAATAAAGTCATACGCTCTCTCACACTTCTTCTTGCGGGTGTGGGTGCAGGTGTGGGTGTCACTATAGGTTCTTTGAGTCCGTGTGGAATTGGTTTGTCCATTATGTTTTTAGGACGTGTCGTTTTTTCCGTCCTACTTGACATGTTATGTTTATATACTATAGGATATGTTTTATTTCTTTACACCCTTTTAAAAAGAGTCGTTTTATAATTTACTATACTAGTACAATGTAATCACGCTTCCGAATTTCTCAAATGCTTTTTGGTCTTCAGGTGTTTATATTTAGAGGTCACGTGGTATGGCCTATCGCACGTCTCACACACCCATTTGTGAGTGTTCATCCACTCTTTAGTTTGCGCTCTGGCTGCTCTTAAAGCTTCTTCTTTGGTTTGGTAAATTCTAGGTCTTCCCATTATATAATACTAAATGTTTTATTTCTCTAGACCTTTTCTGATCCACTCGTTGTAGTATGGATCTCCTCTCCCGTCCCAACCTAGATCCTTGTATACTACGCTATACAGGTTGTGCTCGAATCGCACCTTGACCTTACCAGGTTTGAGGTCGTTAAAACTACCTCTCAACTCTATACCTCTTCTAGAGCATATTCTTATGACATAGAAAATGTATTTCGATATATTCTTGACAATCAACTTGTTTCTTTTAAGAGACTATATTATCTCTATAAAATCACTGACCACTACTGGTGTGCTATCCTCACTAAGTAGTCTTTTGCTAGTCAACATTCTCTCTAGCCACTTACTATAACTACTGTATGAGCCGATTTCTTGTACATCCAAATGTTAGGTACAAAGCTTCTCACGCGTCCATAGGTAGTCTCTCCACACTTGTCACAACTAAATACACCGTCTTCGGTTTGGGTTCTGTGGTTACTACACTCGTAACAGTATGTGGTGTCGTTCCACTTTTTTGGTTTTACGTCCCTACTTCCGTTCTTGATCTCGTCCAATGTGTACCCTAATGTAGTACCACTCCACTTTTTTGATGTCTCAATCTCGTCCAACGTATACCCAGCATAGAACATTCTCATTGTGCGTTCGTCAACCATCTAAGTTACTATACTATATGTATCTTTAGACTATAGTGTGGTAACTTAAGTGTCGCTCTAGAGTGCGTAATAGTTAGGTAACTTATAATCTCTACTGAATGTCTTCCCATTGTGCTGTGTCGTCATGATCTGTCTTAATCGATCTCGAGTGTCTGACAATAGTAGTCTCAACTCTTTGGTCTCGTTTACCTGGATAATAAGGTTCTTACAGAGTACCATCAACGCTTCGTTGTGTTTCTTCTGGTTCTCGAAAAGTATCTCCAATACGTTATGTGTATTTGTCTCCAGTGCGTCATGTTTAAGCTTCTCGTCTGCTTCCATCGCTATCTCCTTCAAAGTTCTAGCACTCATAACTATAGTGCTACATGTATAGTTACGTTTAGATCACTCTGTACACCAAGTACCCAACGGGTAACCCGACAGCTCCGACGAATATCGTTTGGTATTCTCTCATCTCGTCAGAGGATTTATAATAGTCTGATAACTCAGGCTCTTTACTAAATGTCTTCCCATCATACTGTATCGTCAGTACTTGTCTTAGTTGATCTAGAGCGTGGTTCGTGTCGTTTATGTCTGCATTAGCATCTGACAACTGTTGTCTTAGTTCCTGAACTTTGTCTCTCTGACGAATCTCGTTCTCGTAGAACTTTTCTTTCGCTCTCGCAAGACTCTCCAATGCTTTGTTGTGTCTCTTTATCTCTGTCTCGTAGCCTGTATGGTTTAGCTTGCTGAATAGAAACCCACACTGTTATTTTCAACGAGTAGTTTTAACTCCAGAATCGGGGTTTAAATTTTGAGTCCAGAACAATCCGATTTTTGGAGTTAAATGTTACTCTTCTTTTCGGAGTTAAAAATAACTCGGCAATGAAGAGTTAATTTTTACTCCAGAAAATTAGGGTTAAAATATAAAAAAATAAACTCCATGATTTCGAGTTAAATGCATTTGCATGTCTTTATTTTAAACACTATCGTAACAAATATTTTTACTTAACACAAGTTTGTATAAATAAAATAACTCAATATCGGTCTCTTCCTGATAAACTTGCGTGGAGGCGAGCCATAGCTCGGTAAGCGAGATAGTTTTTGGCTCGTGTTTATATGAGTGAATTTCATTCCCGTCTATAGTCTCCTTCGCAGCCGCTAGCTCCTGAGGTAAACGAGTACTTCGTCAGTTGGCTGACAGAGCCTTTTTTCTCCCAAAATGCACGCCACAAAAGGCCCACGTTGACCAGTCGCTTTTTTCAAGTCTTATCTATTCGCGATTTTATTTGACAGCAATCAGCCCCAAGCTCCAAAATAGTTTGGTATATAAACACAGCGACAACCACTTGGCCAAACTCATATCTGGTCGCTTCACCAATCATATACATGTATATTCCGTTCGTCGGACAATGATTTCCACACTACATTGGGTTGGCTTGAGTCTTTGGACCGAACAGCAACAAACTTGAAAGACATGTCCCTGAAGTTGAGCGGTATTAAACACATCGAGGAAATGAAAGATCGACAAGACCGAAGAACGAGTTTTACAGTCTTTATCCACCAATTCGTCCTCCCTTTCAAAACCGGCATCAACCATGTTCTCCGGACTGCTCCTTTCGTTCGGTGATGGCAATTTGCCTGAAGTCGGTTCTGGCTCCGGTTCTGGTTCTTCAAGCTTCGACCAGTCGTCAGGTTCGCCACGATTAATTAAGCGATTCAAGTTCTGGACAGCAGCGAGGAATAACTTTAAGCAAACGTACTTTTCTGTCATAATAGTAAATATACATTTTACAATTCATTTGTATTGTTTTTGAGGCGCTTCACATCTCTTAGAACTTTCTTTGCCGAGGCCGGCAGTTAAAAATTAATTAAAATTTCGTTTGCCTAAAAACTTGATTGACAGGTTTTCGCTGTTTGTTAATTTTTCTCCAATCAGATTCAAGTATTTTGCTGGCTTCTTTGTCGAGTTTTCATACCCCGGAAGATAGATTTTAATGGCTTTGAAAATACTTTACAAATCATAAAATACAAGTAATATTATAAATATCCCATTGAGTTGTTTGTGCGATAATATTGCCGGGCATTTTACCATTTTTAAATACACCCGAATTCCGAAACTCCGAAAAAAATATTCGGCCGTATATAGGTTCGGTTCATGAGAAGTATGACGTTTGAATTAGTTGTCGAGCTAGCCTATCAACCAAACGAAGTCGAAATTCCCGACAGCTCGAGTCGAACTTAATTATTCAAACTCGCTGAATTATGTTCGGAAGAATGATAAGTTCGACGATTGAACCGGGCCTTAGCTAGCACTAGCCTGCGTGCAGACGCTCCCGTATCCGTCCTTGATTAATCGGCACTGAATATTCCGCCGTCTATACGTAGGCTTCCGCCTCGCATCCTCGCGTGCCCCCGTTACCCCCCAACGAGCGAAGAAGAACCTCTGGCACCCAGGGTAAGGCTAGGCCCCCTCATTAAATATTATTTAATAAAACAAATAAAGAACACAAAAACATAAATTGTTGTTTACGCGTGTATTTTGATCGTCGTGTTTGTTATGATTGAGATCTTATCTCAGGAATTCACCCCCAAAATAGAGTAATAACTCCGACAAGTTTTAACTCCTCTAAAAGAGTTTGCGTAACCCCAGTTGAGACGGTTAACTCCGGCGTAAGGGATAACTTTCAGATACGGTACTCCAAAAAGTAGAGTTAAAATAACTCCTGTAAAATAACTCACCCGCATGGAGTTAACTTTGATCCTCTTAAAAGAGTTAAAACTACTCGTTGAAAATAACAGTGCAGCTCCTGCGAATGCTATGGCGTTGAACAAACCACCTGCTACCGCACTAGCCATTATATATTACGCTGTGTTATTTTGAGAACGGGTCAATAGGTAAGTATTTCTTGCTCTGCGCCCACTTAACGAGTAGCGTTGAAACGCCTACAGCAGTCGCTAACTTTAGGGTGCCCTTCACTGATTCGGGGGTACCCAACGGTTCATTTAGTACTTTCTTTGATGCCATGGATACGGCTACAGCTCCAGCAGTTATGACGGCTGCGTCGTATAGCTCGTTCATCAGTTCTTTTCTGTCTATTGATGCCATATACTATACGATATGTTTTAATCAAAGCTGTCGAGTTTACGTGATGGTTTTATAACAACGTTCTTAGGCTCTTCGGTAACTACTTGTTTGTCTTGTCTCATCGTGTAATACAGTGAGCTAGCGGCTATAACCACTCCTATAGTACCTATGATGTATCCGTAGTTAAAACTATCGTCCTCACTTACCACTCTCTCTCTCATCTTCCTCTCTTTCGCAGCTTTAGATATAGCAGCCAAGCGTTTGCCTGCCTCTACTCTCTTAGGGTCTTTGACCTTTGTTGTCGACGTTATAATAGGTACGGACTGACTCGTTGTCAGTCATCTATACCATACGTGATATCTCGTCACAGACCATCTCACAGTCATCTCACAGATCATCTAACAGGTCGTCTAACAGGTCGTCTCACAGATAGAGTATTCTATGAAAGTATCTTTGGTGATTAGACAGTGTGGTTTCACTCTTAAATCTTCTATTACAATACTCACACAGGACCCTGGAGTCTCTCATATATGTCTCTACGAAATGTATTATCTCATGTTGGTCTGAGGATAATAATGTGTTGTACCCTTGTGATCTTAGTCTTCTTAATACCCTCATCTGGTTATTCCTAATAACCCCATTACCTTTCGGTGTTTTGAACTCTGTAGCAAAACCATTGTATCTCTTATGTATAGTTGCGGAACTATCAAATCTGGTTGTCCGCCACTGTAACCCTTCTTCCATCCATCTATTCTTTTAGTAGATGTGTCTTGGTACTCTCCCAACCCTGGGATGACTATTGTTGGATGATACTCTCTAATATATTTAACTATATTATAATGCAAGTCTGTCTCGTTCATTATTGATAACTGGTTGCATTGTGTGTACTGACCCGTCTTTCTAATAGACGGTAGGACTTCTGTGAATACCCATTTTTGAAACTTCTTGGCTGACTCAAGTTTCGACGAGAAGACTAGAGAGTAAACTCCTGGCTCCGATATGAGTATCATGTTTGGTTGCAAGTTTAAAGGGGGGCGCGAATCACGCCCCCCTTCAAACACATCTCGTTTGACCTTATATATATCGTCAACGTGTACACTGATAGCCCTGCACTTCGCGTTTTTATACCCTAGTGCCTTAGCGACTTCTTTTCCATGGAACCATATGTTGTCTCCATCTTTAATAGTCGTGACTGAATTGTTCTCAAAACTGAAATTTTTGACAAGGCTCGTCATATATAATACACTGTGTGTAATATTATAAGTGACTCTGAAGTCCCATTTTGGGACCTCAGTTTTCGTCGTCTTTTATGCGGAAAACACCCTTGGTTCTTATGTGTAGACCTGTGTCTAAAGGGAGGTCGGAACCGGACTCCCCTTGTGTCTCGTATACTTTATTGTACCTTTTCACCATTCCATTGATTGGTGGGCATAAGTCAGTCACATTATCGTCCAACACTTTAACGTCTGAAAGAAACATTGACTCGTTGTAAGGAAGACCTCTAAGATACGATCTTAGTTGTGTCAGTATCTTTTTATAGCTAGTGTGTGCGAACTTACAATGCTCCACTCTACTCGTCAGATTGGATTTAGCCAAGTAGCCTTGAATGACCACGCCAGGACCACTAATACAAGCAATAATTATAGGGTTAACAGTTACCGATCCAGCTACAATCCCTACTGTTGTTAACCCTATGCTAGTCATGTTCAACGATAGTTTAATTTTCTTCAACCTCTTATATTTCCATTTGTAACAGGCTTCTAGCTTGTGGTAGTACGCGTACAAGCGTTTGAGCTCTAGTGTCTCCTCCTCTGACATGTCCTTTGATATGTGATTGAAAACAATAACTGACTTCTTCTTCATATATCTTACTTTATATTATACTCATCCATCATCTTCCCACCAACTACTAGCACGTCTCGGTTCGTCATGTAGCCAGAGACTATCTTCATACCGTAGAACTCTATCAGAGATGGGTACGCGTAGGGTGCGAGCAACGATTTTGGTCGATGTATTGCAAATATTGTTCCATAGGGATACCCTATCTCGTTATAGTTAGCTGTGAAGTCTGAGTCTGTCGACCTTATGTTGTTGACTCTAACATGCGAGTTACCCATCTGCCAATGTATTGATATCATATGTCTCTTAGTGGTGTCGATACTATTTGGTATTGTACACGTGTACTCCTTTGCTGGATCGCCACCACCAAACGACAACTTATCAGTTGTACCACCTTTATATCCGATGAACTTGTCCCAAGAACCATCATCGTTTGAGATAATCGCCTCCCAATCTGCTGTAGGCACCCTCTTGGCTAACCTCAATACCACGAAAACGGACATGTCACAGTACTGCATACGTGGGCAGTTAAAGTGCATTCCAACCTCTAGTTGATATTGAGTTATTTTAGGGGATAGGAAGCTATGACCACTGTCAGTACCAATAATAGGACCATAGGATTGAACACTTTGCACTAGTGTGTTTCCAATGGCTCTCACTCTATTTGTCCCACTGTGGTAAAACTGCGTCATGTCCGTGTTCGCGGTGTGCTTTGTGATGTTAAAATCGAGTAGAACGTTATAGGACTGCACTTTAAAGTATTGTGATAAGTACACGGACTCCAACACTTTTTTACTGATAGCGTCCAAATCATCGACTGGATCTGCTATGTTTTTGAGTGCCCTGAGCGCCATATCTATATCTCCAGACATCCTCCCACCGCTCACGCTTAGTTTAGGGTCATTGTCTAGATGTCTCTTCGCTCTTCTTAATATTTTGTCGCTCTCGTAGTCTCTGTCCTCAAATCCATAACTTAGACTCATTATGCTATAACACATATTTGCTCACTAAATAGCCAGACACAGCGGAAGCCCCTAGAACTAGCCACAACTCTGTCGCGTTGCTATCTTGTGTCACCTCCAGACCATATTCTTGGTGTGTCACATTTGGTGTTGCCATGCGATGTGCCACCTTTGGTGGCTTGTCAAGTGTCTCCAGGTGCTCTCCACCTTCCTGGTGTGCCACGTTTGGTGTTGTCAGACGATGCGTCACCTTTGGTTGTTTGTCAAGTGTCTCCAGGTGCTCTCCACCTTCCTGGTGAACTTTCTTAACCTCCATCGTTGGTGCGTAGTTTAGCCCACTATTTACTCCAAACTTCATACTCTGTGTAGCAGTCTTTAGCAGGTTGTTGTACCCAGCGATTTTGTTTTTGAGGATTACCACGTTACTTGGCATTAACCATGTAGACGGTGATAGTGCTAGATTTTGGACAACGTTAGTGTCTCTAATCGACTTGTTCATGTTGAGAATCCACGTTGACACGTCATAGTTTATAACGCTATCCTCCACCAGCTTTCTAAACTCTTGTTGAGTCTCTAGACTGCCTGCAGAACCACCAACGACTGACACACGCGTCCTCGCTTGTGCGCCAAGTGTAGAGTAAACGAAGGCCTCTATAGACTGATTTAGATATTGTCGCCCAATGTTGGTGAGACCGTTCGACACCAGAGGAACGTATCGTTTGTAGTCGTTCTTAACGTCGTTAATCGTGAAGACTCTCTCCTCACCTGTTGTACCATCAGCAAGAACTTTACCGTGGTAGTAATGTTTTCTAGGGATCTTGTCTGTTTTACCATACAATTCTCCAGCGTCAAACTCTCTACTTATCGATCTCATACTCTCACCACCTTCCATCCTTCTTAGAAGTCTTCTAACAGTAAAGTACAGATGGAACCTCGTCACACTTGTGATAACAGGGTGGACTTCTTGTGAGGGTGACAAGTGTTGCAACGACACTCCGCAACAGAAACTTGCACAATACGTTGCAAACACAACCCTATAGTAGCTCTCGTTGTCGTCCCACTTTGACTTTGTCTTTGACGTGACTATTTGTAAGATTGGTAGCTTTGAGAGAAAGTAGCTCTTCTGATTAACGAAGATTCTAAAGTTGTTCACTGGATAGTTCAACACGTTTTCCGTTGGATAGCCATCCCAAAGTCCCCAATGGTTCTTGCGACCTTTTGATAGTGGTTGGATAGTTCCACCAGAGAGCCATATTATTGGGAACTTGCTATTGTGCAGCCACTTCCACATACTCTTGTCATTTTTAAATATAGCGTTGGTAATATTAGTCGACAATATGTCGTTGTTGACGAAGTAGACATCGACCCTTGTCACGTCACCTTGTCGTGTTTGGATAGGCTCAAAACAAAACTTGGTCAGTGTGAAGGATACTTTTTTACGAAGTCCAACTTGGTCTTCTTGATAGCGTCTCTCGAGTTCTTAGTCGCCTTGTCATAGTTCTCACCATAATAACGTCTGATCAACGTCTCGAAGTCCACTGGTTTGTTTAACGTCTCCACTGGTTTGTTTATAGTTAGATACTTAGTGTACTCCGGGTTACTCTCAAACCTACTCGAGTCTATACTAATGTCACCAATATTAGTTTTCGTCACGAAGAATATATGTATATGCATATTGTCGTCAACATCAAGAAAAAACCTATTCTTGTCAGCATAAGGATACTTTCTTTTGAACGCATCCATCATAACATACCGTACGTTATATGAGAGTGGTAGTATTGATTAGTGGTTCAACGAAAACTGTAGACCTACCAGAGTCAACTCTAGCAACTAACTCAGACCCTCACTTACTAGTTGAAAAGGTAACCATCTTTTGGGACTACGTTAACGTAACCACAGCTAACGACAAGATAACTTACAACAGTAATAATCACGTTTTTAGTCCTGGGTACCACACCTTTAAAATGATCGCCGACGACTTGAAAGAGTTAGGAGACGTCAAGCTAGTAGCTAACAGATATGACTCGACGTGTACGATAACAACTGATCAACAAATAGAACTGTTTAAATTTGGACAACTTCTAGGGTTTGACGAAAACACTACAATAACCACCACAAAAACCAGTCCTAACGTTGTGAACGTTAACAGAGGACTGAAATACATACAAGTAACATCTAATATTGTGGACAGGTCTAATAACATAGTTAATGGTAGCAAAAGTGGTTGTATCGCAGTACTGCCAATAACTAGCACACAGACACTTAAGGGCTCTGTACAACATTTTGGTGTTAGGTCGAAAATCCCAATAAACAAAGGAGTCATCAACCAACTAGAGTTCAAGACAACAGATCAGGACGATAACAGTATTAACGTTGGCGAGGTGTTGTTAGATTTACACATCACGTAGTGTATATGGAGCAAGAACTAAGAGATATTTACTACAACCCATCAACTGGTTACCAATCTGCTGAGAGGCTGTACCAAAAGGCACAAGAAGATGGACTAAGTGTTAGTAGGGCAAAGATAAAGGACTGGTTAAAATCTCAAGACACGTACACCAGGTACAAACCGATTGTTAGGAGACATAAGTTTAGACAAACATTTGTTGACTATCTGGGTGAGCAGATACAGATGGACTTGGTCGATATGGGCAAGTACAAGCATAAGAACAACGGGTACTACTGGATACTAACAGCCACTGAGATCCTTAGTGGGTATGCTTTCGCAATACCTGTCTATAGGAAAGATACAAAAAACATGACTAAGGCTGTCACAGAGTTACTAGAGAAGGCTAAGGTTAGATTTGGTGAGTACCCAAAGTTGGCTCAGTTTGACGATGGTAAGGAATTCTATAACGTTGGTGTGAAAGATCTATTGGAGAAACATGACGTGAAGTACTTCAGCACGAACTCTGATAAAAAGGCAGCAGTCGTGGAACGATTTAACAGAACACTAAAGACGTCTATGTGGAAGTACTTCTACAGTAAAGGAACGTACAAGTGGATTGACATTTTAGACCAACTCGTTGAAAATTACAACAATACCAAACACAGTACTATTCTAATGAAACCTAAAGACGTTAATAAGAAAAACGAAAACAAAGTATGGACGACATTGTTTGGACACCATTTCGGTGACTACCCACTACCAAAGTTTAAAGTAGGTGAGACTGTTAGGATATCAAAGTACAAGAGCATATTTGCAAAAGGGTATGAGGCTAACTTCACTGAGGAGCTATTCAAAGTGACAAAGGTCATACGTGGTGACCCTACCGTGTACGAGATAGAGGACCATGAAGAGGAACCTATCGTTGGTAAGTTCTACGAGGAAGAGTTGTCAGCTGTCGATAAAAAAGACGATGTATACAAAGTTGAGAAGATACTAAAGAGAAAGAAGGTGGGAGGTAAGAAAATGGTTTTAGTCAAGTGGTTTGGCTACGATAGTAAGCACAACTCATGGATACCAGAAAGCGATATTCAAAATATCGAGTAGTATATAATGGCTGAAGGAGGGTTCGATGAAATCGAAATGCAAAATCGTAACGATTTTGAGAAGTATACGGACAAGGAGTTAGAAAGTGAAGTCACCCGACTCGATGCTATAATCGAGGAATACGGGACAACACAAGAACTCAATTTTACGCGCATAAGAATCACCAGGGTGAAACAAGAGATAGAGAATAGAGTCATAGAACGCAGACTACAAGACAGAATCACACATGCGGAGACATCATTCGTAGGTAATGATGATGGTAATACAGTTACAATAATAAATGGTAATAGAAGAACAACGACAACTTCTGTGGATTTCGTAAGCGTTGATAGTGACTATGACAACGTGTCAAACGAGAGCTTTGGTCTATTCGACAAACAATCTAACGAAATCGAAGAACGATTGAAAGCGCTCAAGGACCGTAACGACGACCTTAACGAGGAGATAATAAGGGAGGATATAAAGAGAATCAAGTTGATTGGTAAAAAGATTAAGATATTGTATGGTAAGTCAATAGGTGAAGACGATATATCGAGGGACATAGTTAATAGAACAAACGTTAACAGTAACGGCTCAATCTTTTTTAAGTACACTAAGAAAGATGGGTCTAGAAGTATACCAACTTTGATTATAACACCTGGAAATAGTGGAAGACTCGTTTTTAGTAAAAACAAAAGTAAACAGACAGAAAAAGCGATCGCTGAGTTCAATCTAATGATTAAAGACATTCCTGACTCACCAGAATCAACTGTAGGGCAACTAGAAGACGATGTGGATGAACGGCTACTGGTTGACACAACTCCTGACGTCTCCTACATAAAAAGTATGACTGATGAAGAAAATCGAGCGTATCAAGGTGTGATAAACCCACCAAACACTATAGATCCACAATCAAGAATTGGCGACAACGGTGCTCTACAAATTCAAGCCAACTACTTTCAGGACGCTATAGACACAACATTTGTAGAGAGAGATGATAGTGATGACTCTATAAAGGTAATCGAACTCGAAGAAAGAATAATTGGTTTAAGAGAAGCGAGAGACAGAACAATTAGACAAAGAGAGGTGGAGGAGGTTAGGGAGCGACAAGAAGAGGACATCACTCGGTTACAAAAAATAAAGGAGTGGTTTAGAGAAAATTGGTTAGGCGCTTCGGCTTTAGGAATAACCATAGCCTCTTTCATCACCACGATTATAATATCCGCTAGAAGTGTAGTCTTCAAAGGTGGTCAAGCACTTGGAAAACTAGGAAAAGCTATAGCTAATCTAGCCACAAAGGCTGGCCCTCTACTGGCTGGACTGCTAAACGTGGTGGCAACTGCGCTAAAGTGGGGAGCTGCAGGCATATCTTGGTTAGCGTCTAATTTGTGGATCCTAGCGATAGCACTAGCTTGGTTAGTCTATACGATCAGTACAAACAGAGGAAATAAAACATGTGTTATAATATATAGTATGAATACTAGTGAAAAAGAGTTGCTTCCTGGATATAGACGTCGTGAAATATCTGCTATCAAAGGCACAAGAACCCGTCACGTTGTGACACTGAACCCTAACAAAGCCAATCCAGAGGAGGAGTTATACATTGATATCCCAAAGACAAAGGGTAATACTTGCTTGGTACCCTCCAGTTTCCATCTCCTATTCGACTTCAAAAGTGCGAACGCGAAATCATGGTTTCTTAATAACCTCTCGAGACTACTCTCTGAAAAACTGGTTATAAAACTAGCAGGTGAGACTGTGTACGACAACTGTGGTGAGAGTGTTATCGGTACGTACAGAGATTTATGGAGACCTAAAACAGAGCGAACGGCTATGATCGAGTACGGCCTAGCAAACGAGAACCTTCGAAAGTTAATCTCGAAGGACGACAGTGGCGCGGCCAGTGGAAACGTACAAAAAGTTAGCGATGGTCTGATGTTCTCTATTCACGGCACTAAACAAAAGATTCAACTTGACAAGATTCTAGAAGATCACGGTTTATACGCACCGTATAATATGAACAATAATCTCAGGTACATAATCACACTCCCCAAAGCAACTGATATTATGGTGGCTCAATCTGGATCAGCTGTTACTGGTTATACGTTGGAGAACCTCGAATTGGAGTACGAAACTATCGAGAGTCAAGAGATCGCTGATGAAGTATCGTCTCTATACGCATCCGGTAGATCTCTATCGTACGAGCACGTCACGCTAATGAAGACTGTGGAGTGGGATAAAGGAACCACACTTGTGAACGAAAATATTAACCTACCAAGAAAGTCAATGAAAGCTATCGTTCTACTCTTCACAAATAAGACAAGAACTGACAGTGAGGAGTTCGTCTACCCAAACATAGAGTCAGTCAAACTCACCATAGAAGGTGTGCCGAACATGGTCTACAGTCAAGGAATACCGAAATCAAGACTCTGGGGAGAAGCCAAAAGACTATTTGGACGAAAACTAGACTGTGACCAGCACATGACTGTCCAAAAGTTTTACAAAGACGGTTTCGCTTTGGTTGTTGACCTTAGATCTATCGAAGATAACGCTAAAGTAGCCACTGGAAAAAAGATCGTGAATACTCAGTCAGGAATACTGATGGAAATCATTAAAAAAGTCACAACAGCGAACGTCATGTGTAGAATATTCATACTCTCCGACGGACTCGTAAACCTTATCAACAATGATCTACAATCAATCCAATACTAAAACATATAGTATTCTATATGAAAACACCTTTTAACATGCTAATTGTTGGTATGACAGCCTGTGGTAAAACACACTACCTATTGGATATGATAGAGAAAGAATACACGAACCATTTCGAGTACATCATTCTCATATGTCCAACATTTGAATGGAACAAAACGTACACAGAGTGGAAATACTTGAGAGACCCAAACTTTATCGCTATTCAGTGTGAGCAAGACAAGGTCGACGTATTTCTTAAATATGTGACTGGTATTTACAAAGGCACCAATTCATTGATAATACTAGACGATTGCGCTGGTGGACAGGACGTCAAAAACAGAACAAGCGAACTAGTTAAACTAGCCTTTAGCGCTAGACACTACAACCTATCCACAATAGTCATAACACAACAACTAACCTCAATTAGTAAACCATACCGTGAGAACATCTCAAAGTTAGTAACATTCTACAACCCTAACAGAAACGATATGAAAATTATCGTAGACGATTATCTCAACGGAGTTGATAAAGCGGAAATTGAGAAAATAATAAAACAGTTGAAAGACAACGAGTACGCAAGATTGGAGATACTTCTAAGACATCCATACTCATACGAAATAGTTACTCCACAAAAACAAAACATATCGTATAGTATAGGACATGCCAAAACGCAAGACAAAAAATCTTGAGACAATTGATGAACTAATTGAAGACATACGAGAAGCAGAACAGGAAGTAATTGACGAACCACAAATCGACACGTCACAAGTTGACGACACTCCTCAAACTGATGTAGACAAGAAACGAGACGAACTAAGAACACTCTCGGAGGACGGTGAGATAGACAAATCCGTCGCTTATCTCAAAAAGGCCTCAGATAAAGTTATCAACAAGATCTACGAAGAATGGGAGGTAAAAAGAATGGAGAAAGCGAACGTGTTTCTCTGTGACCTTTTAATAAGCAAGTTCGCCCACGCGTTAGGAGGGTTCAACGCTATTGAATCACCTGAAAAGCTTGAAAAAGAGTTGATTACTGACCAGCTACTTAAAAGAGACGTAGAGAAGTTTATATCATACGTATCCCCCTACCTCCCTTGTTTAGGGTTGTTATCGGGTGGACTAACAACTAGTAAACACGTATTCAGTCATATGGCTAGAGGGGAAATCCCCGAGGGGGAACCCCCGAACGAGTAAGGAGACAGTGCTATCTAATTACAATAATTTACAAAACGACTTAAAGACATGAGTATATACAAACTTAATGAGTGTAGAACGTCAGGAGCCAGTGGAGGAAAAGACAGCGAGACTCAACAAAGAGTTGTTATTTATCTACCAGGTTAGAGAGATCAAACGACAACTCTTCGCTAAGACTAGCTTAGAACGTGAGGAACTAGACGAAAGGTTTAAACACACTGCATTGGGAAAAAGGATGACCAGTCGTAAAAGAGAGTTACGACTTCTCAGTCGTCTCAAATAGCTCAAAAAAACGACACAACGCACTTCTCCAAATCATGTAGATTCCAAATGGATCTGACTTTTGAAAAAATGTCCTGGTACCGCAAAATGGATCGACCACGCCCTTTTTAAGGCATCTCGACCACACCCCCTTTTAAGGCATCTCGGCCACGCCCCTTTTTTAAGGAATTCTTGGAATTATTTTTGAGATAATTCTTGGAACTTGACCTTGACCTTGACCTCGACAGTAGTAGTAAAAGGCCTATTCTAACTCACAACAGGTAAATCTTCTAAGTGGGCGTGGTTAAAACTTTTGACCACGCCCACTTAGGAGATTTCCCTGTTGGTGAGTTAGAATCGGCCTTTTACTACTACTAACATTAAATGCATACAATCTTGAACCTAATTTGACGTCTCATACAGTAAACACCCGCATATAAGAACACATGATTTCGGAGGTCAGGCTGATCGGGTTCTTATTTAACGGGTGCTTAGTGACAAATCAGCCTCAAAGTGTTCTTAAAATGTTCTTAAATTTCTATATTAGTAATACTACCCAAAAATGCCCCTAGATGTAAAATTAGCATAAATTAATAAATATTCTTTGATTTTAATGATCACAATCAATACTGTATCATTGAGCCTATAAATCACTTGTTTTTTATGTAATTATGACACCTTTTCCATTTTATAAGAACATGCTGAATTTTTCAGGCTGATCTTGTTCTTATAAAAATGGGGCTTTATTGGCCAAATTTCAGCCTGGTGTTCTTAATCCATTTGTTCTTATATGCGGGTGTTTACTGTATTACGCTTCTCTCACTGGATAATTAGAGCCAATGGCGGCCATTACTAGTCTATGGGACCAAAGTAATTTAATACTAAATCTGTAGGTAGGCCATGAATCGTTTTACCCAGCTATGGTAAAATTACTTTATTTTGTCGATGGTAAGAGCACATAATCCAACAAAAAACCTCATAGGATCCTCAGTTGGAACAATAGTTCGATCCAGTCTTCTTTCGAGATCAGTGTTTAATCGTGCCTTAAATCTTAATACTAATAAAGGCGACTCAGACCTTGTACCTCGAGGTGTGTACCATATAGCCACGACATTTAATATTCTTTTATATGCATATAAATTAACCCTTATAGCCTCATTATTGTGTACTAAATTCAAAAGAATTTTTCTTCTGAAACGATGCTATAAGGGATGACATAAGGGATGTCCCGACATGTCACCATGTAATTACCGACGAAATATAATTTGTATTGTTTGAAATTCATCGCGAACTGTCAACCAATGCATGTTCGCTCATGCATGCCAATGCATGTTTATCATGCATGTAGTAAAACAACCTCGTACCCAGGGTCTCATAGAGTAAAAGTTAGAATTTTCACTGTTAGAGGGAAATTAGCGATTAAATTCCCGGTGAGAACAAGAGAATCGGAGTTCCTTTTGAGTCATCCCTTTTAGCCTTTACGCTCTTGAGAACTACTAACAAGCCGACAAAACCCGCTTCCGGACTGCGTCTTCCGCAGGCTCTTCACTTCGTTTCGCTGTTCAAGCGCTTACTAGCGCTTACTTATTCTAGACTAGTGAAGCTTAGCCTATTATTTATAAAGCGGCACCAGAGCAATAGTGGAGCAGCTTCCGGGATAGTGTTATTTTATTTTATTTTATTTTTATTCCGCATTAATTCACTGATCATATTGGCAACAACAACACCTTGGGTTCCAGTGGGTGCGGGCCGGACCTCCCACTCGTGACCACTGACTCGTCTCATGTAAACAGCGAGAATACAACGCAGAGAGAAATAGTCGCATTTTAAATTTTCAGATTATGATGTACATTATTTGTAAACACCTTTGGATAATGGCTTGGATCTTGGAATAATTCCCATTTCCGTTACGATTTTGGTTGCACGATCCGTTATATTGAATGAAATTGATATTCCAAGCTCTACTGTTTGAAAATTTATTGACTCGGTATCACTTGCTCTTCGAAGGAGTGCATTGACTGCTAAAATAAACCTAAAATAAACAATTTAATTTTTATCATGAAATTCTTTGTCTTGATATTTTCACGACGAGACGAAAACGCCCATTTTTTCCAAAGAAAAAAACAAATTCGGTGAATTCCCAATTTCCGGTTTAAAGTCCATCTTGATATTGAGCATAATACTGAATTTGGTCGTCCCAAAATGTTGCTAAATTTAAATTTTGCACAGAACACGAAGTGTGAATATCAATATGCTGGTCAGATGAACTTATCTGTAGTTATAGCATCGATATACACATCTAATACGCACTACAATGCAATCCATCATTGTATCTTCATACCATTACGTCATACTTATTGTGTCATTACCAATGAGGCTCTTGGGAATTATTGTGATGCATGTCGAGGCAGAAAGTGCATCGTTTTCACAAAGAAATTATCAGACCCAGAGGAAGGTGAAGTAAGCGAGTTATCTACTAACTGGCTCCGAACTAAGTCTAATTGTGACGTTAAAGCAAAACTAATGCAAGAGTCTGGCGTTGACCTCGAATTCGACATTCTTGATTTCATTGATCTGGAACCAAACGAGTTCTGTGAGGTCCAGTCTCGAACTCTAGATGATGTAGTAAGGTACAAACACAATTACGTAATGATATTGTAGTATTTTATTGTTTAGCTTTTGTGACAGTTTGTGCAGCTGTAAACAAGCAACTAGATGTAGATTTGAAGTCTTGTTTACAAAGCAGGCGCATGCCGCTTAAACCTTCTATTATCGATATTAATACGATATATATAGAAATTGTTTATAAAACGTGGTCTGCATGAAGTCTTGTATCAAACCCCACTCCTCCTCTTATTAAATGTAGTTTATTCCTCTTTCCTTTTGTTCGTTGTTATATGTATTCGGATACAGGTTAATTTTGTCACTAAGCATTTTCTGTCCATTTAAATTTGTAGTTTCTAACAACTTGGCCATTTTTGTACGTGACATTTGGAATATCTGATTCTGAAATTAGTTAATGAAGAACTATTAGTCAATCCACACTCTCTTGTGTTGGTCTATTATAGTGCAATATGTGTTGAAGAATGGATGTTTTGATAAATAAATGTTTTTTTTATTAATTTTGCTATAACAGTACTGTACATAATAATAATAATATAAATAATAATAATAAGATATACATAATAATAATAATCATAATAATAATAATAATAGTACCTTATTTGACCTTGAAATACAACTTTAGTCCATCCATCCTCTGACAACTTTAATAACTCTTTCTTGTCTGGCTGAAAAACATCCAAAATTGAACCACCTCTTTGTGCTATTGATATCTCTGTAAAAATTCAAACGATGGGCAATAGAGTACTCTGTTGCGATTTACAAAACGGACATCTTGGGTCATTTTCTCGGTTCCACGGTACAGTACAAGTTTGTAGAAAGAATACTCAATCTCGCTTTGATTACATGCAACAAGATTATCATCTAAACTCTAGTTGTATAAAAAAGAGTGTATGACTTTGACTGAATATCTTCCATTCTGAGAAACAAACCTTGAATTGATAATGACTTTTCAAGCTCACATCAACAGTAATATTAAACAGAGCTTTTTGTAGATTGATCTTTTCAATCCTACAATGGTAGGATGACAATTAAATCATCACATTGAAAGCATCTTGAAAGTCATCTTGAAAGCAAACTCAAACACCGATCTTTCTCATATACCTAATTAACATTTCCAGCCAGTTTGGATATGATCGAAGGATTCGTTGTCTCTTAGGGGAAGACGAGCCTGGATATAAAATTTAAAAGGTCTGATCCATTCAGGATATTTCTTCAGGTCACAAGTCGACCTAATTTATCTTCCGAGTCTCTGTTATAAATGGAACATAACCTGTGAGATTATTTTGTTAGAAATTTTATGAGTCCTGCACTTTTGTAAAGTCTATTGTGGCTCTTACTTCGTGTACCGGACACAGAATATTACATCATTGAAATCTTTAGTGGGTTAATTTATGGTTAGGGTTCTTGTTCTTTTAAAGCTTCTGAATCCCGAGAAAATAACCTTGATGTGTCTATGACGTAGTCTGTGTCCATTGTGTGTGCAGTACACAAAGATGATGCCCAGTACACAAAGATTAAATCTGATAAAACACTGCTGCTCGTTTATTAAACAATACTTCAATTTAGCTGAAAGTTTAGACTACAATAACATGTTTACACAGTAGCTTTGGAGAGCTTGGGGAGCTTATGAGTTAAATGAATGATTAAGTTTTATAATTTATTAGAAAAACAACATGTGAACCGATTTTTTACCTGTTGGACAATTAACTACAGCTAGAGAACACACAGCTTGCACAAGACTTTTCAAATTAAAACACATGAATATTTGTGTTATACAGTAAACAATTTAAATAAAACATATTTATGTTAGATTTTATATTTACAACAAAGTATTAAAAAAGAAATGTTCTAATATCTTACAAGTATATCAGCCCATTGTGCACATGCTGGTGTGGTCATTTGCTCTGCCTTGCTTCATTCTCTATGAACTGCTACAGAGCTTGGATAGTGAGATACATACGGTACATAGCAGTGCTAGTTTTTTTGCATTTCTCTTCCACCATAGCAAATATAGCCATCAAGACAGTTCAAGACAGTTGCCGCTGATGTCTTAAACTTTGCTGATTTTTTAAGCTTGTTAACTCTCCAAGACTGAGTTTTTTTTTGCATAGGCAATATGGCATGATTGTGAAGCTCTGCTATATATGTATGACACACTATCAAACTGTGGCTCATTATTAACTGTCATAACACACTATCAAAATGTGGGTCATTATCATTCTGTAATATGAGTCATATGACAGGTTTGTTGTGGAGATGCCAATTTTCCACTGAATTTTTTTCTTTCGGTTTTCCGTTTTTTTGCTCTAAGCAACATTGATGGAATCAATAACCTCTCTAATGGTACTTTAGATGGTACTTTAGTACCATTTAGATGGTACTTTAGTACCATAAGTATTGTATTAAGTTCCCTAACCAACAATGTGACAATGATCTGAAATCTGGTTATCTTTATAATAAGAACCAATAATTTCAATAGTAGCATGCACACAGTTACTATTTATAGATCAAACTCAGACAAACAAACCAAATTTGAATCTCAAGGGTTCCTAAATAGCCATTTTCTATTGTTGGGGATATAATTTACCATTTCCTGTTCAAAGGTTTCTACGATCAGCGAAGCAAGAATAGACAAGAATTAAAATTATAGACTCATGAATACTGACATCGATATCATCTGTGCGCTTCGCTATTTATAATCAAACCCTATAATGTACAGTATTTAGAGATTTTTAGTTCTGTTTGTTTTTGGGTTTACAGTATATGTTTTGAAGTAATTATTCAAGTTATCATTTTTTAGCAAACCTGCTTCTGGAAGTCTTGAAACAAGTGCTGATGAAATATTGACTGAGGTATTTAACCAAAACAAAATGACTTCAAAGAGTCGGACTCAGCAGAAACAACAATTACAAAGGGAGTTTCTCCTGAAACAAGAGCAACAAAAAAAGCACGAAGATGAAAGGAGACAGCAGTCAGAGCAATCTTCAGAAGTGTCTATCCCCTTTACCAGACCCCCTGAAACACTCCCCCCACATATTCCTCCTCATCTCCTAAAGGTATATTTTTATTGGTTATTTTTTTTAAATTCGCATATCTTATCTTAAATTATCATTATCTTAAATCATCATCCTCTATAATCGCCCCCGGCGTTTAATAAATTTTGAAACAATTTGATGCGGCGTTTATTAGAGGGGGGCTTTTATTAGAGGGGGCATTTATTAAACAATATATTATTGACCGAGCGAGAGGTCTGATAGCAATAACTCTCCATGAAGAGATGGAGAAAAGAAAAGAAAAATTGATGTATTTTGTGTTAAAATATGAACTCAAGAAGGAAGAAATTAAAAAGAGTCCTTGTTTGGTTCCATTGTTGGCACATAAAAATAAATAAATCTGTCAATTTTAGCATCCTTTTTCTTGCACTTTCTGTATTTTTTCTAATAAACTCCTCTCTCATGTGTGCAGCGTTTATTAGAGGGAGGCGTTTATTAGAGGGAGGCATTTATTTGAGGGTAGGCATTTATTAGAGGAAATACGGTATGTGAATTACAACTACTGTAATGGTCTGTACTGTATAGACTAATTAATATTAATAATAATAATAATAATAATAATAATAGTCGTGTCTTACTCACGCTGTGATTGGTCAGTTACCGTGTTTATATCAGGCTATATAACATGGATGGATTATGCCATCGTGATACGCCATCAATTAGCCATCAATTAGCCATCAATTAGACATCACGGCGCCATCATACGCAGTAAGGAGAATTTACGTGTTGATAAAAAAGATGTTTGTACATTTTATTTGCTTTCTACGGGTTATTTTATAAAATAAATAGAAAACATTTTTATCCGTGTTCCCATACGTTATATAAACACTCGTGGGAGTTTGGGAGAACTCGAAATCGCGTGGAAACACTCGCCCTACGGGCTCGTGTTCCCACTATGATTTATCGTTCTCCCAAACTTCCACTCGTGTTTACAGTATATAATTGGATTTATGCAATAAATAATATTAATACGGACGGTGTAGCGTGTTGTTCCTATAGGGGGCATGGGCTATTGACAGGAGGGGCCTGTTAGCCAGTATGACATAATTGTGGCTCTCACTCATAATTGTGACATAATTGTGGCTCAACAACCTCTTCGCCTAACAGTATATAAACACGGAAAATGTTTTCTATTTCTTAAAGAATAGTTTATGGAACACCCATGTTTCTAAGATTTTATTTGCCAAGTTTAAACTTAGTTAGCTTAATCTCTATTGATGAAGACAAACCATTTCATTACGTGAATTAATTGGCTGATGTTTTGAAACACCATGCAACATTCAGTAAATAATTAAGCTCTGATGATGTCTGGTCGTGGGACGAAATCTACTGTAGCTCCCTTACGAAAATATTCAATAGAATATTCCATAGAAAAATTACGCAGAATATTCTTTTGAATCAGACATAGTTTGGCACTACTCTCTGAAGTTTTTTGAACCTACCTTTAAAAGTTACCCTACTGTGCATGACCCAACGTTTCGACACTCCAACGTTTCGACACTCCAATCTAGTGTCTTCATCGACAGGGGTTATCGTTGTAAAGTTAGGATCCCTTTTTATACCCTCATAGAACCGATGATGACGTTATTTATTAACAAGATACAAATTATAAGCTTCTGGTAATAAACCACCATCATTGCGATTCAATGGGGCATGGGTGCTATTGATATACCAAGCCTCCAGACAACGTCTCTGATGGTACCGTGGATTAGTGGTAATAATTTTGGAATTTTCCCCCGCAATGTCATGGTTAATTTCCTTTTTTGGAAAGAAAACCTTCTGGTGTTCTTTTAAATGTGTACAAAACTGACGTTTAGTCTGACCGATCTACTCCTGCAGATCACAGTCATTGTACCCCTTCGCAATACGATCCTCATCTATTAGAAATTGGGACTGGAATATGGAATATTCAATAGCATATTCTATAGCATATTCAATAGCATATTGAGTAGTATATTCTATAGTACAGTATATTCTATAGAATATTATATATAGAATATTAAAGTAGAAATTAATTGGGACCTGTTTCAAAGGAATATTCTATAGCATTTTCAATATTATATTCTATAGCATATTCAATAGGATATTCACTGGAATTCTATAGAATATTCATTTGGATATCAATGAATATTCGATAGCATATATTAAACTGGATATTTAGCAATCTCGTTCCCAGAGCCTTCGCCTCGTCGGAAACCGAAAAACCGGGTGCCGATCGCCAGAAATAGACCGAGCGCATAGTTTCTGGGACGTGATGGTGAGAACTACAGTAATATCGAGATCTTCGGCAAGAATTTTCCCTATAGACATAGCCTGCGTGGCGGCGTTAGGGGGAGGGAACGCCTGCACGAAAGACCCACGCTTTTGGATTTCCGCCGACATGAACAACTGTCAAAAACATTAAACAACCAATCAGCGACTAGCAGGCTTTCCTCGATGATTAAAACATTTCACTTCGGGCCGAATCATGAAATATCCATATCTGAAACTCCGTAAAAAGCTTGACTGCATCTGGTGAAAACAAGATTTGTTTTGAAAATGTATTCAAGCAATCGTGTAGACATGGAGCACAGAGTTGATTCTGGCTGAGGCTTGTGAATCAATCGGCTTTGTATTACTACGCAGTGAAACTTTCTCCGAGCGGGTTTGTAGGTCGACCTTGCGGCAGAAAAAATAAGAAATGCTTTATTAACACATGCGTAAGATTATTAACACATGCGAGAGGAGACAGCAATGTTCCACCAACCGATAACATTAATAGCCCTGATAGAATGAAGTGAAATCTGACTACCGAACACCGTAACTCCAGAATAGGATTTGGCCAAGAAATTTCATATGCAAGACGGCAATATAGAAACCATCACTTACACGTTTTGCCGTAAGTCTCTTTATTCTGAAACGTCGAAGGAATTCTCCGAAGGACCATGAGAGAGCATTGCTGAAACACCTGAAGACAAGGACAAGGTAGAAATACCAAATTCATAATCAAACTCTTGCCAAATCCCGTTGGTAATACCATCAAAACATATTTTCCTGCCAGCAGCTCCCTCGTAGCAACTTTATATTCCTGTTTTAATTTAAAGCTACGACCAGCAACGAACTGAAGCTCGGTTAAAGCTTTCGAAAGAAAATAATCTACCAACACGGTTTTTCTAAAGTCGCCATTTTTAAAAGTTTATTTCCTGACTGGAAAGTGGAAACCCCGTAATACTAATGAGTTGAGTTTAGCGTCCTCTGGTGGACGTAGAAATCCAAAAACATAGGTCTTTCGTGCAGGCGTTCCATCCGCACTCACCCCAGTCCCCGGCCCCCAATCCCTAAACGCCTGCTTCGCAGGCTACTATAGACACAGACACGTTAATAACTCACCCATGTGGGTGTCTGTAGAGGTGAAAAAATTTGTCTGGTGACAGAAAAGGGTTACATCACCGTGTACCGGTAAACAATGGACACAGACTACGTCATTCGCAATTAAAAACTCTAGTCCTAACCCTGAAATAAAGAAATACTAACCTTACTTCTAAACCCAACATTTCAATGATGCAATATTCTGTATTCCGGATAGATTTTAGAATTTATGTAACTTGTGGCGATGAAATCAAAAAGGTCGATAAACACTGCATTGTGTAAGTGCAATTTTTCGGAACTTTCAAACAAGTTATAAAAATATTAATAGATAATGAATCTTTGTTTTGATAATTCTGGATGATACGAGAACGCAACTCAGCGCAAGTTTCTGATTTGTGCCTCGTTTGGACGCCAACTTGCGATTACGTACCGTAACATGTTGTGCAACGCTACACTTGCGATGGCTTGCGTTCTCGTTTGATCCCGGCTTTAATACATACAGACAAATAAATAGAGTTCTACAATATAAACACTACGTCTGATGATTTAGTTGTAGAAATCAAGATACCTTTTTTGGTCGCATTTCCTGAACCAAGAATAACTCGCAATTTTTTGCACCATGGCCATAACTCTCTGGATCTAACATTCATGAGAATTCCAAATGCTACGCACAATGGGGCGACTAACCCGATTGTTTATACAAAAAAAATCGAGCACGTCAGTCGCGCTTTCTCGCATTTTGCGTAGGATATCAATCCATTTAAAGTGGACAGGTTATTTTGAACTTTTCTGGAAACACGACACGAAAATAAAAGTTTGTCCGAAGATAACTTTTTTGGTGTAAACTCTGCTATAAGAACGAAGTACAATACCGCAATAGCACTCCGTCGAGATGACGTCAATCCATGTTTGTCCGCTTTTACCCATAATTATTGCGGCCATAACAAAAGAAAATAGCTCATTTGCAATCATTTTGACCCACAAATTTGGTTTGTTTGTCCGTATTTTGAGCTATTAATAACAGCTTCTGAGACTTGTCGAAAATTTACCCCAGTTTTTATGATTGTATTTGAAAGAACAGTTAAAATAATGAAGAATAGAATGGCTTTTACAGCCTTTTCATTTGTCGTCCCGTTCTTGAGTTATTGCGTTTTATGTAATTAGAGCTATGACGTCACAAGGAGGACATCGCATTGTAGAAAAACTGAAAATCATCGATATCTTTGGATTGATTTGACAAAATTGACTCAAAATTTGTAGACTTACTCAGTCAACAAAACTAAACATTGATATAGTTTAGATATGGTTGCCATAGCAACAGATTAATTTACAGGCTTCTTTTATTTATACATGGATTTTTCCGTTTTTGTTCATTACAGTTAAATGTTTTTTTGTTTTAAACTTTCCTGTTGGATTGAAAATTGCACAGAAACGATGCCAACTTGTTAAAAGCCCAAAGTTGCTTTACATATTCTTGAAAACAAAGAACAATTTTGAAGGAAGAGGGATACCTATAAACTAATCTGTTGCTATGGCAACCATATCCAACCATAATAAAGTTTAGTTTGGGGTTGATTGAGTAAGTTTCCAAAGTTTAAACCATACGATGTAACATACGATGGAATTTTCAATTAGTTTAGTTTAGTTTATTAGATTTATCACTCTCAGGTGAACGGAATATACCCCAACAGGCTAGAATCCCAATTATAGAGGTTCCGAGGGCCTACGATATATGAAAAATTATATAAAATCTTAAAAACATGGATGTTCCCCAAATTATTCTTATTAAGATACTGTATAGTGACTCCATGCAAAGCTTCAAACAACATGATAGTCTCTACAGAATTACCAGTAAATAATATGTTGTACTTTACAGTCAATGATAAAAGCACATACCAGGCTGTCCAACATTGTGGTAACGAAACGCGCGTTACCGCAAATATAGTTTTATTGTAACGATATCGAATTACCCCAGCAGGAAATATCTATAAGAATTAAAGTAGAGCATGTTAAAGAGGGATAATCAAGAAAATTAAAATAAATCATAAAAATTATTCACGATCAATTAAGTTGTTGAAGAATGTTATTACATAAAACAGAGCGAAGCCTTAATCTTGGCCTTTAAAACTCTTGTTGTCACCCAGTGTTTTCAATCCTATCACTATCAGTATGTGTGATTGTCTGCGGTAACGCGTTTCCCTAAAAACAAATCTGCGTGAATGAGATTTCGTTTCCGCTAACGAAATCTGGCGGTAACGCAATTACATTACCGCCCCATTTAGTTTTGGACAGCCTGCATACTACAGCTTGTCTCATGTCAAATCATTGAAGGTCATGTAGTCCAGTCTTTTACGCGGTATTCACGTATATGTGATACTGGACTCTCGTGTTTCTGATAGTTCAAAAGCGAAAAACGTTGTTACAAAAATTTGAATTAAAGCATAAAGTGAAATTGAAACTGAGTGTGAGATTACTTAAATAATATCACGGTTCCCTCGGTTTCTTTTGTTCTCGAAGGCACATTTAACGTCTAAATTACCTAATCCATAAACATTAGGTGCGATTAGTAACTAATCTGCATATCTAATGTATATGGAAAATGCTCGTTTATCCACACGCATACATACTGTAGCACGATTGATATAACAATTCCTGCTCCATACTGTGTGTCGTTTCGTATTCGCCGGTACAGTGCCTTCTCTCGTATTCTCGACATCTCTTCCCTGCACGAAACTAAAACGTCTATGCGACATACTCGCTCTCGCTAACTACATCTTTACTCGAATTGCACTGCCGAATACGCTCGCATAAAGCCTTTATATATGCAACCCCAAAGGATTTCAATAGAAAATTAAAAATGTCCCTCAAACCTAGTAAAAGTCCCTTGAGACTTTTACATCTTCCTCGCAAACCGTAATATTACAAAGTAATAGCATGGCGTTTCGGTTGATTAGTGATTAAATCTCCCTCGGCTTTCGGGTACATTTAATCACTAATCAACCTCAAAGCCATGCTATTACTTATAAATAATCTATAATAATCATGTGACCTAAGTAATCTTGTGACAAAAATTATCCAATGAGATTCTAAATGCAATAACACAATATAATGAGATGTAGAAGTGCATGAAGTTATTTTCAATTTTTGCTGTCCATCAGTAAACAAATCAGGGATCCATGGCAGGACCTGGAATTTTCAATTTTCAGCAGTATCTGAGTGGGATACCAGGTTTCTGAATCTGGTATCCCACATCCTGATCGCTACTGTCTTCTCCATCATCATCACTATTTCTTGTGGTGTGTCAACTGGGTTTGAACATTTCTTGTCACATTTTTTAGCATTTTATCTGTTTTAAGTAGACAAGGTTTAAAAACACGAATGCATGACTAAGTGAAAGAGTTTCCCACGACCTTGCACCATTTTTCACAGAAAAATACGTGGATTAGCATACAACGTGTTCAAAAGTTTGTTATAATGTCGAATTACAGTAGCTTCCCAAATTACGTGTAGGCAGAATTTTGAGAAAGTCAAACAAATCACGGAGAGCACTTTTTTCGCAAATAAACTTGATGTATATTTTCAACGAGAGCGATTCTACCACCAACGCCTAAGGAATCTCTACCTGCTTTTTCGTCAAGCTTTATTATTTATGAATTTAATTGCCAGTGCGGTTCTCGCTATGTAGGTATATAGAACAACCCAAATGCTTAGTGATAGAATCAAACAACATGTGCCTAGTTTTATTCGTAACAAAACAAAACCATCACGTCAACAGCCCAAGAGACAATGCCGTTCCGATTCATTTATTACTTGTGACTCATCCATTGGCAAGCACCTATTATCCAACGAACAATGCGTCGAATCCTATATTGCCTTTCAATTAAAGGTAATGGCATCTGTCTACATTAAATTTCAGATCCTGATTTATGCAAACAAAAACATTTTGTTTTTTTTCCCCGCTCACGCGGCGATGACGTAAGTCACTTCAGTTATTATAAATATACGTCAAATTTCAATGATAAGTTAGCAGACGTAGCACTTGATAAGTTGTCTGCCGAAATGCATCGTGCTCTTTTCTTTTAAGCCTATTATTTTCTCAAGTCTTTAAACAGTTCTTTAAACAGTTCTTTTAAGAACTCATCTCTTTTTTCACGTCCTTTACTCCAACATTAAGCCATTCTTAGATTATTGGTAAATGTGTTTATATAAAAGCAGTTTCAGAACGTTCTAAGATTATTACCAATCACCATGGTATATACGTTGCTCAAAGCTATATTTAAGTTTGTTACCACGACAAGTTCGTTATTCTAATTGTTTTTTATAAATGGGTGGATGCAGAAAACATTTGGGTAATTCCATTGTGACTGACGTTACATTTGGACAGATTAAATGAGTACTAATTACCTTCTAGCTGTGCAATTAGGCTGGTGTAATGGCCATTCTTTGCCAATAAGCATTGATTTGGTTAGATCTAATGAACAGCATTAAAAATTTGGCGAAGAGACGAAGCATAACAATTTTATTTGACATTCAATGAGTGTGACTGACGTTACCAAAAATGGACATGAAAAAAAAGTAACTATAATTATATTCATTTTCAGCTCAAAGGAATGCATGAACACAAAAATATGAACTCAAAGATATATCCTTATTATAAGTTTGTAATATGGATGGTAACACAAATTCACAATAATAATCACACATGTGTACGTGACCAAAAAACTCTGTGACTGACGTTACTGTGACTGACGTTACATTTGTCCATCAAACTACCATTATATTTAATTCATCAAACAACTTGGTCTCGTTGATGCAAATAATTTGACATATAAAATTTGACATAGAAAAATATTTCTTAAATCATAAACTAATAGTGATAAAGTGTATACCAAGTTCAACACACTTTTATTAAGTTTAAGTAGGGAAAATAGGAAAGCCAAGAATTTTACCCATATTTTGAAACAATTTGTGAAATAAATAACAATATCAATGGTATGCATGAAAATCATGTATGTGATAATGTGGTCAAGTTTAAATTTCATATCTTTAAAATTTGAGTTAACCACTATTATATTTTTAGCCTTAATTTGTCAAAATGCTCAACTTTTTCTTTTTTTTCCCATGTCCATGTTTTCATGGAATTACCCATTTACGGTATGCAACTCAAAGGGGACAAATCCCTAACACTTTGCAAACCTAACACATCTTTAATATTTAATTATTTTCATTTTTTAATTAGTTTAATACTAGACTAGAAAATCCCACCAAGTATTATGTGTATAAAACCCAAGAAAGGAAGTTGAAGGAATATATCGACCACCATGGTAACCATCATCCAGGACTTGCTTCATCCTCATCTCAACCCACACTTAATGCCATCAACTCAGGAGCCATTGGTGAACACTTTGTAATGTCTGGAGGAATGAAACCACCTGACAGTCCTATGTCTGCTGCAAGTTCTGCTGGTACATCAGAGGTAAGAGGGATAGTATTTGTACGAGTAGGCACGACAATAACACAAAAGATGTGCACACTACACACGTCGTGTTAATAATTTATTGTAAAAAATGGTAACAACTAATAAGGAAGTTAACTTAACCCTTAATAGCAACCAATGCTCAAAACCATTGTCAACTTGCTTCAGGATAGCTTTGAATTACGTCTTCAAAAACTCATTAATAATTCATGAAGAAAACACAAATTTTTATATGTTCAAAAGACATGCTTAAAGTGCAAATGAATCGAAAATTAAGTTTATCTTATTTGAAAAATCTAGATTACTATCACTCAACGACATACCCACAGATATAGTTCTATAATGCAGGTGACGTATAAAAATGATGTAGGACTTCATCACTAAGCTATATGTAGTCGTGACGATCCACTCAATATTAAATAAATATAAAATGGTTTTCCATGTTTGTATATATGTACTGTGATATAAACATGCGGGATGTTGTGAGACTTGAAAAGCGTAACAAAAACTTACATAAGAAGCAACGCATAATGAGAGCTTACATAAGAAGCAACGCATTTTATAAATATGCTTTTCATTCACACTTAGCTTGTGGATAGATTTTGAATCGATCTGAGTTTACTTATCTGATGTGTTCACATTTCAATGTGATGCAGTTACTGCATGGAATTAAAACGGGGTTTGAAAAACTGTGATGTCGGATATTTCTTCAGGGGAGTCTTTAGTTTGTGTGACATTGACCACTCTGGTAACTCTGTACAAGCAAAAGATGAAGAAACATGAAAATAACTAGAAATACGAATTCGTAATAATCCCCTCGCTCGCCTTTTCTATCCCCCCCCCCCCTCTACGGGAATTTCCCCATCCATGGTGCCCAGACCTGTGCCGTGGCCGTGTATTTGTGTTTTGCAAAAATTCACAATTTGTAAAAGCCCGTTTCGTCGAAGAAATGTTTGAACGTTATCTCGGCCAATATTTAACCAATTTAAACTCTAAAAACAGATTTGGAATTAGCGAGTCAACATACATAACATACGTGTTTACTATATTACGAGAACGTGAGTACCCTTCGTAAAAACGGTTTATGTACTTAGAAATTAGTCGGCTATATTATAAGCTGGTCACTTCGTCGTATATTTATATTTTGAACGTTATCTCGACCAATATATAACCGTTCTCAATTCTGAAAACAGATTTGGAATTAGCGAGTCAAAATACATAACATGTGTTATGGATTAGAACATTAGGGGATTAGAACAAAATAGTACATCAGATAATTTTTCAGCATGTCTGTATAAGCAAAAGTGCCAAACTTTCTTGGTAACTACGAGAAGTGACAAATGTGTTGGGACAATTGGAACATGGAGGGAGATGGAAGGATAGGCTTCACAATAAAAGAAAGGGAATGCAGGCTAAGTCAATGGCAAAAATCCAAGATCTCCTCGAATTTTCACACCTGCCTCGTTTTCTTTCACATCGGTCTTTTCTTTTAATCGATCTAACTTGCTAGTCTGAATGGCCATAAATGTTAACTGTATACACAAATAATCTTACACAGTGTAAGATTTACACTTAGGCGACCTCGTATACCCAGGGTCTTTTTTCGAGGTTGATCCGTAGATGCTTAGTGCCTGTTTACATGGAGTAGCTATATACCATGTTATGATGGATGACTCAAAAGGACCTTCCCATTTTCAAGAACTACAATCATGGCCAAATGTGGTGGGACACTGATGAGACTTTTTGTAGCAATTTCAACCCCCCCCCCCCCCCTTTGTTGTGATTTGTGAAATTTCGCTCATGTTTCATATGGCAACACGTCACACATTCAACATGGTAATGTCAAGAACATGAAACATGCTGAAATAATAGTGCAACGCCAAAGTATTTGGCTCCCGGCTGCGCAACTTACCATCAACTGATATAATATAAACGCCTCACCATTTATACCGTGAACTGTCCATGTCCCGGAATCTTTTGGCCATGATTGTAGTCTAATCTCACCGTAACCCTAACCTTTATCCTAACCTTAAACCTAACCCTAACTGTAGCTAAAGCTAACCTAACCAAAAATAAAGACCAGACAAAACAAAACAGAAAGGTCCCTTTGAGTCATCTGTTTTACCCATTTCCGTTATCGTGCTGTAGTGACTAAATGAATGAGATGTACTGTATTAAGATGCACTGGCTTTGAATGTTTTAGGTGGATGATATACTTGATGATATTATAAGGTGAGAGTTTGAAGATATTTCTTATGTGCATGTATGATGTCCCAGGTTACATTGTACGTCTAGTTTAATTGTCACTACATTCGAGCCTAGTTTATCTTAGATAAGTGAAACGTTGGAATATATAATTATGAAGATAGCATTTCAATCAATTTTACTTAGCCATAATGACATCATTATTAAACTTTAAATTTTTATTTACTACAGATATTTATAAAAAATACCACACATCCGGAACGTTGCGTACATTCTCAATGTGTAAAATTCATTGAATTGTCAAATTAATAAGAAATAACATTTGTTCTTGAAGAATTAATGAAATACAGCATTTGTGTTTGGCCTCTTATTCATAATACTACTTGTGCTACGAAATCGACGTATTATGAATATTTCGACAAACGTGTGTGTGGTTTTTCATTAATTCTCGAACAGTGTTATATTTTCTATACGATAATACTCTCATAGGTTACTGTACTGTATAGTGTGTAGGAGATTTAACGTCCCGAGTGAATTAGGCCCTTCGTCATAGAGTGAATTTGACTTTCTTACGAAGGACCTTTGCTCCAAACCTTTATAGACCTCCTACATACATGTACTATTCCTGCAGCACACCAACCTTCGAATTTCCATTTTCGCTCTCGTCGTATATGAGCTCATATACGATACATTTATAGATCCGGTGCGAGTGGAATTTGACGAAATATTACCCCGAGGGATGATGAGGGAGGAAGAAGACGTTAAGACGGGTAATATTTCGTCGAATTCCCCAACCGGAGGGTCTATAAATTATATATTATACTGAAACAATTTTGACACGCTCGTTTTGGTTTACGCGCGTGCTATTTGGTTTACGCGCGTGGTATAATTCCCCCGCCACAGCCGGCATAGAGATCATAAATAAAACTGGAGGGGGCATCCAATCTTCATTTCAGTCAAGCCCGTTGAACGCCGCCATCTTGGATACATTGGAGGGCAATTTTATATTTATATTTGACGAAGATGATACAAGATTCTCTTCCAGTGTATGCAACACAAGTTAAGAATATATACTGTGAAATAGCCACATAAGAATTAGAAATACAGTAATTTACATTAAAAATTATTAAGATTAACTATATACAAAACTATACTACTACTACTACTACTACTACTACTACTACTACTACTACTACTACTACTACTACTACTACTACTACTACTACTACTACTACTACTACTACTACTACTACTACTACTACTACTACTACTACTACTACTACTACTACTACTACTACTACTACTACTACTGCTACTGCTACTGCTACTGCTACTGCTACTGCTACTGCTACTGCTACTGCTACTGCTACTGCTACTGCTACTGCTACTGCTACTGCTACTGCTACTGCTACTGCTACTGCTGCTGCTGCTGCTGCTGCTGCTGCTGCTGCTGCTGCTGCTGCTGCTGCTGCTGCTGCTGCTGCCGCTGCCGCTGCCACGAACTAAAATAAGTGTTGCTAGAAAGTTACTTTCTTTCTAAAGATTTCACTGTTTTCTGATAATCTTATTTCAATATGTAGAGTTTCAGACTACATTACATGGATGGGGAAAAGAAACTCTAGGAGGGGTAGAACATGCGAGCGAGGGGTTATTGCGGATACGTACTAGTATATATTTGTAATAAAATGTGATTGTTGATTGTTGTTCACGCCCGTGAACGATCTTCAGACAACTGGTCCACTGCCGTGAAAGTCCGAGTAACAACATTCAAATCACATTTTATTACAAATACATTCGCTCAGTTTTATGTATAATTAGACATATCCCTTAGTTTTCGCATTTTATGTCATTTCTTAAACTGCGTATAGAAATAGTGAATCTTAGTTTGAGCGCTTTTAGTCGCCAATAATCTGTTTGTGTAAACGTAAATTAGCATGGTTAATAATCCAGACTTTACCGGAAATGGCTTACATATAGCGCCCGCTCATCTGCGATCTGATGCAGTCTTAAACGGAACACGATACTGACGCTGTTTTTTTTTCATTTTGTTTAAGCCTTGAAGGTGATAATACAGTTATTACACCTCAAGTCGGATTCGACTTCGAACCATTCTTCAGTCTTCCCTCTGCTGTTGTAAGTATATTTTCATTCATACCGGAATGAAATACACTGCTGACTAACGTTATATGAACAATCTTTTCCCAGACTCTGTCAGTCTGCAATGCCTTACTGTAAGATACGTTTATCCCGGGCGTTCAGGTGACCTCCCGCAAGCAATCGTCTTCTGGACGATCTTTTTTAGTATCCGCGAGTACTGGGACGAAATGAGAGATTGTACTACTATCATACAACCGGACATGCCTGTATGATGAAATACATCATAGAACTGCTAATCCCAAAACAACTTAGATCCTAACCCCCCGCCTAATGGGTCTTCTAACTCCCCGTCTAATGGTTTTCTAGTACTAACCTTAATACTAATAAAAAGATCATCCAGAAGACAATTGTTTGCGGGAGGGGGTCATAGAACGCCCGGGATAAATTGACTACGGTAAGAACATGAGACGAGTTCACAAGTTCTGAGGAAAGATTGTTTACGACACAAGGAAAGGAAATGTTAGTAACGAATTGTTTCTTGTCAATCACATAACTGCAGCTATCCAACCAGAAATCCAGAATCGAGCAACAATAAATCATCACAAGATGGGGTTGACTGTACTCGGTCGCTGGCAGTTTATGGAAGAAACTAGGTTTAACGTATTTTGTTTAAAATGATGCTGTTTTGTAGGAGGTTTAACGTTTCGAGTGAAGGCCCTTCGTCTACAGAGTTCTGTTCACGTTGCACTCTCTGACGAAGGGCTTTCACTCGAAACGTTTGACCTCCTACACACCAACTTTTTGGAGTATTCGCATTTCTACACTGCGTCACTGCCTACACAGCACAACACGTTTATGAATAGGTTATTGATTGGTTGTTTACCATGGATAATGATAACGGTTTTCGTTGAATACTTTAATTATAGAACAAGGAAATAATGTCGTAGAGTTTATAGTTAGTAGACAATAAGATTGTAACACCTAGCACAAAGAGACTCTGTATAAAGGCAAGCCATGACTTTATACGCAGGTTTTGGCGCTGGACTTGGTGATAAGACATCGTAGAAGATGGTTGTGTCAGCGCCGGATTTAGGTCAGGGCGGACTGGGCGGTCGCCCAGGGGCCTCCACAAAATAATGTTTGGTGGGGGCCTCCACAAAAATGATGACCAATGTCTTGGCATTGAATTTGTCCAGTTGATGTTCAAGCAAGAAGAGGACGATAAGACAGGAAGAGAACACTTTCTGTATAAGTTGATACTTATGATAGATGTATTTCCTAATGTATAAATAGCATTTCGCATGTACATGTATCTCGTGCTGATGGTGACCAATTGCGGTGGTGAACGTTCGTTTTCGAAGCTGAAACACATCAATAATAGACTTCCCACAACCATGACACAGGAACGACTCACTTATATTTAGCACTAATGAGCATAGAATATGACGTTTTGCGTGAGATAAACTTCCATGAGCTGATAGAAGAGTTAGCTAGACGCAAGGCTCGTAAGGTGCCTGCATGGTCTCAATATGTAGTGTCAGTAGTGACATTTTGAAATATGACATTTTAAAATGAAATGCAAAATGGAAGTTTAACCTCTTTTTAATTTAGACCAAAATGCTTCTTAAAAATGACGAGATGCACTGTTAAAAAATGTGATTTAAGACGTTTATATTTTGTCCAAAAGTGCCCTCAAAATGCAGGAAATGCCGTTTCAGAGACCCAAAATTAATGCCCACGAACCCCCTACAATTGTGTCGTCCCTAATTTCCTCACCGCCCAGGGGCCTCCACAGTCCTAAATCCGGCGCTGGGTTGTGTGTTTGTATATACACGTTGTGTACAAACGTTGGCTGTGTTTACATGTATGCATATACACAGAAGTGAGACGAAAGGTCGAGAGGAGAGAGACCGTGTAACGCAAATCTTCGCAATAAACAAAAAAAGAAAGATACATGCAGTCCCCAATTGCAAGAGTGAGGATATATTGGACAAACTAAGTTTACATGATACCTTTATTTAATTGTGCGCATGTTCAGTATTGCTTTGTATATTTAATGATACTTTTAATTGATCTTGTAGCTGCCTACTACAAAAAGCATTTCAGATGTGTATGGTGCGAGGAACATAACTCCTCTGGTAAGTTAATTTATCATTTTACTTAACTACCACACTATATATTTCGTGATCCTTTCATTAAGATAACGGGTCTTTGTGGATCTTGATGTTAAAAACAAAACAGGGAGAACTTTTGCATAGCCATAGAAAAGGGAAAATTACGTAAGATTTACTGAAATTACTTATCTCTTCAAAATTGCGTTAGATTTACGAAAATTACTTGTGTGAACAACAACTTATGGATAAGGTTGAGCATGATACGAAGAATTATCAAGGCTTCGTTTTGTGTCATCCGTTAGTATATATGATCTATTTTATGTCTAATCTATATCACTGAACAAAATAACTAAGCTGGCGAAGGACATATTCGTTAACGAACGACAAAGCGATAGTAAACAATGTATAAAGCTTTACAGTGCATGTCAAGTACGTTCCAGTACGAAAAGTAAAACTGAAAATGTGACGAATTGTCAATAAACCTTACATCTAAAGACCTGGGGCCAGTTGTTCAATGCACGGACAACTTATCCGGTTGATAAGTCTTATCCAACGGATAAATTTGCTATTAAAACTATAGGACAGATATGATTTATCCTCTCACCCGGACGGCATTTCAGGGCCGAAAGGAACGATTTTTCCAGCATGAAAGGAAAGGTTTTTCACTTATAAATTTCTGATGATATTGGCATTTAACTTAATGTTGCGCATTCATCAAAAATCGTAGCTTCAATTTTTAAATACATTAGCAGGAACCTTGTGCCATATTAAACACTTATTGACCGAGCGGGAGGTCTTTGCGGCAACATTATCCTGCCCGCGGTCTTTCAGTACAGACCAAGTGACGAAGGAGCGAGGGGTTTGAGCGAAAAGACCAAGGGCAGGATAATTTTCCCATAAAGACCGACCAAACGAGGTTAAAAACCTTTTTATTTTAAATTTCTCTTTCTCATCCTTTGCTCCAACATTACGCCATTATTAATTTTTGGCAAATGTGTTTATAAATAAGTAGTTTAGTTTTCAGAACGTTTTGAACTTATTACCAATCACCATGGTTAGTACGTTCTATAAAGCGATATAATATATAGTGTTGTCCTATACGAAGTGTCAAAGTCCGTTCCACCTGCGTTCCGATCGGATGAGCGGTCCTTGCGCAGTGGTTCAAAAAAATCGCATCGACTTACCTCTCATCTTCTCTTATTAATCGTTATTCATAAATATCAAATAAATCAATGCTTTAATGTTGGGTACTGCTGCATTATCTAGACTGTTCCTGTCACAATGTCGTCATCGGCCCCACCTACTATTAAACAAGAAACCGATGAAGGTTTGTCTTGCTGTATTGCTTCATCTTTTGTCTACTGTCTATGCAGGGTGAATTGATACATGTACATTTAGACTGAGCATTTTATGCATTCATTAAACTTGCATCGTGTACATAAACTTGTAGATAAACTTGCACATAAACTTGTACATAAACGTGCACATAAACTTGTTCATAAACTTGCACATAAACTTGCACATACACTTGTACATAAACGTCACATAAACGTGCACATAAACGTGTACATAAACTTGCACATAAACTTGCACATAAACTTGCACATAAACGTGTACACAAATGTGCACATTAACGTGCACATAAACTTGTACATAAACTTGTACATAAACTTGTATATAAACTTGTACATGAACTTGTACATAAACCTGTATATAAACTTGTACATAAACTTGCACATAAACTTGTACATAAACTTGTACATAAACTTGCACATAAACTTGTCCATAAACTTGTCCATAAACGTGTCCATAAACGTGTACATAAACGTGGACATAAACTTGGACATAAACTTGCATATAAACTTGTACATAAACTTGTACATAAACTTGTACATAAACTTGCACATAAACTTGCACATAAACTTACACATAAACTTGCACATAAACTTGCACATAAGCTTGCACATAAACTTGCACATAAGCTTGCACACGAACGTTTACATAAACTTGTATATAAACTTGTACCTTACAAGAAGAGAAATTTAACAAAAAGTGCTGAAGTCAATTGAAATGTTGATTCGAGCATGATTCGAACTTGCACCAGGATACCGGTCCTTTGCTCTACCAGTTCAGCTATCAAACGGGTTTTTTTAAACGAGGTATAGAAACCATTGTGGGAATTGCGATTTCTCCCAAACTTCCACTCGCGTTTCTATAACGCATGGTAATATTGAAAATGGTTTCTATCTCTTAATTGTAATCACGCGAAATCTTTTGAATATCTCTCAATCTGAATGCCATTCAGTAAAAATAAGGGCAATATGAATTATGTTATATTATATGTTTACTTGGCACTATTTAGGCCAACCTTACTGTTACTTTCGCTATAGCTGAACTGAATCAACTATAACTGTAACTGATCTTGATAGTTTGGTCACTTTATGGAGACCTATTAACAGGGTCTTAGCCGTCCAGCCGTCTTTTGGACGGCCAGTTTCGATTTAAGACGGCGAGTTGATAATGACGACTTTTGGACGGCTATTTACTATTTTGACACCTTTTGGACGGCCAGTAATAAATCTAAAGGACACCTTTCGCTACTCCAGTATTTTTGGTAGCTTTATTAAGTCAAATCGGCCATCAGCGAAACATTTATCGTGCACAAGACATGTATTTTGACATTCACAACCGCGCTGTTGACGAGTATCGACGATTCGTCAAATATTCGTACTATTTGTCGACTATTCGCACTATTCGAAGCCTCGGAAGTCGTGATTCTTTTCACGAATAATGCAGGAGAATGAATCGTAATAATTTAAAGTTACAATTTTAGCCTTTAGAGTACCCCTTGACAGGGGGATTCCCGGTAGATATGCAACTCCCCCCCCCCGTCCAGAGGGTATTCTGGCCCGCGATGGCCAATTTGGACACCCAAGTTTCAGATCCTGGCTAAGACCCTACCTATTAAAGTTTGATCTCGCACCGATCTATTTCTTAACGTACTTCTAAAGATTGAGAAAGACAACCAACGTTATTTACAATCTTACAAATCAATAAATATCTTGAAAACGACGTCGATTATGTAAAGGTGAGAAACCCAAGCGATGTTGATGTTTATCAAGGTCCTTTCTTTATTATAGGTAAATATGATAATGTGTCCTATTTAAAAGATCGTCAAAAGAAGGATAATCATAACATGAGTAAGTGTTTGTATATTAATGTGTATTTTTAAACTGCAAAAGAATGGTTTAGATACGAATTACTGCAAGGCTCACCCGACTGGGGTTAAGTCTTTCCATATTCAGTACCAGTAGACTGCGTTTTAGTTTTGAGGCGAAGGATATGATAGGTTAGGGGTTATTAAGGGATACTGAGGGATGAAACAAAAACACCTTATATAGTTGAAGGCGTTTCCAAAATCAATAGAAATGAAAATAAAGCTTAATATTTTTATTCAGGTAAAAAAAAATGTATAATAGACCTTACTCCAAAATGGTTGCCAATTTAATATTCTTTATTTGTATATAAATTAGTCCTTATAGCCTCGTTATTGTGTACGAAATTCAAATACGAAATTCAAAATAATTTTTCTTCTGAAACGAGGCTTTAAGGGCTAATTTAAATGCACATAAAAGAATATTAAATTGTTAGCCATTTTAGAATAAGGTCTATTAACGATATATTGTATAATTATCATAGTAAGATAATTAATCTGAATGTTTGAACATAATTATTTGTTATTGTTTATCGTATCTAATTGGCTAAATTTTGTCACATGATCATTTTGCGTAAAAATTTTGATACCCAATTGTTTAATAACGTTAGATCTTCGGCAGTACATCAACCTTTTAGAGTTTTCTATTTGTATTTCTACACTGCCTACACAGTACAACACTTTTATATCAATTTTATGATTATTTGTTTTTTTCATTTTAGAATTTAGAATTTAGATGTTCTTCCTAAGTAACGTATGTCTTTCTTTTTATTTGCACTGGTAGTTGAAAGAAGAAGACGTTTTAACATTAATGATCGTATAAAGGAACTGGGGACCATCATACCGAGACAAGATTCGTAAGTGAAGATCTCCCAAGCAGTATCTTGCTAAACAGTTTGAACGCAAGCATCCAATGAGCCAATTCGTAATGTCGACTGCGCATCAAAATGACACGTTCTGCGTCGGGATAAAACTTATTTCAATTCATAACATCAGGCTAAAACCACAATAGACATTTGCATTTCTGTTTACACTTGCAAATTCGTTATACTGAATTCCCCAGCCTGATGTTGTGAATAGCACTCCGTCGAGATGACGTCAGTATCCATGTTTGTCCGCTTTCACCCAGAATTATTGCGGCCATAACAAAATAAAATAGCTCATTTGCAATAATTTGTGAGTCAAATTTGGTTTGTTTATCCGCATTTTGAGCTATTAATAGCAGCCAGACGCTACGCTATTGAAATAAGTTTTCTCCCGACGCAGAACGCGTCATTTTGATGCGCAGTCGACATTACGAACTGGCTTATACTTAGGAGTAACTATTGACTACACGGAAAAAACATTTTCGAAGCATCCGTAGTTAATGCTATAAATGAAAGCCAAATTATTGCTCAGTTTAGATTTTCAGAGCAGTAAGCTTGATTTTCGCTGATCACCCTAACTATTTTTTCTATAAGTTTGAGTATGATCTTACTAATATAGCTTTTCTCTCGTCATTCGTAAATATTTTTGAATTTATTAGCGAGATGAAACAAAATAAAGGAACTATTCTCAAGTGTACTGTTGACTACATTAGACAGTTGAGAAAAGACGTTGATCGAGCAAAATTGCACCAGGATAGATACCGAGAAACTGAAGACCTAAACGGAAAACTTCTGCTTAGAGTAAAAGTAAGTAGTTTATGTATTTAGCCATTTCATTTTCCATGTGTTTTGTGAAAAATTCCTATATTTTTGCTTTTTTTAAATTCGGCTTAATCGTTTGGGGTAGCAACTAATAAGGGATGACCAAATTCTGGAAGTGTCTATTGAATGCTTTTCAAAACCTGACAAGTAAAAACCATCCAGAACGTTACTGCTAATGGCGCTTTTGCTAGATGACGTCATTTTTCTGTTTTCACCAGCACGCCTTGTTTTAGCGTCATATTTTTCCATTAACGCCAAAACGAGGCTTGGTGGTCAACAATGACGTCATCTCACAAAAGCGCTATTAGATTATGATGTGATTGACGGCTTTTCAAAAGCTACATAATATAAAAATATCTGTATGTAATATTTAACACTAAAATTAATCCAAGAGGTTAAGATCATACAAGATACAGTAGCTGCATAAACTAATACAAGATATTGATAGAGACCTTCAAGAGATGTAAAATTTGCTTCGGAAATTATAATCAGCATGATCAGGATCATGGTACATTAAATCCATGCATTAAGTTTGCTGAACCATTTAAGAAACTAAAAAATAAACAATGAAAAAAGAGCTGCTCTGCAGTGTATCTGCTCTAATACTGCTACAGTATCAGTCTTAAAAGCTAGTCTACAGCATGAAAATGGAAAACAACGCGGAAAAACCATGGAAGTTGTTATAATTGGAAAAATATGTATGTGAAACCCAAGTTGAACTGTACGTCACTTTAATGCTATATACTGTATAATCAATACGCAATCAAAATCAATGGATATTGGACGAACAGTGTTGATACCATATGACACTGAATGTTTTCAACATTAACAATTTCCATCAAGAACAACGATAACTAATCAGCCAAGACAACCAGACTTGTAAATCAAAGGTAAATCTAGGGAAACGTGAAGGAAAGTACTATATTGCTGGAGGATCATACAGGACCATGGTCCGTCTTGTTGGGGTTTAATAACGTTTAAATCCGACTCTACTTCACTAACAGAATAGTGTTCTGTACTTTCGGAGGATACTAGCCATATTTAAAGGTGCAGAAGTCAAGTACTTTCTGTTCGCGATCTGTGGAGGTTGTATGATCAACCGTGTGACGTTACAGGCATTGTTATTTGTCCCCAGTCCTTGCTGACATATCGAATTAAAAATGCTTTACATAAGCGATTTTGTATTTGGAAATAAAGCACTTTCCGAACACGTAAATACAAAATGACAATTTAATTATAAGCTCAAAATTTCTATGCGGTGATAGTTAACCAGGGTGCAGCGTGAGATCCCTCTCATCCCTGTCATCTTATATAAGATCTACCCCAGTTCATGTCAATACGAGCTTTAAATTTTCTCAAGTCAGTCCTGACTTCGTTTGCAATGAGCTAAGAAAGATCAAGGTTAATAAATCCACTGGCCTTCTAAATATACCAGCCCGATTCCTTAAGGATGGCAGCACTGCTTTAGCGAAACCTGTCAGTCATCATAAACAGAAGTTTAAATGAAGGCAGTATCCCTACTGAGTGGAAGCACGCCACTGTTACACCTATATTTAAATCTGGAACTAAAACGGAACCTTCCAATTACAGACCTATATCTGTGTTATCTGTTTTTTCCAAGATTCTTGAACACCAAATGGTACACCAAATGGTTTATATATATCTTCAAGAAAACAAGCTCTTATCAGTCTATCAATCTGGTTTCCGTCCTCTACATTCAACATCTACATGCTTAACTGATATTACAAATAACTTACTTTTTAATATGGATAAGGGACGACTAACTGGCATGATGTTTTTGGACCTTACCAAGGCCTTTGATACCCTTGATCATGACAAGATGTTACAAAAACTCTCTGCACTAGGTTTCTCTGACTCGGCGGTTCAATGGTTTAATGCTTACTTGTCAAACCGAACGCAAAGTATTGTAGTAGATAATATTCTCTCTGATCCACTTCCAATTCAATATGGAGTCCCGCAAGGATCAATACTCGGACCGCTACTTTTCATAATCTACATTAATAATCTACCTACTGTTATCAAATCCTGTAACATTCAGTTATACGCTGATGATGCTTTAGTTTATTTCAGTGATCCTTCGGTAGATACGATTGAATCTAGACTCTCAGAAGATATGGAATTCATAATCTCTTGGTTAAACGACAACTGTTTGTTTTTAAATTATGATAAAACAAAGATAATGCTGATCGGTACCCATCAAAGATTACGGAATGTCGCAAGCTTTACAATCAGAGCACAAGATAATTCAAAGGAGAATAATACCACATTCTCCCGGGTGTATCAATTCAAATATCTTGGTGTTATAATAGACCCATGCCTTACGTGGAACGATCATATTGAACACATTACCAACAAAATATCATCTAGACTGGGGATGCTCCGTAAGGCTCGTAAAATCATTCCAAGACAAGCATGTATTATTCTCTATAATGCCATGATATTACCATTGTTTGACTATTGTTGTGTCATCTGGGATGATTGTGGCAAGACCAACTCTCAATACCTAGATAAACTCCATAGGAGAGCAGCGGGAATTATCGAGGGTCACAAGGTACAGCAACATGACCTACATCGTACCTTTAGCTGGCCATCTTTACAAGCACGTCGAGACTATAATATATGCCTATTAGTGTTCAAGTGCAACAATAGTATGGCACCTGAGTACTTGCTAAATGAATTTCAACATTCCAGGGACTTCCACTCATATAATACTAGAGGAAGAGATCTCCTTCGCCCTCCTGCTGCAAAAACCTCGAAATATCAGGGTTCTTTCAGAATAAATGGAACTAAAACATGGAACGTCTTACCATCAGAATTGCGAAATGAACATAATTTCGCTATTTTTAAAACTCGCTTGAAAAGACATTTTCAAGCATTATACTTATAAGAGTAACTTTGTGTTATTTATTATTATTGTTAGTTTTGTTGAGTCAGGGCTCCATTTAAACCAGCTTATTGCTGAATTGGATGTCCCTGAATAAAAATTGTTTATCATCATCATCATCAACTATTGCCTCATAGAAATTGAGAACGAATAATTTAATTGTTGTAGTAAAAAAACAATTATGTTCGTTATTACTTCAAAATTATTTAAAAAAAACGTCACGAGATATAAGCATTGTTTGTTTTGGAAAAACTCTGCCTTACATGTCAATCGACGCAACTCTATCTATCGACAATTAGATAGCGAGTATAGCATACTGTAGCCTAATCAAATGCAGCATTGGCGTTAGACTACAGTACTACAGTACTAGTACGTTTTATATTATCAAAAAAAATTGTGAACATTTACTTCCATAAGCATTTTAGTATCACATTCACATCGTTTATTATTAACTGTTCTTAATTAATTTAGGAACTCGAGATGCACTGTCGAGCACACAACGTTCCCGTCACACCGTTGACTGACGACACCTCCACGGCGACATTATCATCATTATTAACATCCGGGAGAACGCCTCGTTTTGACATTAAACAGGAACGTAATCACGATGTTGCCGTGTCGTGCTCCATGGACGAAATTAGTGAGTCGAGTGCGCCAGACGATGACAGTAGAAACTCTATGGAGACTTCATAAGCAGGTTTCTATATTAGGGATGGATAATTCCTATGAGGTCGAATTCTGCTATGTGGATCACGTTGTTCCATTTGCGCCCTGACTGTGATCGTATGCAACTTTCCATGATTGAATACGTTTCATGAATGCGAGGCTCGTAGCCGTACAAAACTGTACGAGAACGTAAACTTGTGAAGACTTTACCAGGTTCTACACGTATAGTACTGTTCGGGTATTGTTCACTCATGATACAAAACATAATTTTAGTCCCAAGATATCGTCTCCGTTACTTGAACGTAATAGTATATGTTTATACCACTGAACTCTAACATAACTAGTGAATGACTCCAGTCAATATGTGGCTCAAAAAGTCAAGTCAAAGATAACTTCGTACCCAGAGCCTTTTATGGACTGTGTCACGTAAGGATCGAAGGCTCTGGATACGAGATTGCCCGCCATTGATACATTTTGGACGTCAGATTCAGGCCCTACGCGGTTAACTGGGACGTCAGTTTCCGTATTCATTACCACGTAGGGGTCTGAAACTGTTGTTCAACGTCCACCATTTTGCTTGACAGTCAATCTTTCAGTTATAGAAATAGAGAGAGAGTTCACTGGTTTATACTGTCTGTTTAATCACTCCTGAGTGATGAAAAACTCCTGTATCCACCTCGTGTCCTGTAATTTCCTGGTTAAGTGGCAACGTCACTTAACTGTCTTAAAAGTGGCTATGAAACCTCGCTTTCATGGATCATGTTCTAATTATGGAAATGTCTATTACGTTTACATGTTGAGATTAAGTTGACAACATTGACAAGCTCATGTCTAATATTACGTTAGAATTGAGTGCTTTTTAACCAAATTTTCATTCGCTATTTGAATACAAGTGATTGTTGATGAACATCGAATTCGATCTCATAGGCTCTTTTATTTCACTATGTCGCCATCATAGACTGGTCGTCGAACCCAGGGCAACCACGTACCGTCTATCATCACTCTGATTCCATTCAAAACAGCATTGTCTTCATCAGCGCAGTGATCATTTAATTAAATCCTGCAGGACAGACTAATATCAAATCTTATTAGCGTAATCCTGTGGGTTTGAACACGAAATTAGGATAGGTTTTTATGTAAAAATATTTTTATGCGAATCTTGCTAGCTCAAGGTCCCTATTAACGCAGCTAAAAATATGTAAAGCGTTCTGGGATCGAAATGCAGATAAGTTATCTGTAGGACCACAAAACGTTTGGAGTGAAATTGCCTTATGAGTAAAGCATATGCTTTTGGTAATAAAACATTTCTCCTTTGGTAAATGTCCAGAAAAGATACCTACGTTTGAAAATAAAAAGGATTGTCCTTATCTCGATTCCCACATGCTTTGCAAATAGTTTTTTAGCTCTAATACAACATAACTCAGAAGTAAAGTGTTAAGAGTCTGCACGATACCACGATACTCTAAAAATGGTTTTATTGCGTTCAGCGCCTAAGACAGCATATTTTGGTAACTTTTCCACAAATTTGATCTTTGATTTCTGTGAGATGATAGTAGCCCGAGTTAACTGTCGCCTCAGAAATTGAAAGTGAATAATTTAATTGTTTTAGTGAAAACTAACTTATGTTCGTTATTTCTTCAAAATTATTTCAAAAAACGAGACATAAGCATTGTTTTTTCGCGAAAAACTCATCCTTATCTTGTCGCTGCTTGATATATCTATCGACAATTAGATAGCGAGTAGCGTAGCCAATCAGATTACAACATTTGCATTATTTTACTAAATATCCTTGGCACGTTGAAACTGCTTAATATTATCATAAGTTAAAGTTCATTTTCATGCCTTTTTCCCCTGCTAAAATCGCGGTTAACTATTCACAGGAAGTGACGTCAACCCAAGGTACACGCTTAGTTCAACAGTGAAAGTTTTGGAATTGAGTGAATTTTTCTAAACAGGTCTGTTTAAAGTTCAGAGCAAACTCTGTTCGTATTTTACTGTTATTTAACATAAATAAATTTTTTATAATAAATTTTTTTTATAATAAATTTTTTATAAATAAATTTTTTATAAATAAATTTTTTAGTGATTTCACTATGCAACGTGTCAAAGAAGGTCTGGGAAATACTGAATTACAAGGGCCCATTTAAACAAAACTAATTTCGTTGAAAACTTGATTTTTTATTTTAGTTTATTATGTTTATCACTCTTTTAGATGAACAGAATACCCAAGAAGCCCTATTGATATAACTTTTAGAGAGTTACACTTTCTCCTCAATTATTTTTAAGACCCTGAGTAGTTGCGTCAAAGGCACGGTTATCTATTCTTAGGGGGTCTTACTAGAAAAAGTTGAAATTTTGAGCATTCAATAATAAAAATAATATAATGGAAATTTTAGCTTTTTCAGAACTTTTCTAAGTATGATTTTAAGGTCTCCCAGTGTCCTGGTGGGCCACGCCGCGCCTGGGTGCCGTCATTTCCTGTGAATAATACCATGATTAATAACTAAATTACCTCATTTGGATTAATTTATACAATCTAGAGGTCGTATTAGAACTAATACAACCTTGAATGACGTCATGAGAGGTAGTATTAGCTTCTTCTCACCTGGCATGCAAAGACATGAAATTTCGACAACCATGGTATTACAAAGTAATATCATGGTAGTGAGGTGTATTAGCTATTAAACCGCCCGCTTGATTCGGGTCATTAAGTAAAATTCCTTCGGGCCTGCGGCCCTCAGGAATTTTACTTAATGACCCTCATCGAGCGGGCGGTTTAACAGCTAATACACCTCACTACCATGATATTACTTATAATAGTAAACCAGTAAAATAGTATATGTGAACAAACTCGTGTATTAGTAAAATTGAAATCATTGTAGATTAATAGTATTTTTTAGAAAATAATAAGTTTTCATTTTTTTTAAACTTTAGTAATTGACTAATTCAAAGTTATTCTAGTCTGATATTTCAGCGCTGGTAACCATATTAATGAAACGGTTCAATTTTGGGGTTTTTTTTCTGCCCGTCAGGGAAGAGTTAACTCTTTCCTGACGGGCGGAAAAACATCCAAAATTGAACCATTTCTTTATTCTGTTGATATCTTTAGAAATAACCATAACTGTTGCGAAAGCTATACATTTCTGAAAGCCCAATAAACCGGCTGTTACCAATGCTTTTAAATTTCCCGAACAAGACACATTATGTTAATACCAATGAATTAGCATTAATTATCATAAGTCAGGTTGAAAAACTTTTTTTTAGAAAAGGCTATCTTGCACACAATTCAAAATGCCACTAATCGCAGAGTTGTTGATGAAATCAAATCAAACTTGGCGTGTGAGTGGGTCTCAGTGCCTGGCGCTTGTCGAGTTTCAATTTTTACTCTTGCGTTACCGTGTGTCGTATTTTTATTTTGACTGCGCCAGACAGGAAAGATTTAAAAGTGAAACGAGATATTTAATATATTTCAAACTGATTTTAAACCATATCAGTATAATAATTATTGGTGCGACTTCTGTTTACAACGCGCTTGACAATCAAATGACAATACGAAAATGGGGTGGGTACCCTCAATCGGGTTGTGCGCGCACGGTCTTATATATACTGTAAGCTCAGTGGACTGCGAGATCTCCATAAGAAGTGTCGTAAAAATGATGGCTTCAGCTGGAGAACTTTTCCTTAAAATTGTAGCTGTGTTTAGATAATTGTAGTCACCATTTTTATACGTCAGTCCATACGGTGTTTTCCAACCTCGTCCCCAGGGCATTTTGCTTCCACGATAAATGGCCCTGGGATCGGCTGGTCACATGACACCCATAATTTCTGGGTGTTTTGACACCCATAATTTCTGGGTGTTTTGACATGATAATTTAGGTCATTTAAAGTCTGTTCATGTGATAATGAATGAGAAATATGCAACGCTCTGCAGACTTGTTTATGTAAAGCATTCATCCTAAAGGCAACTAATTCATAATACATCCATGATTATCTCGTATAAATATCATGGATGACAAGTATATATCGACTGCAGTTCTTGACAATTAACAAAAGCCCTTATATTTCTTATTTGTGGTAAAATTTAAAGGCGAGGACATTTCTTTACATGTGGAATTATATGAATAAATTATACTCTAGCTGAATTAATCGAGTTTTAGAACTGGTCAATAAGATTATGGAATCGACCAGCCGATCCCAGGGCCATTTTCGCCGACCTTCGACCATGGAGGCAAAATCAGAGGTCAAAAGCTTGTTCTGGTCACGTGGATATTTTCGAATAATTAAAATTAATATGTGTCAACCAGTCATAATTAAACATGTTCTAAGGATTTATGGTGAAGGGAAACTTCGAGTGTTGGAATATATTATACATTTTAAGACCAAACCGGGACCAGTTGCGAAAAATGCAACTTAGAGGCCTTCCGGCTGGAATTGAACCCGCGACCCTGCGATGTGACCACTGAGCTACGGAAGCCGCCGCCGAGAGCCCCTGTAGTTTAATCGAGTGAAATGCCAAATATTACTTGTGGTGTGCCCAGAATCTTGTCCCGGCATTACCACCACTATATATATACAGAACTCGTGGCTGGGCTCTCGGCGGCGGCTTCCGTAGCTCAGTGGTCAGAGCATGACTGCACTAGCATCGCAGGGTTGCGGGTTCAATTCCAGCCGGAAGGCCTCTAAGTTGCATTTTTCGCAACTGGTCCCGGTTTGGTCTTAAAATGCAAGGGCGAAAATCCGTGTCTGAAAGTGTGTGGGGGGGGGGGGGATGCCCCCACGAAAACCCGAGAGGTCTGGGGGGGGGGTGAAGGCGCGCACCAAAATCCGAGAGAGGTAACTGCATCGTTTGCGGCAAAGTTAATTGTGCGGCGTTACTGGCCAGAGTACAAAACTAACAATTTGATAAAATGCAACTGTAGCCAGTAAAGGACTAATATCATGCTTAAACTTGAAACAAATTGTCATCAGACCTTTAGCGTTTGTTATACATATTCAAATAATTCAACTAATCAAAACTTAAATTAATGTATTCTATAAAGCCTTAAAGCGTTCGAGTGCGACTACAACACCAATAATAACTAACTGTTGGAGTCTGATGGAGATTGCCAACTCTATATATATTCTCTACATTTGGGTGTCATTATTCAAAATAAGTATAGGACCTGCTTACTTAGTATTTAGCCCATGAGGATTGTGCAAAATTCTAAACTTTTGTATGTAAGATGACATCGGCCAGTTTAAAAACTTCACTTGGTTGTTTTATGGTCTAGAACCGAGCAACAATATTTCGGATTTTTGGAGACGTCACGTCTGAGCAGGGGCTTCAGCGCGCAAACCATTGCAGTTATTATAGCCTAGTGCAGGCATTTCACATCTGTTTGTTTTGATTCTATTATCAAAAATAAATTTTTACTTTAATATCAGAACCAGAAAGAGGAATACTGGAGAAGATTATTGTTTAAAAAATAAATTTTAATTGTTTAAAACGAAAAGTCAGAAGGGGATAATCATACATTGGTCAAAGTGGGGGGATACATCCCCCCAGGATTGACCGAAGTTTTCCTTCACCATAAATCCTTAGCACCTGTAGTTTAATCGAGTGAAATGCCAAATATTACTTGTGGTGTACCCAGAATAATTAAACATGGCTTGTTATTGACATTGTGTTGCCAAGTTAGAAAAGAATTAAGGGTCGGAGCCGAAATTGAAAATCTCCATTTGCCGCTCGTGTTTGAGTTTTCTTAAACAAAGAGCAAACCAAAGAAAGAAATTGCATGAAATGAACGCCAAACTTTTAACGAGGTGTCATCAGCGAAACGTCTTGTTTACGGAAACGACAACAGCTGTGCGTCTGAAAGTTTTATACAACCGCATGGTTCGTCATCAAGTACAGAAGCGTCTCAACGGTTTGTCGCAACAGACAAGTGACCAACAGCGTTTGATGACATGTCTTCGGTTTCATTTACGTCGACAAACAAGCAACGCCAAGCAGTATTACAAGCTTTCATCCAACATCAACGTCAACCCCTCACCGAATTTCTTCAACACAAACTGCTCGACTGTGTCAGCTCGCGCGTGTATGTGTTTTCACCGACGCTGGAATCCCCTCCAGCAAAAGCACTGAACCTGTTATTGTTTCTGTGTCAGTCCAATGAAAAAAGAGCGCGTTCAAACGATTCATCTTCGAGGTTCACAAGATCGATACACGCTAGCCTCCTCCGCAGGCAATTCTGTGGCTACTTTTTTCCGAGTCAGTCAAATCGCTTCTAAGGCTGTGCGAGCAATGTTTTGGCTGGGCTATATTCCATCGAAATCAACTTTTTACATCAATTACCATAGATTGCGCATATTTAGTAATTGACCAATCATGTGCTTTCCCCATTTTTGTGACGTGACCAGAACAAGCTTTCGGTGCAAGATTCGCAGACTCTATATCATTCTGGATGTAATATATGAACAACGAGTTTGAGTGTTTCATCAGGGGATCCAAACACGAGAAAACATGATGAAAACACGAGCGCGAAGCGCGAGTGTTTTTATTGTTTTCGAGTGTTTGGATCCCCTGATGAAACACGATAAACGCTTCTCAATCGAACACGGATTTGATTGGATGTTTACTTAAAACGCATTTGAGAACAAACCCTCATGGGACTGAACTCACGAGGGTGTGTAAAATTTATTCAGAAAATTAACAAACTCTGTTCGATTGAAGATGAGTATCCAGATTTTACTCGAGTATCCAGCCTTAGTCATGTGATAAAATAAAGTGATTTCATTGGCTAATTGGCTCATGAATTATTAATGAGTTTCAGAAGGCGCCGTTTGTAAAAAAATTATTTAGCGTTTATTTTGTATATTTTAATGTTATTTAGCTCCTCGTGGTTTGTTATTTATAAATAACATTTGTTTTTATTAAACAACACTTGCGATTTACTAAATAACATTTGCGATTTACTAAATAACACTTGCGATTTACTAAATAACATTTGCGATTTACTAAATAACATTTGCGATTTACTAAATAACATTTGCGATTTAATAAATCGCAATTGCGATTTAATTAAATAACATTGCGATTTAATAAATCGCACTTGCAATTTACTAAATCGCACTTGCGATTTACTAAATAACACATGCGATTTACTAAATAACACTTGCGATTTAATAAATAGCATTGTGATTTACTAAATCGCACTTGCGAATTACTAAATAACAGTTGAGATTTAATAAATAACATTGCGATTTACTAAATCGGACTTGCGAATTACTAAATAACACTTGAGATTTAATAAATAATATTTAGCGTTTATATTGTATATTTTAATGTTATTTAGCTCCTCGTGGTTTGTTATTTATAAATAACATTTGTTTTTATTAAACAACACTTGCGATTTACTAAATAACATTTGCGATTTACTAAATAACACTTGCGATTTACTAAATAACATTTGCGATTTACTAAATAACACTTGCGATTTACTAAATAACATTTGCGATTTACTAAATAACACTTGCGATTTACTAAATAACATTTGCGATTTAATAAATCGCAATTGCGATTTAATTAAATAACATTGCGATTTAATAAATCGGACTTGCAATTTACTAAATCGCACTTGCGATTTACTAAATAACACATGCGATTTACTAAATAACACTTGCGATTTAATAAATAACATTGCGATTCTAAATCGCACTTGCGAATTACTAAATAACACTTGAGATTTAATAAATAACATTGCGATTTACTAACTAACACTTGCGATCTGAGCTCTCTATATATATATCTGGAGGGCTATCTGCCAGTCATTGGCAGCCAAAGATGGCCGACTTTGCACGTCAGTTTCAGTCCCCTACGCGGTTTATATAAAGAAAGAGCTGACGTACAAACCGCGCAGGGGACTGAAACTGACGTGCAAAGTCGGCCATCTTGGGCTTCACTTTTTGCTCGGGCAGATATATATATATTATATAGAGCTCACAGGTCGACATTTGTGCGATTTAAGCGGCTCAAGCCAAAGACTACATTGACCAGCGGATGTACTTTTTAATTTTGGGTAGGTACTTTATCTGACCCCCATTATAGTGTATCATATAATAACTGATGTATACCAACTCTACTTAGCCATTCTTAGCCCTCCTTAGCCATCCTTTCCTTAGGCCTCCTTAGCAATCCTTAACCCTCCTTAGCCCTCTTTAGGCATACTTAGCCCTCCTTAGGAGGGCTAAGGATGCGTAAGGATAGCTAAGGAGGGCTAAGAAGGGCTAAGGATGGCTAAGGAGGGCTGAGGAGGGCTAAGGATGGCTAAGTTAAGAGTATACATGGTTACATCAGTTATTATATGATACACTATAATGGGGGTCAGATAAAGTACCTACCCAAAAAAGCACATCCGCTGGTCAATGAGTCTTTGGCTTGAGCCGCTTAAATCGCACAAATGTCCTCTCTATGCAAATGTCGACATACTAATACTATTAAATCGCAAATGTTATTTAGTAAATCGCAAGTGTTATTTAACCGACATTTTTCCCTCCCGCATGAGAGATATGCCTGCGGAGGAGGCTAATTTATAAATAACAAACCATGAGGAGCTAAATAACATCAAAATATACAAAATAAACGCTAAATAATTTATTTTACAAACGGCGACCGACGACTAATGGGGCCCGCAGTCCTGTTATATATAGAGGTCAGTGAATTGCGATATGCGCTGTTTCCATAGAAACAACGTAATACCAAAATGGCCGTCATTTTCGACTTTGTGTAATTCGTGCAACTCGTGTAATTTTTCATCGTTTTATCAATCCTGTTGAATTATTTCTTCTTGTATTCCTTGCTGAAGTAACGTGATTGTGTGCGAGCTGCAATGTCTGAAGAAATTGGAAACAGTTATAAAATCCGACCGAACTTTAAACAAAAGTAAGTGATATGAAATAATGAATTTAAAGAATAACATTTTTATATTCAGGTGCATGTCAGAAATTTGGGACTTTCTCACACCATAGCTCACAAATAATTCATTACTCTGTCATTAAAAGATATTGTAGAAGATTTGCCACACTCAAATGAACGATATCCTTGTTTTGGAGGCGTATTTTCTCAAATTTCATGGCTTTATAGATTCCGTCCTGCCGCTGTGAAGGAGTTAATACACGATGTGCTAAATGACGAACTCGCTGGTAAACAATACAGCAGTGAAGAGTGCACTACTTTGACGAAGACTTTGTCGGAAGCAATAAAATCTCGTGTAAAAGGTTTGTCATTATTAGCAGATACAGACAATGGCAACTACGTCTACAGTCTACATGCACTTTAATAGTACACATGACAAGGTGAATAGCACATGCACAAATATGCAACATTTCATGCAATATGTATTGTGTTTCCATAGAGTTATTGAACTTTAATAGAACGAGAAATCACAATTGGTACATAAAGGCCAAGGCTGAGTATTTTCAATGCAATTTTCAGTGCTCCCAAACATACTGTACAGTGGCTCGATAGGAAAAATGGCCATTCATTTTCTGATTACAGTAATTGTTTTTGTGGGTAGAAGTACGACTCTCGACACATTCCCAAAAAAAGTTTGTTACACATTTGTTAAATAGCACTCCATTGAGATGATGTCAGTATCCATGTTTGTCTGCTTTTACCCATAATTCTTGTGGCCATAACAAAAGAAAATAGCTCATTTGCAATGATTTGTGAGTCAAATTTGGTTTGTTTGTCTGCATTTTGAGCTATTAATAGCAGCCAGATGCTACGCTATCGCACAAGAGCGCAGACTTAATTCTGACCATGCAGCCTTGTAAGGAGAACAAAATATGTCAGTTGTGGTAAAGTTAATATCTCCAAATATGAAACTTTGAATCTGAAGAAAGAGGTATAAAAAGTTCCAGGTAATCAGACTAAAACATCTATAACTTATGTTAGCATAGTCTAGACCTATAGTTCCTTGCACAATGCTATGACACATAAATGCATAGCGAAAGTTCAAAAATAAAATCTCACAGACACTAATACTAACAAATTGTAGAAATCAGACACAAAGTTCAATATCATTGTTTCTAGGGCCAAAATAAAAAATACCTTGGTTTCCGGTTTCCCGACCCTACCTAGTTTTTGGCCAGTAAAATACCGACCCTAATCTTTTTATTGAAATTTTGAGAAGCCTGGGCATGAGTTGCAGCTTGATTTGCATCCTAGGATAGAAAACATGGCTGCCGATGCTGGCAGCATCCTCAATATCAGCATTGGTAAAACCTATTGTTCGTCCATGCAATGTTTGAAAAAAAAAGTTAAAAAAAAAGAAGAAAAACCGACCTACCCTACCTAATTTTTTTCAGCATGAAATAGGAAACCCAGGTATTTTTTTTCTTGGCCTAGCTACTGTAATTCAAATGTCCCAGCATCATAGTGAAGGCCTTCTCTTTCCTCCTCAGTATCTATACCTGTGTTCACACTAGAGGCTAGGGCCTGGCCTAGACGAGTCCAGGTAAAATGCGATCCATTCACACTAGTGAAATCCACTTTTGCTAGCCTTATTTTCTTGGCCCAGGTCAGGCCAAGGCCTGAGGTAAAACCTGTTCACACTATCAAGAATTGTGGTCAGGCCTGGCCAAGGCCGCTAGTGTGAATGCAGCTTATATCACCTTTCGTTCTTGCTCATGCATAGAATATGAACAGTTTCCATGGCAACCAAACCAATGCAAAAACGCAATAGTGGATATTATAAAATGCTCTACACTTTAGAAAAATAATTATATAAAATAATTATATATATATATAATTATATATTTCTATACTATAATATTTTCTTAAAATACCTGTACTAGCTACATAGCATTCCTTTATCAATGTCATCAAAACATTCTTACTGTTCAAGATGGCCAAATGCTACAATCTGATTGCCTATTCTACTTGCTAATCTCATTGCTATATACATTAATATATATATATATATATATATATATATATATATATATATATATATATATATATATATATATATATATACATTAAAACTTGTATATATATATATATATATATATATAGGTAATATTTGGCATTTCACTCGATCAAACTACATGTTGAAACTCCCGAGTGTTTTATATCTGCATGATAAAACACGTGATGCAAGTTTTTTGAATGGCTTCAAAAACTGTGAATGAGAAACATGGATTTTAAATAGAAAATAAAATCTCTAGGAAATAGCAACTTGGTTGTCCTCTACCAAAAATTTGAATATGAATTTTAAATGCCGAGGTGTGGTAATGCCGAAGCCTACATTCTCGGCAGCGTTTGTCTTTGATATGCCTCCAAAGCGAAGATTTCGATAACCAAAAAACGATGAGCAAGAAAAGCGTGTGAGTACTATTTTAGGACCTCCAAGGAATATAACAGAGAGGGCGAACAGTGATTTGAAAGAAGAATGTAAGGATTTAATAGACTTCAGTTTGGCTGATTTTAGATTTGACGTTGCCGACGAAATGTTGAGTAATTTCCCGATGCGTGCGAGTGAAGGTGAGAGGGTATCAAATGTTAACACGAACATGTCGAGTTGTGTGTTCAATAATTGTACTTTCAATTTTGCTGAAAAGTGATTCTTGTAAAGAGCTAGATCGTGGTAGTTCTTAAATTTGAATGTTGTTGTGCGAGAATTATCATTATGTGTTGAAACTATAATTATGTTAATGTAAAATACGATCTTTATACAAAAAATCTTTATATAAAAATCTTTATTTAAAAAATCTTTATATAAAAATCTTTATATAAAAAATCTTTATATGAAAATCTTTATTCACGAGTAGTATTGTGTTTCTGCATGAATAAGTGTGCTTTAGCTATTATAAAGACGCATGCATGTGACTAATTTCGTAGCAGCAATTGGATAGTTGGTTTATGAATTATTAATGAGTTTTTGAACGGTTTGTAAAGACCGCTCAAGAACCAATCACATTGCAGAAAAGCTGCGTTAAGACCGCTCACGAGCCAAGCCATATAATAAATTGTTTTACTGATTTATACGATTGTTGCCCGCTCACACACTCTAATTTTTTATTGGTCGAGATAGACGGCTCCCTTTTGCGAGGTGACTATATATAGCATTTTCAGAGATTTAAAAAATGGCGGCTTCTCGATTTATCGATGTTGAAGATGAAAAAGTTAATAAAATTAAAGAAAACACCATTCAAAAACAAACTGAAGAAGCAACTAAATATATATAGAGTTAGACTTTTTCGAGGTATCCGGCAATCGGCGATACAATCAAAACAACAAGTACTTTTGCGGAAAAAACTTTGTTTAACAAACTGAATTTAAGACAACATTTGAAGCTTATAGCATGGATATTGAAGAGATGAACAAATGCCTTTCATTATTTTACGTCTCTGCCAGAAAAAGACGCCATTTTTACAAAAAACAAGTTTGTTGTCAACCCGAGCTGCAGTCTTGATCATCATCCTCCGTACAACAAACAAATTCCAATCTGTGACATGCAGTATTGCTTATTTAGTGAGGCTAATAAAACACTAAGTTCCTACCTCGAGCAGCTCGTCAGTTGCATCCTTCGGCTTCGGCATATAACACAAACCTCGGCGTTGATAACATAAGATATCATGCTCAACCTTATCCAATAATTGTATAATGTTAGTTATTTGAAGTAGGACTACAAATCAAATGTCACGAGACAGTAATAATTAAAGTACATACAGTAATATATCAGTAAGCCACTTGCATTATGACATCATGTTTTATAGGTCGTGTTAAAAATAAATTCTATCGATTGTTTTTTGATCCCCGACAGGATTGAACTAGAAATACGTGTACGCTACATTCTTCGCGCGCGATTTAGCTTTGTGTTATTTTTGGAACACATTCTTTGGTTAAGGAGTTAGTCCTGGGGCATGCCGCATGGTACTTCCCTGTCCTTGAGTTCAGATGTTTTTCCCATTTTAACTCTGCGCGTGCTGATTTTATTAACAAATGTTTAAAAAGGCTGACTGGTAGAACATGTTCTCACACTTAGCACTTGATAAAGACGTCAAAATTAATTCAAAAAGTTAACTGATATTCCTACAAGTATAAACCTTTGAAACCTGAATATACACAAAGAAGCTGGCACACTGCTAGCTTGTAAAAACACTTTCTACCTCGACAGCTCTGATGTTACTCGTTCTTCACTTCAGGAAGTCAAACATCAATGGAAAATCGTTCCAATTTGATAAATTAACTTAGTTGACATCGGCAATAACAGCACTTAACAGAACAACATCATCTTCTCGAACTACAGCAGGTAGCATCTCACTGTTCCTTATTTAACATCAAACCACAACCAGATTGCCACGATCTTTTCTAAGGCAATCCTTATAGCTTCGTCCGCCTCCTTTCTTAATCATGATGACAGTAGATTTCGCATTAAATCTTTATTCTTTGGGAACGAGAATGTTTGTTTTTTCTTAAACTGGTTAAGATTTAATAAGGTAGTATATACTTTCCATATTTTTTGTTTTGACTCCAGTTCCATAGTTACTTTGTACGACAGGTGAATTATTTGATCACGTTTAGTCGTTTACCACAAGCACTACTGAATCTGATTTCTTATGTTAGGTGGATATTTAGATTTCTCAAACGAATGCTTACTTATAGCCAGCATAGGGCAAACATTTGAGCTTGTATAAAAAGCTTAATAATAAAAGTACACCATCGCCCCTTTAAAGGCGCATTACTAATTAGTTAATTTTGGTAAAGAATTTTGGTGGTAGTTATCAAATGACAGTAATGTTAAATCTATATATGTCCAATATATGTCCTACTATTGTATCAATCATAACACCACTTATGTTGAACGCGTTCATTCATTTTTAATGATATGTTATGTTATATTGTATATAGTACGGTAGAAATCCGGTAGAAATTCGCAATGGTATAGTTTTATTGCAAAGGAGCTGGTGGAGCATTAGTCTCTCTCAATTGACTCTTTCTCCTTAATTATCTGGAATGATTAATTTAGAGATTATAAGCACTTTCAGTTGTAAGATGTATAAAGTGTTACTTTTCTATTGCTGGGCAACCAGCTTTGAACATTTCCACTGTCGCGTGTTGTCTCTGGTCCTGGGGGCTTTGTTTGATTATGATTACTTGACGTTTGAGGTAAATTGGATTTTTTTAGTATTCTATTGGTTGATTTAATACACCCATTCTCCTTCCACTGTCTTTGTGTTGGTTAGTCTTAGTCTCCTATAATATCTTCGAAGTATTGCTTAACCGGTGTAAGTTTTTAACGTACTTTATATTCGTTATCAATGTAAGTTTCTTTGTTAATTCTCCTGATTTTTTATTTTATGGTCTCACGTGTTTTTTATATTGGAATGATGTGTGCCATCATCTATTGTTTGAATTCAACATTTTCAAGGGTTGCATTGGTGATCCACTTATTAGGTCGGATGCTCGTTTTGTTATAGTTCTTTGTCAGAAGTGCGCTTCTGATAGTAACCGTGGTCATTAGTGCATTAGAAATTATATTGTAACACTTAGTGTCGTCAAAGGCAGTTTATCATGACGTTAGTGATTTTGTTTTCGAATTTTGAATAAATTGAGAGGCTATACTGTTGAATTTATGTGAGGTCAAATCATTTCGTTAGAGATTAATTTATTTGTTTCGTGATGCTTAAATGTATTGTATGTCCGTTGATGTCTGCAGGGTGAGCTGGCATGGATATATTGACCTTGAGGATACAATTTACTGTGTTACGGTCACCCAGGGATGTAATCTAGCTACTGTGTTACGAATGCGGTCACCCAGGGATGTAATCTACTGTGTTACGAATGCAGTTGAACCTACTTGTGTTTGAAATGGATTTGAGTTATTATTGAGTAGTTTTGTACTTTAATATACATTTGTTAACGACAGCACATTGCTCTCGATAGATCTCTTGGTCAATTGTCAACCCTGATTATCTTTCAGCGACACTCCATCTTACTCTGGCGTTTCTTCTGATTGTATCGTTATACCAGGGGGGCGGATGGACGAAGGGTGATTGTCCGTTTAAGCAAGGGTGCATGCTTGTCTAGTAAACCAGAAAGCTCATGCTGGCTAGTAAGGGCGTCCAACTTGTCAATTGAACTGGCGTATATGTCAAAGGAGAGTTTTGGATGTCGCTGCGAAATTGTGAAATTTAGTTTCCTGAATATGATCTCTTTTCTTTCAAGCGGTGTTTTATAGGAAGAGCCAATAAGCGGACAAGACCGAATGATCCGATATAGCATTACTGGCAACGTTCTCCTTAGCGTTAGTAATGATCAAGTCGAGCGTGTGACCACTCTTGTGAGTTGGCTCTGAAATATGCTGGTTTAAGTTGAAAATATCCAACAACCGAAGAAAACGCTTGAGCATTTGAGAATGGGACTGAGTTTAAATACTTGATAGTATTTAAACTCAGTCCCATTCTCCTCATGAACAGCCCCTGATGTTCTCGACCGCCAGTCATCAGATCCAGAAGCAGTTACAAGCACCTCCTGGTTAATTCGTCAAAAAACAATTGAACTAGCCGGAGGTTTCTATTTAACAATTAGTCACTGAAGTCGAGGTTATTATCGGTGAATATTTACCGAGCTGCGAGGTAAATCTAACGATAATCACCGAGACTGAGGTGACTAATTGTACTGTACGTAAAAATACAAATAATTATACGATAAACAACTTCCTTACCCTTCATCACCTTCCTTACATCTGATATATACAATGTCTTTATGCTAAGTTTTTGAGCCTTTTCGACGATTTTTTAATTATAATAATGTAGTCACCATTTTGAAAAAAAATTTGTCATTTTTTAGAAACCATACATCAAAATGATGATTCCGAGAGGGCACTGGAACGAATAAATTCAGTCTGGTCACAAAAAACACTTTTTCAAATATGATTTCTAGTGATATAATCGTCTCAGAGTTACTGGCCAGTCAACCAATCAGACTCGTTTAAGATCAGAAATTATACTAAGAGCTAATAGTGCACGAGGGCGAAGCCCGTGATGACTAACGAGGGCGAGTTCTCTAATTGTTTTATAAAATATTTTTCTACTAAAGTTAAATGTAACTTTCGATCGCCAACAACAATTAATATTTTCTAGCCATTTACCTCACACTTACTGACTAACCAGAGAAACAAAAACAAATAAAACTCAAGAACCCAGTTGATGTAAAATGTTTGAAAAATATCGAAAGGAACACTAGTTGTAGCCTTAGATTTAGGCAGTGAACTTTGCTCGTTAGTGCTCGTAACGAAGTGAAGCGAGTGAGATTTTGAAACGCGTTTTGTCTCCAGTTTGTTAAACTCAACTCGACGTTTAAACCTGTAAACCTCTTTAATAGCTTTTTTATAGTCTTTCTTATACTTTTTTATAGTCAAACTATCTCTTGTCTGACAGATGACTATGCATCTATCCCGTACATAGATGCCGTCCTTTCCTTGAAACAGCAAAGTATTTTTCTTCCCTTGGTACCATGTTAAACTCAACTCGACGTTTAAACCTGTAAACCTCTTTAAAACCTCTTTAATAGCTTTTTAAATTGGCAAAGATTTTAAGCAAGGTTTATGTCCAAGAGATAACAAAAACAGCAAACAAATGAATAGGATGAAAATGTTTAATGGTAAGACGTTTGTATTGTTTATTTGGGTTCGTTTAAACGAAATAGGTACCAAGGGAAGAAAAATACTTTGCTGTTTCAAGGAAAGGACGGCATCTATGTACGGGATAGATGCATAGTCATCTGTCAGACAAGAGATAGTTTGCCGTGTACGAAGCCATCCGTTCGACTTGATGAGCCGCCCAGTACACCGGATTACGTTAATAGCGAAGATACAGAGGACATTACCGAAGTCTCAGTCGCATCAACGCCGAAGTTGCCTTTCAGCGAGGTCCTTGCAGATCATGGAGCTAGGGTTACTTCAGATCCCGTAAACAATTTTTCGTCTCTGTTGACTGATTGTCACTGCCCTTGTGGTATTTTAACTGCTGACCTTGAAGGAGTTAAACTTGACATTGTCATCTTACAGAATAAAATCGATAGAATAACAAGCGCCGAGGTTTTGAACTCTGAAGAAGATAACGGCGAAATAACCCGGCTCATATGTGAACTCTCCAACGAGAAAGAGAAAAATAAAAAACTGAAATCTGACCTTTGCTTAGAACTCCGAAGTCGATGAGCTAAATCAGACTATCAATTCCCTGGAGAATAAAATCATTAAGATTGAAGAAACAAACGATTCTCTCAGGCTTGCAATTACTCTAATCACACAAGACAACACGTCAAATAAAAACGAAGGAGAACAATGCAGTTCGAACGAAAATCCTTGGGTAAAAGCTTGTCTGTCGTCTAGAAACGTCTGCCGGGAATTACCCAAAAGTAAAATAACAAACAATACTTCGAATCAAAGCCAGAGTTGCACTAATAGATTTTCCGTTTTAAAAGATCTGCATAACGTCAATATTAATAATGTTAATACGTGCGATGGTACCAATAATGAATGCGCGGTTAATCAAGTAACGGCAGTTGGCACTGGAAAAGTGCATTCAACCAAGATTTTAAAAGAAAACCCACCTAACCAATCGAAGGAAATTCAACAGAAGGAACTTCGAGCCCGGAAAGAATTTCAAGCACAGAAGAAACTTCGAGCACAGAAAGAACTCGCAACGAGGAAAGATTTACAAATGGTGCAATCAATTGAAAGCACTCCTGTTTCTTCGACAAGGCGACTAACTAGCGGTGCGAGTCAAGGGACTACTGGCGTTAACATAAGAAAGTGCGAAAATCATACTAATCAGATTCAATGTTCGCTTGTCCATGACCAAAAACAATCACCAGAACAGTGCGCTAACAAAGAAGTCAAAATCAGTCATAATCCCAAAAGAAAAGTCGGCACAATAGTGAGAATTGGTGATTCAATTTTAAATAATTGGAACACCGCAAAGTTTCCCAAAGGAAGAAGTCTTCTTCATTGTCTCAAGTCCTCAATTCCCTTATGACATACGTCGGCTCAACCTGATTTATCCAGTGACGATCGAGTTTCTTGTAACATCCCAATTAGAATCACCAACTACCAGTGGCCAGTAAAAAAGTCACAACTTATTTCAAATAAATACAACCCTGAGAATCTCATTCAAATCAATACACATGAAACGAATGTTCTTGAATCTTCAGGTTCATCAAAGGAAAGCGGGAAAACTAACTCTGGTCTGAAAATAGCACACTTAAACATTCGTTCACTAAGAAATATAGCTCACCTTCTCCAGCTGAGGGATCTTGCCAGTTCAAATAATATCGATGTACTTACAATTTCCGAAACATGGTTGAACTCAACGGTCTCTAATTCTGAAATTAGTATCGACGGTTATAAGTTGTATAGGCTCGATCGTCTTCACAAGAAAGGAGGCGGCGTTTGCGCATACATTCGGAAAGAAATAAAAGTTACGTCATTAAAAGAACTTTCACAGACTTCCGAAACTCATTTCCAACAGCTTTGGATAAATCTCCAAATTAACAAATCCAAATCCCTCTTGTTATGTGTCTCGTATCGTCCTCCTGATTGCCCATTAGCTTGTTTTGAGAACAGTTTCAAACCTAATTACATGCAAGCTCTTTTATTTGGCAAACCGATCGTCATACTCGGTGACCTGAACTGCAATATGCTGAAGGAAAATCGTGAGCAGAAAGCTCTAGCCGATGTTTCTACTGAACTTAACCTTACACAAGTTATTACCATTCCAACGAGGATCACTAACACCAGTCAATCACTAATTGACGTTATTCTCACTTCGTCTCCGTCACTCGTACGTGATAGTGGTGTTCTTAGTACTCCAATCAGCGATCATCTACCTATTTACGTCATATTGAAATTGAAACGACCTAAGAAACCACCATGTTACATTACCGTACGAAGTTACAAACACTATGACCCCTCGTCATTTATCTCTGACCTTGCTACTAATTCTGATCGTCTCCTATCCATTTTCTCAGGAAAAGATGTGAACTCCAAATTAGCAACCTTTAATGATATTCTTCACTCTACTCTTGATATCCACGCGCCAGTAAAAACCATGAAAGTTCGCAGCCGACCCTGTCCACACGTCACATCTGAAATAAAGGACCTCGTGAGAGATAGAGATAGACTCCATAACCGTTTTCTACAGACCCGCGATATCAATGATTGGAATTGCTACAAAGAGTCTCGTAATACTATCAAAATTACGCTTAAAAATGCCGCCAAAAAACATGTATTTGACGAAGTTCAGAAACATAAGAACAACCCAGGTTCTCTTTGGAAGACAATTAATCAATGTATTCCAGCCAAAGAAAAGGAATCACAAATATACAGTAAAGACTTAAAGTTGGTTGTAGAGGAATTCAATCAATTTTTTACTTCTGTAGGAAGGAACACGGCCGTAGCAGCAACACGTTTAGCTAAGGATAATAACATCGAGCTATTTAGTCCTCTTTCTACTACTATTCAACACCCGGCAGACGAATTGTTTAACTTCAAGCCAGTTACCAGTACCGAGGTTCAACGTATTATATTTTCCATGCCCTCAAACAAGTCTCCAGGTCCAGACAAGATAAGTCCACGCATTATTAAAGATTGTCTCCCTGTTATACTGGGCCCCTTAACGGACATTATAAATTGTTCTCTCGCTTCATCCATATTTCCTGATACGTGGAAACTGGCTGATGTCATACCATTACTAAAAGAAGGTGATCATGAGCTAGCATCCAATAACCGCCCTCTCTCACTTCTTGTCGTCGCTTCAAAGGTCTGTGAAAGAGTTGCGCTTAACCAATTCAGCACCTACCTATCTAACAACAACCGTTTATCCTCTCATCAGAGTGGTAACAGAAAATTTCATTCCACTGAGACCATTAACATAATGGTAAGTGACTGCGTACTTGAAGCAATGGATAAGAAGATGCTGACTGCGATTATCCTATTAGACCTGTCCAAAGCCTTCGATAGCGTCAGTCATCAAATTCTGTTACATAAATTAAGCTGCATTGGAGCTTCTACTCGAGCAGTGAAATGGTTCGACAGTTATCTTTCTGGTAGATCTCAATCCGTGCGCATTGGATCAACAGTGTCTTCTTCACTTCCCATTACCCATGGGGTACCACAAGGTGCAATTTTATCACCTCTACTATTTTGTATTTACATGAACGACCTACCATCAATTACGCAATCATGCGCCCTTGATTCGTATGTAGATGACTCTAAAGTTTTTCTGTCGTTTCCTATCAAAGACTTGGATCAAGCAACTCACAACTTGGAAATGGACCTCAACAGGGTTGCTAAGTGGTGTTCTGGAAACCAATTGCTCATTGACCCGGGAAAAACGAAATTTCTCCTTATTGGTACAAGCCAACAGATCCGAACACTTCCAACCGACATGTCTTTGAATTTTCTAGGAAAATCTATCAAACCTGTTTCTTCGGCTAAAGATCTTGGCGTAATTTTTGACTCTCAATTGACGTATGATTGTCACATTACCCATCTAGTTTCGTCGTGTATGTCTAAACTCTGTCAAATAAACCGAGTCAAAGACAGTTTCGACAGTGATACTTTATCATTGGTTATTACAGCTCTTGTTATAAACAAGCTTCTATATTGCTCCACTGTCTGGTCAAATACCTCCTCCACGAACTTGAAAAAACTCCAGTCTGTTCAGAACTTTGCCTGTATAATTATCACAAAAACAAGAAAGTTTGACCACATAACGCCAGCGTTGCGACAGCTTAACTGGTTGCCTATCGAACAATTATTATTGTTCAGAGATACCATAATGGCCTATAAGTGTGTTAATAACCTTGCACCTAGTTATTTAAGTAAATTGTTTTGCAAACGGACTGAACTACACGATCACCCAATGCGCGACAAGGATCTCCTTAACATTCCACTGTATAAAACTGCTTCAGGTCAGAGAACCTTTAGATATAGGGCTACAAAAATTTGGAACGATTTGGAAACTAATTTTAAACATATCGTTACGTTATATGATTTTAAGAAAAAACTTAAATCACATATGCTTAATTTGCATCATTCGATTTAGTAATTTGTTATTCTATTTTATTGTTGTAAATTGATTCTTAAACGGCCTTTGATCATTCCATAATCCTAAAATTAATAATTTGTATAATGTAACTTTTAATCAAAATTTTAAATTTGTAATTTTAATACTGTAAGCTTATTCTTACATTTTTAACTCATTGTAATTCACTGCTGAAAAGCCTGTAAAGGAGTATTTGAATAAAGTATGTATGTATGTATGTAAGACGCCGTGTTTTTTTAGAGCATTAACTATCGGCTGTAGATAATAATTTGATTAACCAGTAAGAATCACCGATTGGTGATAGGTGTAAAGCAATATTTACTGCGGTTCTCAGCTCCTCAAGGTTCAAGGATATTTTGTTCTTGGAGCTTGACATTCTGTTCAAGATTATTAACATTCTGTTATTCAGGCTAGGAATCAGTGGTAAGCATTTTATAGCTTCGAATCCCTGGGCATCATTCTCGACCCTTCTTTTGATCGCTTCATAAACAAGCAGTGTATGTCGCCAGACGAGAAGATGGAAGTGGAATGGATAGTTGAGATAAGAGAATCCTTCAACAAGCAGATATGCAATACTTGCTTACCTTGAGACATCAAGAAAGCTTATTCCTCAATGGCCGATACCCTTCCTGGCATTTGCTCATTATCTCTTTCTTGGCTGACTTCCTTTTTCTTACGGTAATGATGTTTTCTTTATAGGCTCAGTGGGATCACACTCGCCTCTTCTAGCTTCTACCATCCTTCCACTTGGACAACATTTTTTTATAGTCATCCAAACAAATTTGTTCTTATCTCTTGACTTTGTTCTTAACTTTTCACAAATAATATTTCTCAATACCATTTCGTTTTAAATCTGATTTGAACAACTTCAGGTATTGCCTACATCTGGTATAATCCTCTTTGTGAACGTTTGAACAATTCCTTTTGACCGCCCTGCACAATTGAGGAGAATAACACAGTATCAATTAAATGACGTAAGACAGTGATAATTAACACAAGAGAGGGTCAATTAAATGACGTTGCCCACTTGACGACTATGTTTCATACTGACATCTCGTAAACAAATAAAAAAGATAAAAATTACTGCAGTTTAAGGAACTGAAATTGAATTTCCAACATCTTAAATCGTTCCTAGGTAATGGTGTTCTATCTATTGCTGTTGTTCAATGTCAAAAGTGAAGCTACTGCCTTAGCACTAATAAAGGGTTCATTTAACGTTCTCACTTCTGACTCCCTTGCTTCAATACATTACTGCCCTATTGCATGTTATAGGCTGTTATCATCTAGATTTTGCTTCAGATGTCTAAATCTCTGAAGATTAATTAAATGTAGACTCATTAATTGTTCATCGGGCGACCTGCTTTAAAAGTGAATTTATATATCATAATGATATAACTGCAGAGTTATCTTGTACGTTAACGAAATTTGTTTGTTGTAGATTTAAACCTCGACAGATATAAGATATTAGTACAAGTTGTGATTGGAGAACAGAGAGGGGAAGGAGTCAAGTGAGTGCACGTAGAATGCTTAAAGTGCATGAACTCTCCACAGTTTTAGCTTTTTGTTTAGAGGATGCCGAAATAGTTGATAAGTTCTTTTATAATTTTTGGTTTGGTCCATTCGTTTCGGAGATATCTCTCTTTAAACATTTACTATTTGCAAGAAAAAACGAGAGACGAAAGAGAGACGAAAAAAGCCAAAAGAGGCCTCCTCGAACGAGCCACCTGTTGACGTAGCTTAACATCTGATTCATTTGAAAACCCAATCACCACACATCTATCTGTCACGTTGCTCGCTTCCGTCATAACTACACAACAGAATACACTAGCAAATAACTCTTACGTCCCTTAAGTTACGTCACGTAAGGTTTAAACGAATGGACCAAATCAAAAACTATAAAAGAACGTCAACTATTATGGTGTCTTCTATACAGAAAGATAAAAGCTGTGGAGGGTTCATATAGAGGTGTGCGAATCCGATCGGATTCTGACAAAAATTCACGCGCTCGGATCGGATTTTGTTGTTTTTCTGCCGGATCGGATTTTGTAGGTTTTTGTCGGATCGGATCGGATTTATTTTTTCCTGGCATTGGCTCAGATTTTGTTTCAATTTTTGCTGCTTTTCAAAGTTTCCTATCGTTGTTCGCTCCTTTGTAAACAAAATGGCTGACAAAATCCGTAATCCGGACCGGTCCAATACGGGAAATAACGGACCGGCACGTGACGTGTCTCAGCCAATCAGAGCACGCAATTTTACCGGAAGTAGCTTGTGCCATATAATAAATTGCAATTATTACGTCATCCCGATAGGCTTTGCGAAACCAGGCGCTGTGCTCATCTTTATGTATGCGCCATCTTCTTTGGTCACTATTGCTCGAGTGTTCGCTCAAACTATCCAAAGAAATATAGTAAATAGTTTGCTTGCGAGTTGCAACTCGCAAGCAAACTATTTACTATATTTCTTTGGATAGTTTGAGCGAACACTCGAGCAATAGTGACCAAAGAAGATGGCGCATACATAAAGATGAGCACAGCGCCTGGTTTCGCAAAGCCTATCGGGATGACGTAATAATTGCAATTTATCGACCCGAAAAATAAAAAAAATAAAAAAATAAAAATACAGGAAAGCCACCGAAACCTAGTCTCGGACAGTAGCCCGAGTAATAATTAGATTTAGCAATTAGGATATAGGAATATTGTGTTTGTTTAGTTTCTTTATTTTGTTAGGTTTATGATTCATAAAACACTGTCAATGAGGTTTTTCACTGTTCTCCAATTTATTTGTTTTGGTTTTGTTTTAAGCATGGTCGCAGATATTGCAAGTTATATATAACATATGTTTGGACTTCGGATCGGGTTTTACGGAGTTTTTTCGGACCGGATCGGATCGGATTACGATTTTTTAGCATCGGATTGGATCGGATTACATTTTTTAGCTTCGGATCGGATTCGGATTGGGAACTCAGACAAACCTTCGGATTCAGAGACGTCAATCCGATCCGACGCACACCTCTAGTTCATATACACTTTAAATACAGGCCTACTGTATATGTAGTATACTTTCTAACTATGATATTTAAATTTTCTTTTGGCTTGTTCCCGAGCAATTAATTTCCATTGATCTTATAATTATCTGGACCAAAATACACACCATAAGTACTGACGTCAAGTTTCTGTTATTTCCACCTTTCATAGCCACCAAGCCTCTCTTTTACGTTAAGAGAAGATATATCAAGATATATAGAGATATATAGAGATATATCAACATACTGTATCTAGCAAAGCCCCTAACCCATGCAGCTCGCTAACCTGAGTCAACCCACTTGCAAACCAGTTACTGTTAGCGTTTACAGTAGATATCCAAAGAAACAACCCGGGCTGTAAGCTGACCTGGATCACTCGCATTGAGACCCGAACTCAGATGTGAAATTTTCTCATGCAAACACGGCTTGAGTTGTCCCGATTCATATAAATAGTCAACCATTTTTTGATAACGCTGATCGGTTATTACATATTCGCTGATCGATTTTTACGTTTATTGTTGACCAAACTATCAGGATGTCTTGGATCAAGGATGTCTTTTAATTCTAGTCAGGAAACCAACGTCACGATACCATGCTGGAGTACTTATACTACTTGATTGTTCGTAAAGAACTGAAACAGTGAAGGAAACAATTTCTTACGATTTCTGTCGTGTTATTTTGTGTAATTATCCTAAATTTATTTAACACTCGAGCAGCGAATATGTTTTCATCTCTTCACTAACCCGGGTTGACAGAACCCGCCTGAACTTTCCATGCAAACAAGAGAGAAAAACAGGGCAAAACCGAATGCGGTTAGAAGCCAGGTTCACGTAAAGTTATCATAAAGAGGAGGTTTCTTCGAATGCTGCTGTCTTTGCTCTTCAGTGTTATTCAATGTAGGAGATCATTAACATTACTTTTTTATATCGTTCTAGGATAGCTTGTCGATGTCTTTGGGACTCAGATACTGATAATTATGCACAGGATATATTTATGTCAGTAAGTACAAAGATTATATAATCAAATACATATATGGAAAAAGTGACTGCCCCAACCGCGAATCGAACCCTTGTCTCCGAATCAACGTTTCGGCGCTCTGACCTTTGAGCTAATGAGACACGGTCAGAACAGTCAGTGATTTTTATGTATTTGATAATATTAAAATCCTCTCATTTATCAATTAATTATTATTAAAGCCCTCTGTATACAAGAAGTTGTGTATCACTTCGCTACTTTGGGAAGTGCGCTCGAGAGGCCTTTCTCCACATTATGGTTAGATGCGATGTCTGCCTGTTGGTGTTAAGTGAAAGCGGCGAATTTAATATGTATATGGAAAATCACTGGCTGTTCTGTCCGTGTCTCATTAGCTCAAAGGTCAGAGCGCCGAAACGTTGATTCGGAGACCAGGGTTCGATTCCCGGTTGGGGCAGTCACTTTTTCCATATATGTATTTGATAATATTAAAATCCTCATTTATCAATCAATCAATTGATTACATAGTTATTAATATTAATGTTATGCTCCAGGCAGCCACCATATATGACCTATGTCTTACCACGTAGCACAGCTAATATTGTAAGTGTTGATTTTTCAGAGGGGGGGGGGCGGAGAACCCAGAGGAAAACCCTTTAAGCACAGGAGAGAACCAATATCCTTGTAATTTCGTTCTAATTTTTTTACGCCTATTATGTTCAGCCTTTCAACAGTGGGAAAAGAGAAGTATCCAATCTCGGATAGCATTTTTTTTGACAAAATTCGCCATAGTTTTGACGTATTTTAAAGTTCTGTTTTAAACATTTATGGGCTTTTGTTACCATCTAAAAAAACATTGGTTTGAAATACAACTCTGTGGCTTCTTTTTTTCGAGTCAAATTAATAGCTTCCAAGGCTGTTTTTGCCGAGCCAGAGAAATTAACAAGAGCATGGGGAGAGGGAAATTAAATGCCCCTATACTGCAATCCCAACCAAAACATTGCTCGCACAACCTTGGAAGCTATTTGACTCGGACAAAAGAAGCCACAGAATTGCCTGCGGAGGAGACTAGGTTTATAAAAACATAGTTCATACAACACTAATCTAGAAATACGTGTACGCAACACCCCCTCGCCCATTTACTTTTCAATATTTTATGGTAATCGTATTTGACAGTATGTAAATTTCAGCCGCTCTGACTTAAGGTGGCTCCCTGCCCTTTAAATCATAGGGGTCTGGTATCTAATCTCGCGACGTGTGTGATTCGTGTATAAAATTACGAACGCGAGAAATTTGCGTGAAACGTCCACGCAAAAAGTAAACAGACTATTTAAAAGCGTTCAAAAATGGGCGCTCTCTCGATATATGAACAAACCGAAATTCAAACAATCGCTAATCCTAACTCTAATCCTAACCCTAATCCTAACCCAAATCCTAACCCTAAAACTGACTTGGGTTGATGTTATAATAATTTTAAATTTCGGTTGCTCATATATCGAGAAAGGGCCCAAAAATGGCTATATTTCCAAGTTTATTTCGCTTTATAAAACAAATTTTCGCGGTTTCATTTATTTTAAAGAAATTACTTAAATAAACAATGGGTTAAAAGTTAATTATGACATGAGTTCGTTTGCGAGACAACTCTCAAACTGCGAATCCTACCGGCGGAAAACACCATTGGTCATGAGCGACAGCGAAAACTTGGCATAAAAAACACCACATTTTCTGGGATTTGTGGCTTGTTTATTCGGAGTTTTTTGGGGGAAATAAGCTTAACGCGGCTGGAGAACACAGGCATCCAGGTACACTCCATACAAGAAGCTAAAGCTGACATGAACTATTTTGAAAAGCGCCATAATTTACTTCAAACATTTGTTGGTAATCTTTATCATCCAAAGGATAGTAATAGTCCTCTAACTCAGGGTATGGATCAAAAACTTGCTGCTAGTGGTCTTTCGTACGACGATCATTTGTACAAGAAATTTGGAGAACCAGGAGTTATCGCTGTCTTGCCATTGTGCCAACAACAAGCCAATATGAAAGCCGAGCGCGAGTCACGAAGAGCAAAAAGATACTAGGAAATATCGTTCAATATCTTAAATCAAACTACATAATTCATGAAGAAAAGATAGACAAGCCTCTTCTTTTGTCTTTATCACGCAAAGTAATTTCTAGATGGCTAACGTCCAAACAAAAATATATGCATAACATTTCTGATTTCCATAAAGTGAAGCTTTGAAACAACTTCAAATGCGTGGAATACGCGTGTTTTCCAAACTGCGCCTGCAATTTTATGCACGCGCATGACAAACGATTTATCTTGTGGGGTCTCCAAAGTATTCTGGCCGCGTAGCCTTCCCATATGTTAATTGAAACGGCATTCGCCAAAACGCCTGGTAACATATCCTAAAATTTGGCAGAGCAATAGAGTAATTGCACGGAGGTTTTGTTGAAGAAATTTAAGAAAATTCTTTAGAACCAAAATAAAGAAAACAGCGATTTTTTATACAGCGAGAACCTCTACAGAATTTTTTTATTTTTCACATGAAGTTTCAAAACCATAAATAATCGAACATTAGCGCAAAAAAATTTGGGGTCACCAGGCTTACTACCGAAATATAAGTCAAAATGGTGTATAAATGTGATATTTTTGAAAATTATAGAAGCCCCAAGTTTGCCATGGTAACACATTATGCTTTTGTCACTCTTTTGTGCTAATGTCAATGGGTGCTTCCATCAAACCTGCTTGCATATATAAGGCATATTTGTAGGCGCAGCTTAAAAGCCCTCGAACTGTAGGGAGCCACGTTAATATGATTATATTATGCAAAACAAGTCAAGGAGTGGTTTTGAAAGACAGATTTTTGGACTTATTTTTGTTATGAAATGGTTCTACTATATAAATGGGGAATTTTTTGAATTTCAGTGGCTTCCTTTCTGTTTTTTTCTGGTCTTTATTTTTGGTTAGGTTAGGGTTAGCTACGGTTAGGATTAGGTTTAAGGTTAGGATCAACGTTAGGATCAAGATTGGGATTAGGATTAGACTAGTCATCCCTTTTAGCCTTGTCCATGCTGTGACTTGATGGCATACGGCATCACCACAACAACACAAAATTGAGTAAACCATTGCCATTAATCTCGACTCCCAAACTGACATATTTTCCATTAAGGTGCCGTCAAGTCCGTTCTGCGCATGCGTGATATTTCAAACGTGGGGGACTCCATATGTCAACAAACTTTAACGGAATAGTTTTGCGACAGTTCGAAAACGAGTATTCGTTAAAGGTGGCGAAGGCACGAGTGATAGTTTGATATATTATCCACATTTAGGAACAGAACAGCTTCTTATAACACGCTTTTTTAGGTGGAAAAGCTCAAGCGTGGAAAACAAATCCACAATACTTCATGTTCAATGTTTATATAATGCAATGTAAACAAACGATATAAACAGAAACGTGGACATGCGCAAAACGGACTTGACGGCACCTTTAAATGGTGGCTATAATGATGGAAAGTTTACCTAATCCCATTTTCACAAGCTTGGGAGTTAATAAATAAACAAAAATTGTTTTAAATGGTTAATTAATAGATGAATCAAAAACACTAAAAGATAGATGGTGCACATATAAAGGTAATTGTAAAACAATTCAAAGTTTATAAAAATATTGAATTTTAGGGTTCTGCCACAGAGAGTATGAGGCGAACAGTACATTTGAACATCACCGGTCAGATTTCTACCTCAAGTGCACTTTTCCCAGTGGCACTATTCTCTTTGATAGTAAAAATTATTTGATTTGGCATAAACTTGGTTTTATCATCTGAGTCTTGAAAAGCAATTAATTATTCAAGCAAGAGCAAGATATCATACGAAAATTAATCAATAATAATTAAATAATTAATCAATTAATTTATATGTACCTGTATTATAACACGAAAATTTGGATTCAAAATAACTAATTGTGGCATAATTTTGACTCTTAGTTTCGAAGAGAGTACAATTATAAACTGCCTTGAAAACCACAATACCAATTTCTACTAATGCTCAATATCCAAGTTAATCCAGCTCAGTGTGAGACGGCAAGACAGCTCTTCAGCATTGGTCAGAAAATCCCAATAGATTTGACAGAGCGTTGGTGAAACTAATAAAAGAGAGTATTGACTATTGATTTAATTCAAATCTCGTCTATAAACATACAATTCCTTACGTTTCGTGGTCTTGCTCTACAGTATCTCGTATAGTCGAATGTACTGTACATGATGCTTCTTCATTTTATCTTTCTCTGTTTACTGGCTTTTTTATCGCTTTACTTTCAAGATTTATAATTATATAACGAGTTATCCAAACAACATAAGAAGTTCCTTAGTTTTGATTCTTCAGTCGAACAATTTATGAGATCTCTCTGAAGACGTAATTGTTACGACGGCAACCGAGTTTTTTTATGGACTATAATAATAGCATAGTTTAATCGAGTGCAAAAAAACACGCACGAGTGAGTATCAAAATAGCACGAGTCGAAGGACGAATAATATATACAGGGAAATGTTTGAGACAAATGGGCTTATACAACGTATGGATTTACAGTGCTATACTTCCTGTCTTGTTGGTGTTTAAAAACGCTTCGCTTCTTTTACCATAACTTGAAAAGGTTTACTTGGCATAAATAATCATGTATAGTCTAGTTTAGTTACTGCCATTATTGATGTATAATTCACTTTAAATTTCAACGAAATGTACTCCGAGTCATGGCCGCAGTTTGCTTTCCCACGAAGGAAAATGTCTCTGAATGATATTTTAATTCATGTATTAAATTTGTTTTGCACTAACCCCATAGACAGCATATTGACGTCATAAGATAGAGGAGTACAGGGACTGGGTAGAAAGATGGCGTGCCGTGAGCGAGAAATGTATATATTTTTGGAAAACAAGTTCTTCCAACTGAAAATCCTTGTTTTGGCGAGTTTTATTTGAGAACAAAGTGGTCCTTTCATTGGTCCTTTCACTCTCTGACGAAGGGCCTTCGCTCGAAACGTTAGACAACTTACACGCTATTTCGGCAGTACACCAACCTTTTTAGATATTTGATTTGTATTTCTACACTGCGTATGCAGCACAACACGTTTTATTACTCATTTGGTCCTTTTGAGCCGGATTTACAGAAGAACAAACCAAGATTTTGAGACGACAAAGAAATCGAGTGAACACTGAATTTGGGCCATAGACTGGCAGCGACATGACTAGCGAACGCGGTAAACAAAATGCCGAGAAAAATGTCAAACGAAATGCCGAAAAAGACATGTGATCCTTGCCCACAAAAATACCAGGACAACGACAGCGTTACAAGTAAAGTATATGAAAAAATGGTGAACGGAAAATCTGGAAAGTCAAACAAGTAATGGAAGCAAACGATATGAAACGCTGCGAAGTCGAAAAAAAACATTACTTACGAAAGCAAGAAACCAATTTAGCGAGGAACGCGGTACTAGCAAAACGGATATTTGAATAGCGATGAGGAAGGTATTGGGAAAATCATTAGGAAGATTTAAGAAGAAGAACTGACATGATTGAACTTAACAAGCAAATAATTGCCAGCATTTTCTGGTGGGGATAAGACCGACTTTAAGCCTTTGAATGATCCTTTTGTCTGTAATTGATGAAGCCAATATCACAGTAAAAGAGACGATGCTGAGGTTGCAAGGTTGTCTACGAGGAAAAGCCCTAAAGTTTGTGAGAGATCTTGGTTTCACAAACAATGCGTATGAACTGGCAAAGGAAAAATTGAAGAAAAAATATGGCGGATATAGCGGAGAACGACGACAAACCCTCAAGCATTTAACGACTCTCCGAGCCAGTCCAGGGATAGGGAAGAATTATTAACAGTATTGGATGAATACTCGTCACCCTTCAAGATAGTGATACAGACGGAGAGATGAGAAAACAACACCTCAACCTTACAGCAAAGGAAAACTTACCTGAAGAAGACCTCCAGGCTCCAACCCTATAAGTACTGGTTGCACAAACACGACGACAGTGTTGAAAGGCTGATAGAATGGATCGAGACAACTAAGGGTACAAAGAATGGACGAAGCTAGAGAAGAACCTGAAGAGTTCTACAGACGAAGAAACACCACCCATCGTGGGTGTGCCAAAAGTTTAAAAACTCCCAGTACCACATCGCACAGATCTCATAGCAAGAAGTGGCGCTGTTTTCGCTGTTTAGCGGCTGGTTACCAGAGTAGAACTTGCCCCAGAAGCAAGTGATGTGGCATTGACGGATGTGAAAGCATCGGTCATAGCAGATAATAATTTCGCATTGTGATTACACAATTTTGCATTGTGAATACACATTTTGCATTGTGATTACAAAATGTTGCATTCATTGTAATTACACAATTTTGCATTGCGATTACAAAATTTTGCATTGTGATTACACTATTTTTGGGTTGTGATTACACAATTTTACATTGTGACTACACAATTTTGGATGTGATTACACAATTTTGCATTGTGACTACACAATTTTGGGATGTGTTACACAATTTTGCAATTTTGCATTGTGACTACACAATTTTGGGATGTGATTACACAATTTTGCATTGTGACTACACAATTTTGGGATGTGATTGCACAATTTTGCATTGTAACTACTTAGTGTTGTGATTACACAATTTTGCATTGTGATTACACAATTTTGGGATGTGATTACACTATTTTGCATTGTGATAACACTATTTTGGGTTCTGATTACTCAATTTTGGGTTGTGATTGCACAATTTTGCATTGTAACTGCACAATTTTGGGTTCTGATTACACAATGTTGCAGTGATTACACAATTTTGGGTTGTGATTACACTATTTTGGGATGTGATTACACAATTTTGCATTGTAACTACACAATTTTGGGTTGTGATTACACAATTTTGCATTGTGATTACACAATTTTGGGTTGTGATTACACAATTTTGGGTTGTGATTACACAATTTTGGGTTGTGATTACACAATTTTGCATTGTGATTACACTATTTTGGGTTGTGATTACTCAATTTTGCATTGTGAATACACAATTTTGCGTTGTGATTACAGAATTTTGCATTGTGATTACACAATTTTACATTGTGATTACACAATTTTGCGTTGTGATTACACAATTTTGGGTTGTGATTCCACAATTTTACATTGTTTTTTTGAGATCTATCAATAAATTTACATTTTTCTTCTTTTAGGATACTTTCTTCTGTGTGGTGTCTGTTTATGGTGTTTATCATTACTAAAGCTATTCATGCAGAACAATTTCTTTCAAATAAAGGTATGGGACCATTTTAGTAGAGAACACTGAACTGCAATCAAAACATTGGCCGTGGGTTGTTTGGTGAAAAAAAAACATTAGCGGTGTGTCTCTTAAAAATATTTTTTGTCCAGTCATGGTGAATATTTAACAAACATGTCATTTTCTACGCATTTTCCTTAAGTAACAATTTAATCTGTTCGTTAATTTTTCATTTTAAAGTGTAATAATTTTAAATTAATATGGTATATAAACGTATCTATGCACATATTATTTAGTGTTTTCGTATTTTATTAGATGTATAAAGTAATATATAAAATATGCAGAAAATAATAAAATTAAAAAGGAAGTAAATTTTTTGTTCGCAAGAATACTCCGAACATGATGTGATCTGATCAAACGAGTTTCGTTCCTACTTCATCGAAGCAAATCTTACACTAACTCTCTTTATTTTTATAAAAGTAGTGCGCAGTGTAGGCAATGTTAAAATAAGAATAAAAAACTGTAAAAGGTTGATGTACTGCCAAATTGTGAAGGGTCTTCACTATTTCGGAAGTTGATTCTCTTTATTTTTGCGCGAGTTGTACTTCACTATACATTATGTAGCTCATATTTGTTTAAAGAAGCTCAATCAAGTTATACTTCATGATCCATGCTATTGGTTCTTTTGAAATGCACTTGGGTTTAGCAATCTCGTCTAGTCTTTCGCTTGATATTTTTTTATTTAAAGATTCATTATAGCATCATATCTAGTGTTGTACGAATGCTGATTAGCTGCTGGTGCAATAGACCTCTTTCATAATGGCTGCCATTTTAAATATGCTTTTATGCACATTTAAATTTGCCTTTACAACCTCATTAGGAAGCAAATATTCGTTTGAATTGCCGACACACAAACGAGACCATCATAAAGGCTAATTTAAATGCACATAAAGGAATATTTAAATTGGCCGCCATTATGAAAGAGGTCTATAAATTGCGAAAAGACCCGTGGGATATTTGATATCATATTAATAATTTTATAACCAAATTCAGCTATTCTTATTTTGAGTATATTATCAATTTTTAAGACTCCAAGAATATTGAAATATATATATATATATATACATATTCTTAATAAAAGCACACATTCTTCATTCAATTATGTCTAGTTCGTATTTTTGTCAGTATATGTATATGTATTACCTCAGCTCATAATACCACAATTAAGATATGGATATACAAGTGTATAATAGAGTTGCTTTAACATATTAAAATCAAGGTAATACATAAGTTTGTTTATGATTCCTGTATTGTTTGCAATTTTATTATTTATATGTTTTATTTGATATTTCCAGCCAAGGTGTTCATCCAAGTAAATTCCTAGGTATTTAGTGCATTCAATGATCCCGAAAGATGTTTACCTGATGTTTTGTTGGGTAACATAGTACATACATGGATCTGAATAATTAACACCTTTTACAACTTTTCCGTATTTTACTTCGTTTGTGAAATATTTCAGTTTGTTTGATATGTAAATGAGATGGTGTCTGACGTCAGGTGTGGGGTAGAGAATTTTCACTCATTAAAACATTAGTTCCATCTTCAAGTTTGTTCCACAAATTTACTTCAAAATGTGCGTATAATAACTCCCCATGATAATGAACGTTGTAAACTTAGCAATCACTGAGATATAAGACATTTTTTAATGTGTGAAAATTCTCTACCCCACACCTGACGTCAGAGACCATCTCATTTACATATCAAACAAACTGAGATATTTCAAAAACGAAGTAAAATACGGAAAAGTTGTAAAAGGTGTTACTCTATCATTTTACGAGTTCTTTCATATTAGACAAACTTAATTTTTGTTTCCAATGTCCTTTAAACATTATTATGATTTGGCTATGGTTGCCATAGCAACAGATTAGTTTACAGGTGTCCATCTTCCTTCAAAATTGTTATTTGTTTTCAACAATGTGTAAAGCAACGTTGGGCTTTGAACCATGTGTAAATTATATCAATGTTTAGTTTTGTTGACTGAGTAAGTCTACAAAGTTTGAGTAAATTTAGTTAAATCAATCCAAAGATATCGATGATTTTCAGTTTTGCTATAATATCATGTCCTCACAGTGACGTCTAGCTCTAATTACATAAAACGTAATAAATCAAACTCAAAATCTGTAAAAGTCATTCTTCATTATTTTAACTGTTCTTGCAAATACAACCATAAAAAACTGGGGTAAATTTTCGATGCATAAGCACTTGAATTTGAGTAGTAATAGTTCAAACACGAGTAAGGGTGATTCTTCTGAATTCAAAACACCGAGAAGCAAGTTGAAAAAAACAGGCGAGGTCGAGTTGTTTTAACGATCTTCGAGGTGTTTTAAAATCAGGGGAAGAAGACTTTACGCCAGTGTTTGAACTTGCTTCTCAAACGAACCTGTATTTTGAGAGAAAATCGATATGAAAGTTGGCGAAATTTATGTAAAATCTTCCTCAGAATATTTCTTTGTTTTTCGTTTATTTATTTATTATTAATGAGTTCGAGAAGTAATAGATCAAACACGAGTTTGAGTGTTTCATCAGGGGTTCCAAACACGAGAAAACAAATGTTGCGTATCTTTACCATTATCACATGTAATCTTTTGATGACTTGTATATTTGATGTCATTGGATACATCCACGCACATGCACCAGCATTTCAAGTGATTTCATTACATAATCACAAGGATATATAAGCGTTTTCAATAAGTTAGTATTATTCAATAAGTATGATCGTTTACATATTAAACAAATCTTAATATCTCAAGAGTGAAGTGAGATATGAAAAGTTGTAAATGGTTAGTCTTTATAGTTTCAAGAGTTCTATAAAATAAAAGAGTTATTTTACAAAGGAATTTTTCATTGCATATGTATGTCAATTAATCAATCAATCAATTTAATCAAGCTACCCTGAAGGTCCTTGCAAGAGAATCTAGAGGTTAACCCTATATAAAGATTCCCTAAATTATAAAATTACATTTACTAAATACTTTTAACATTAAATTCTTAAAAGTTTAAATTTAAAAACTTATTTAAATTAAACACTACAAGAAAATGTGACTAATACATATTCATATGTAACTTAAGTTGACTTCTAAACTGGGCAAACTGTTCCAAAGATTAATTATTTTAACAAAAAATGAATGTTTGTAACAGTTCAATCTAGGTAACTTAGTATATAATGTGTAATTATGGTTGGACCTTGTCTTAGTTATGTGTCTATATTCTATAAGACCTCTTTCATAATGGCACCCGAATTAAATATTCTTTTATATTCATTTAAATTAGCCTTTCTGACCTCGTTCGTGTGTCTGTAATTCCAAAGAATCTTTGCTTTGTAACGAGGCCAGAAAGGCTAATTTGCATGCATATAAAAGAATATTTAGACTGGCCACCATTATGAAAGAGGTCTATAGTACATCGTTGAAAACAATAGCCCTTTAAGCGGTTGCTATTAATAGCTTAAAATGCGGACAAACAAACCAAATTTGACTCACAAATTATTGCAAATGAGATATTTTCTTTTGTTATGGCCGCAATAATTATGGGTAAATGCGGACAAACATGGGTACTGACATCATCTCATTAAGACCAAACACTCTCTTGTAGCATTCGACCAAGAAGAAGTACTCTCTTCTTTTTTCAAGTGTGTCCCATTTTAGCGCTCTTCGCACGGCATTTCTCCTCACTTTTGTTTCATTACTATTCTTGATACTCTTCTCTGAATACCCTCTATGCTTGTATTATATGTATTAATTATTTAGTTATGAAAAGTAGAATTGTTAACAAATATATATTTTAAATATGTAGGATATATAGAGGATATTATACATGGCCGTGCGGAGATACGAATTTTATGTTCGAGTGTTGGTAATATTTCTCACGAGAAATATTATCACCACGAGACTTTAAAAACAACAAGGCATTAATGAAAGTCCCATTTGACATTTATTAGGCTAAGCTTTTGAACAATTTTGTGGATGAAGTTTCATATAAATCCCGAAATGACGTCACATAGACTATCGGTAGTCAAATTCAAAATTAAAATCAGCTGTTATTTCTAAAATAAAGCATTACCGTAAATATCTTTAGGTTTGTTTGGTTAGCATCTGACCATACGTTGTCACAGTATTTTTAAAGTGTTATGGATTTGCTTGCACGTGCAAATCCGTATTTATTAAATACTTATGTTTGGCAATCAATATGTTCGTGTCAACTTAAAGTAGAATCGAAAACTAAACCTAAATATTTCATAGAAGTTGTCGAAACAAGTTCTCTATCGTTCTCATGTTTTTCTGAGTCTATAATTTATTCTTGCATTCCCAACAATAGCATTTAGGAATCCCTTGAGATTCAAATTTGGTTTGTTTGTATGAGTTTTGGTCTATAAATAGTAACTGTGTGCTTCGCTATTGCAGCTAAACGTCGTCTAGCATGCTAACAAGTCGATCAGAGCTCCTTTTTACCAAATTTCTACAGGATACAATGTTTACCACGCGTAAATAATTGTGGTTAAAAGTCGCCATATTTGTCGGTACTGTCAATTATAGTCTATAGACTACTCACAATATAACACTGAGATAACTGAGTTTATAATTCTTCTTACAAATTTGATAGTTAATAGTCTAATACCACTTCTGATTGTACTTTAAAAGTGCGATGCTTTTTTCATGCAGTTTTAACTCTTCTGCAGTTTTAACTCTTCTGCAGTTTTAACTTCTTTTACTCACACACACACTGCCGTTACCATCCAAATATACTCTCGTGTTATTTATAATAATAATAAAGATGTTTTAGGAGCATTATACAATAGTCTCAATGCTCTTACAACAATAAATTCTTAAAATTACTTAAGTTACTTATAAAACTAAGTGCAATCATTATAAATCAAAACTACTATAACTACAAAACTATTCATTCGCTTTGACCGTCCCGTCATGTCCGAGGTTGGACTCTCATCAACACAAACAAATAAATTCTTTCGGCTCGTCATTCACGCGAAGGTTACTGGGATGTTTACCTCCTACATCATTATGTAAAAGACGGTTGCGGTTATAAGGCTCGCCTTTTCCGCCTCTGCATTCTTTGCCTTACCCTGCAAGTCAGCAAAGATATCGTAGTCTTGAAGGGTATGGCCATCTTCGAGTTGTTTGCCGTCGGAAGTAAGTCGTACGAGCGGAATTCCTTCTATATATCTTGAATTTTTGTCTTCAGGTTAGCAATCGTGTCTTCAGGATCGATTTCGATAGTCATAATCTTATCTATTTCACTCGTCACAAAGACTTTCATATATCTCGCCATGCGGCCTGCCAATTGATCTTCGGCCATTTTAAGAGTAAATCTAAAACTTCAATTCTCTCTTGGCCTCTGTAATCTTGTAATCTCTCTTGGCCTCTAATGACAAAATGAAAAGGTTGTGAACTGCCAAGATTTTTAGTAGCGAAATACTGACGTTTCGCTTTGCTATATATCCAAAACACTGCCTACGCAGCACTCTACTTTTTTACAACTATAATGACGTTGTATAGATGATGACTTAATGGCATGTAGCAATAAAATTATAATTGTAACTTGTAAGTTACAATCCATGGTCGAACGTTTTTGGTTCTCTGTGGTGGTCCTCAAGAGTATTCTCTCTAAAACCCCGGAAGGGTTTTAAATGGTTTTTATACTGCCCGTGGTCATGCTTTACAAATAGTAAAAGCCGTATAGGGACCTTGAAATCAGTTAAATTTGGGCAAATAGATTAGTTTTTAGCCAGTTTACCGTTTGCCACGAAGAATATAGCAGCTACCTAAGGAGATAGGGAATTGAAGCCACCCACCTGCCTTCGGCTGCATGCGGCACGGACGAGCACCGCGCCCCGCACGGTCTCCAATTCCTAGGGCGAAAAAATCGTCCCAATCTTAATTTCCTTCCGCCTGGCATTGTGGAATGAGAAAACCACTGCGAATATATCACTGTCACGTGTTCTACGTACTTCTTATTCAAGTATACGATTCCAACAAATGCCAGAATGTTGCAGCAATTAATAAAGACTAATGTTGAGCACTAATGCTGGTTAATTAACCGCAGTATGTAACCGATGTAGTAACTCTGGTTTTCCTTATATTAAACTACCTGTTTTCCTTATACAACCTTGTCAATACGTTATTCATTCCACATCCGTTTTAATTAACTGTTCATTTGTTTACTGTATGTCGGTGTCCTTTGAGTTGTGCGGGTTGCCCCTCCCTACCGTGTGCTCCACCCAGAAAAGGTTCCCTTTAAATTTTCTAATAAGCAGTTAGAAGCAATAGAATTATCACAATGGTTCTTTTGCCGAATATTACTTATTATCTGTGAAATTATTATCTGTGAAATTATATGTGACAGGGATGCAGAGCGTGGAAACGCATGAATGCTTATTGGTAAAATCAAAACCTTAAAGCTAACAAACGTCTCTGTTCTGAAAAATAATAATTACCCACACAGAACCCTTGATCTAATACATACACGTTGATCTAATCCATGCACGTTGATCCAACCTACATGTAGATATCGCGTTTACAACGCTTTTAATTAAATATGAACAACTTTTTTACTTTAACATAATTAAACCTAATGATATAAAACAAGCGTTCACTGATAAAAGTTTTTTATTGTTACGAGTTTTTGGTTGGTCAGTGAACGCTATCAGTGAACGCTTGTTTTATATCATTATATATATAAACCTGATATCGGCTCGTTTTACGAAACGATTGGTGTACGAGTGTGTGATCAATAATCATATGGTGTTATAGCGAGATTGTATTATACTGTAATTTATACAATTAATAGTTAATAGCCATGATTACTAAATGTCAATACATGATAAATAAAAATAAAGATCGATACATGATCAATAATTAAATGATCAGTACATATATGAGATAAACATTAAAAAATGAAACTTGATTTGGTAGTTGAAAAATCTTTTGTATCGAATCTGTTTTGTTGTCATGAATAGGTGGAGCTAAGTCAGTTTCGATTAAGCCAACCTTGCAGACATGAATACGAGGATGTCTGTAATTTAGGTATTTGCTGTGACAAAGAGTAATGGTGGATCATGACCGTTCTCACTTGCTTTTTCCCTCCAGATATTGCGGGGTTTCATAGCGACCTATACTTGATTTGTTGTTATCTTTTGGATTTTGATGTTTTTCCATACCTATACATTTTAATAAGTATGCATTGTCAAGAAGGAGATACGTATACCCTTTCCCAGCTAACTAGCGACCTCGTACTCAATATTCACCCCTGTGTTGGTATTTGGTGGATATGTTTAACCTATACATGTGATGTTCCTGAATGATATCCTTCAAATGACACAAAAAAAATGCATGAATGGTTTACTTTGCTGATTGTTAGGCGAGTTACTAAAAGGTAATTATTGTTTTTTGAAAGTTACTCAAAATCCGTCGTCAACACATTATATACATATATTACTCTCCCTGATTAATCTGCGTTTTCATATACTCTGTCTGTAAATATACCGACTCGTTTCCCACGTTCGAACAGCGTGTTTTACAAACATTAACTCAGCGTCTCTTTTGTTATGTTGTTTGCTTCATACTGTTCGCTATTTACAATAACAACTAACCCAATTAGTTTGCGCTAACCACAACACATCTATTAAAATCTAAATTTTATAAAAAAGTTAGCCATTTCTGGACAAGGCGTTCATGTGGATCTATTACAAAGAGTTTTAAAATTAAAGACAACATTTGGGTTTTTAGATTTTTCGAGATCGGATATCAATTATAAAACTGCTGGATGAGCATTGAAAAGCGGCAGGAATCTGGCAATTACTCGCTATTATCTCGTGGCCTTTGTAAACTACATCCTAAGTAGAGGTGAGATTGACCTCCTAGTTGCCTCTTTTGTCTGTTACCAGCTCGGCTCATTAAGCCACCCACACACCGGGTCACTGAAGCCAGATCTCTTGTTTTGTTTTACTGAATTAACAACAAATACACTGTTTATGTTTTACTTCGTGGGGTCCGCAACCCGTCACCTGGCTTAGGCTTATTTTTGTTACCTGGGCTTGGAAACCTCCGCCAGAAATTGCCTTAATATGCGTCCCTTGAAATGATCTGGGAGACGTTGCTGTATTGGCATTTGCACAGCACTTTCTGAATTGTCAGCACTGTTTCTAACCATGTACATAATAATTACGTCCAGGATGTTCGTACATTGAAGTAAATTTTCATATATTTGCGAGCCAGGTCTTTGATCAAGTGCGATGATCTCCAATCCCATATATACTTTAGCTGGCGTAATATATGCTCATTAAATCTGTCTAAAATAACATTCGTAAACGTAACAGCGGGGATTACTTTATAACTGTCTCTTGGTTTTGAATACAAAATACGAAATTATAACACATGCATGCATAAATACATGAGCTCATATTAAAAGAAGAGGTTGTTTAGTTCAGGTGGTGTGACACTCCTCGAGGCTTCTGTATTGGTTTTAGCACAAAAATGCCATGCAAGTATAATTAGTGTCCTGTCTGGTCATAAAGATTTGCAGTTTATGATACTATCTTCTCCAGCGCCTAAGTCGTGGGGACCTTGATTGCATGCCTCCCCATTAGCGACCATGTAAAATTGAGGGGTTTTTAAAGCAGCCCTAGTCGGGCTGATGTGTTAAAATATATCTGTATCCTAGGCTTAGTTTGCCAAGGAAGATCCGAAATGTGACATGTTGATCAAGTTAGGTTGGTCTCTCTTAGCAATGTTATTTTTAACTCATGGGTTGTTTCATCCACGTTATACACACATGTGGGTGGTAACTTTCAGAACATAGATTTGGTATTATTCTTATATATATATATATATACATTCGGCAGCGCCGTAGGAACAGAATTGAAGTTAGGACGGCTAATGTCAACACTGTAGGTTTCTGGGGGGTTTTCTTTTATAAATATCCGAAAAATCGTTGGCGGGAATCTTTTATATGGCAAAAATATCTTGCATTATTACTGACAGATTTACCAACGCAATTGTTTTGTTCGGTTACTTGTTTCGATTATTTTTTTGCGGGGGTACCCTGTTTCCCACGCCCTGCATGTGGGGCAACCACAAGTGTACCTTCGAAAGTAACCGTCCCCGAAGATATAGCTTTGAAAACCTTGAAAGTACGTAACTACTTCTTAGACACATTCGCTATCAGAAAGATTATAATAACAGTTTTTGTAGTTGTGTTTACATCTATGATTATCATTTTAGGTCAAAGGGACATTTTTGTCTATGCTAATCATAGGAAACACTATTCACCTTTGAAACGAAAAATGTTTATGAATAGCCGTTATCAATTAACAGAGTTTTCGTTAATAGGTTGTTACCGGCGGTTTACCGCCGCCTGTTTTTCCTCTTACCGCCGGCTATTTTTTGTGTACTGTAATTTACAGGCGACATTTTCTGGACACAGACGTCTATTTCTTAAACGTAGCCTGCTATGACAAATATTAATTAAACCTCTGATTAAACCACCCTCTTGAAAACTATGACGAACTACGACGAACTATGAGGACCGCAAATGGATTTGCAGCCCCACTTATCATTAGTCGATCCTCTTTGATCAGTCAAATTTAATTAACTTGGTCGGGAAGCCATTTAGCAGTAGCTTTTACGCGAGTCGGGATTTTTCCAGTGTTTCTATACTTGGGATATACTTATTATATTTCTATACTTGGGTAACCGAAGATCTTGGAGCTGTTGGGGTTTTTCTTGGAATTTTCTTATCAGTTTAAGGTAACTGCAATTGAAATATTGTTTTGGTGTGAATTCTGATTTATTCATGAATCTGACTTGAATAAAACCGCGCAGGAGACTGAAACTGACAACCTTCCCAGGTCCCAGTCTCTTGGAGATTTAACACCTGTCATTACCCCCATGGGTAGAAGTGTGGGTGGGCGACATTAAACACCTCTGCGTTCAATGAACTTTGTTAAAAACATGGAATCTTGGGATATTTTTTAGCCTCGATTTGGGATTTTTGAGAAATTACATCTAGCGACACTGCACACAGCTTCTTCAAATAGAACTTTGAATATTTATCAAAGTACAGTTTCCGCAACCTTGTCCACAAACCACCAGGACAACAACAGGAAACAAACCAACAGGAGGCCCCAAAGAGGTTGAACCATTACTGGACTGGATGCCCTGCTCTATCAGTTGAGCTATAGAGCCATATGGTTAATCCATTCCATTCAATCCCTTCGTCAAATACCGAGTAAATTGCCGGAGTTTTCAGATGACGTGCGTAGGACATTTATGATAGTGTATGTGATAAATAGGGATTATTTTAAGGAATTTTTATCACTGCACAAAGAGCCGAAAAAGGCATAAAATCTAACTTCAGTAGCACGTTAAGCAGCGATGGAGCACTGAGTAGCTCGGTAGCTCATCAGTAATCAACTAGTCATACTGTCGTAGTATACATAAGCGGCCCTGCTGTTCCCAATTTTTAATGAGTTAATCTCTTTCGCACAGCATTCATTTGCATTTTCAAAATAACAATGGTCAAACAGTAGCACACGGCACAGACGCATCGACCTGAGAGAAGCCTGGCTAAATAGTAAGAACACTAGCGTTTTGTTTATTAGGGCGGTGGGGCCTGCTATGGTAGCTATACTCATGTATCTTGAAAGTTGAAATGCCAGAAATGGTAGAAACTAGTTTTAGTTAGCTTCTAGTCTGTAAGGGCATAAGGCTGTTAGTTTACGGTACGCTTAACGTTATCAGAAGATAGTGGACCGGGTCCTTTAACTTATCGTCTTATTTGGGTATTTGCTAATTTAAATTTTGATATTAAATAGTATATGTTGGAATGTAGTATGTGCCTTTGAACATAATTTCTGATGCAATCCTTTCACAAATAACACCCATTCTTAAATAGTAAAGAAAAATTTATCACTGCACAAAATTGCATTTATCACTGCACAAATCTCATTTATCACTGTACGTTAAAATAATCCCGGTTCATTCACTTATCTTGTTCTTTTTAATTGAAAAGTCGTCGTGTTTAGTTTTTGATTAAATTGTTGTCAGTTATATATCTTAGTGTTATGCCCAAATATTTCACCATTGTTTGAGACTAAAGTTGATTTAAAATAAATATCTGTTAGCCGTGTATTTTATATTTGTTTGGCCTTCTAAATGCAATTGGTGGAAAGAGCGAGTGTAACCTAGTAATCAACGAATATTTTTTTAAAGGGTATGGCAATAAAAATTATTTTTGCCTTTCTGATAAACAAACGGCCATGCGAGGGTAATCCAAGTAAACAAAACGACTCTTGTGCAAAACATCATCACAATTGAGAAAGAAAAACATCAACAAAAATCAAGTTTTAGACCTATATACGGGAAATTATGGCTGACTTTTCACTTTACCCTCCTTGTGACGTCACACGCATATCGAAAAATTATCCAAGATGGCGGATCATAGTGGAAAACAGGAATGTCTTTTGTCGAAATTAGTGATGATGTTTTGCAAAATAGTCGTTTTGTTTACTTGGATTACCATCGTATGACCGTTTGTTTATCAGAAATTTATTGCCATATTCCTTTAAATCAGTAAAATTAGTGAAGTTTGTTAGGACGAGAAAAACCTGCCCTTTATTTGCAATTTTCTATATATTTACTGTAAGATTCCAAAACTTTAAAAATGCACAAGTGCTTCGTTTTTAGATATATTGCTGTTGTTCCTAATAAGTATCGCTGCCTTATTTACGTATTTGAATTTCACTATTTTTGCACTTTTATCGCAATACCTTGTTAACTGTCGCCAACTTTGTTGACTATTGACCTTATTAATATTCCAAAATGGCGCTTAATTTAATATTCTTTTATCTGCATTTAATTAGCCCTTGTACTCTCTTTCAGAAGATTTTTTTTCGTACACCATAACGAGGCTATAAGGGCTAATTTATATGCTTATAAAATAATATTAAATTGGCAGCCATTTTGGAATAAGGTTTCTATTCATATGGTGATCTCTAGATGGTATACTTTAAAATAATGTTTGTGTGTGGGGAATGAAAACGAATTGCTCGAATTATAGGATTAGAATAAGGATTTTATTATAGGTTATGGCTTGTTTTGAAACACTTATCTTAAATCCTCATATTAACCTTCGTACTCACCCTAATATTAACTCTCGAGCAATTGTTTTTCAGTCTCCGTGCGGAAACATTACTTATGAAGTACTCTTTCAAGCAATCATCCTATCAGAATGACCTATTTTTAACAATCATTATGTGTTAATGAATGAAAACTTTATTTAAATTCAGATAATATGACTATATATATAATATAACTATATATAATATGACTATATATATAATATAACTATATATAATATGACTATATATATAATATGAAAATCGTAGTGTCGACTGCCCATAAATATGACACGTTCTTAGTCGTGCCTAAAACTTATTTCCTACATAACATGGCTTATTGTAGAAAATATAGCTTATTTACATAATTTACATAGTTTACTATGGGTTATTAAGCCTTATGTTATGTATATGAAATAAGATTTAGGCCTGACTCAGAACGAGTCATATTTATACGCAGTCGAAACTATACTATCTTGAGTATACAACCGGGATATACAACGGCCCCATACAACTGGCCCCATATCGCTTCATGCTCTCTGGATGCGCGAGTCACTAGTAGTGGTCATCAACGATCCATCACTACACTGATGTAGGACTATCAAAATGACAGGTAGCTGTCAAAACTGGTAGACAACTACACATATGGAACGCCACCCTTGAGAATTTAGCTTTAGCTTGCTTTTGGAGACAATTCCTGGCTACATTTTAATGAAAATAAAATAAAATTTCCCTATTTTTTATCAACTTGTTTTGGTATATGCTAAAACAATTATTCGCCCAAGTGTCGGTGAATAGTGGTGGATATTTACCTCGACTCTTCGCGTCTCCAATAAAGTCGAGTGTTGTGACCGACACCGCGCAGCTTTTCGCCTCCTTTGTTGCTTCGAATGACTCCCATGATCGGTAAATAGTTTGACACTGAATTGAGATTAATATGGTTAATAATCAGCTTATTTCGTGTCATGCACTAGGCTACTTAATCAAATTCCTGTTGTAAAATACCAGTTACACCCGTAGATTTATTTTCAAAAAATATAAATGTATCTGTGTACATCATAATGGAGCAATTAATCATCAGTTTTGTAAATCGTTTATATATAAAACAATTTTAACAGTCATATAAGTTAAAATAATAATAAGTTTTAAAACAATCGTTTGCGTGTTAAACATTTACTATATAATTGACATATTTCACAATAGTTCATCAATCATCCGTTATATCATTCTAATATTTCAGTACAGAATATATTTTTAATATCAGTTTTCGTCTAAGAGACTGATACAAGATCTGTTCTAGTAATAATTGAACATATTATAAGCCAGGATAAATTTCACTTTCTTGATAGACCAAGATTAGCATATGATATATACGTTTATAAAATAAGTCGTGTCTTACGCACGCTGTGATTGGTCAGTTATCGTGTTTATATCAGGCTATGCAAACACGGTTGTGACGTCACAGCATATTTCCCAGTCTTATAATTTAATAAAAGAAATAGAAAATGGACGTCCTGTGTTTATATAACCTGATGCAAACACTCGAGAGAGTTTGGTCGAATTTGAAAGTACTTATGTAAATCCTCGCCTGCGGTTCGCGTTCGCATAAACTTTCAAATTCTCCCAAACTCTCTCTCGTATTTGCATCATGCTATATAAATACGGGCGGCCATTTTCTATTTCTTAAATATTGTATATCGACGATCGCAAAATGATACCATGCATTATCATCATCGCTATATTTAAAAAGTTTGATCGTTTTTTTTTATATTTTCACTTTTATATTGTTTTTTTTATTGTCATCCTCGCCCTTATCACACATGGCTACATTGCTACATTCTTTGCTGTTACATGTCATATGGCTACACAGACCTCTAATAATGGCGGCCAGTTTAAATATTCTTTTATATGCATGGCAATTAGCCTTTCTGGCCTCGTTATAAAGCAAAGATTCTTTGGAATTACAGACACACGAACGAGGTAAGAAAGGCTAATTTAAATGCATATATGAAAGAATATTTCATTTGGGTGCCATTATGAATGTGGTCTATTATTTGCTGTTATCTTTGTTATTAAATTACGTGGTGTACTGTCAATACGACCTTGTTTTCCTGTCTTCGTGACCTTTGCCGCCGTATTCAGCTGTCATCATTGCTAAAAATAAATTACGTGGTTTGCTATCTACACTTGCAACTTTCTTTACAACCTTCATGGTCATTTCTACTGTTTTTCTGTTACCATTATGGAACACTGCTAGACGTGCTACCTTCTAATGACCATTATTGAAACTTGCTCCAGCCGCGCGGAAGAAACGCGTGAAGAACGTCCAGGCTCAGTTCGCAACATCTAGGCTCTCCATATAATAGAATTAAAAATAGATCTCAAGCGTGTCTTTGTTGAACAAAATATGATTAAAAGATGCAGAGTGATTTTCACACTTTTGATTGATGCTATTTGCAAAAACATAAATGTTATCCCGTATCATCCACATGTTTAATACCCACGCCTGCGAGCAGAATTGCAACAACAACTGTATGTAATATCATAGTTAAAGTGCACCCATGACTTCCATACGTAAGGACCCAGCCACCTACAACAGCCGGTGTAGCGGAGCTGCTAATATCTTTGCCAGATTTTTTAATATAACCCACCGACAGGAATTCATATCCTGTCTTGTGCACATGACATAATGGCATTCACTTTAATTTTACATTAATAGCAATTTTATTGCTTTTAAAAGAATGGAAAAACATGCCGTTCTGCCGCACAATTTTGGTCTTCCTAAAACTACGAAACGTATAACTGATTAAAAAAGGGGAAATGTGCTGAGTAGTGTCGTATTCATTGTTGCTCAAATACAGTTGCATGTGTTTGTTGGATTATAGTGTTGTTGTAGATTTAGTTATGGCTCCAGAACAATATTCATTGTGCATGTAATGCTGATTGGACAATACCATATCGAAATAAAGTCTATCTATCTATTGGTAATGACATATGTCCTATAGTATACATATATGGAAATTGTAGATTTGGTGTTTGGAGATGTGGTGGGTCGTAACTGTCTGGTAGATCAAGCCTATAATCATCTTCCCTGACGTAAGCTGGCGCGTCTTGAGACCCCAAAGTTTTTAATTATTCAGTGTAATTATTGCTGGCGAGCCCTTAGGTGATCACGTGATTTTGATTACGTAGTTCTGAGACTGGTCACATCATCAATTTCATCATCATCTTTTTGCAGCCTTGACTTCGTCCCGGTCAGCCATTACCACTGAAAGATCTTGAATTTCTATTCTGTGTCCCGGATATGATATCGGGGTATGTTAGTTTTTGTCCTGTGGCGGACGGTTTCTATATATGAGATTTCCCCATTCTTTGCAGGAGGATGGTATAGCACCCGTCTAGTCTCTTGAATTTTTAAGGCTATTTTTTAAGGGCTATACATGATCGTGTGGCAGGTTACTACGCCATATTTGTCTATTTTATTGCAAGCCGTGCAGGCTAGCGCATTCCGCGTGTCTGGAAGTCCTTGGCAGAGTCTATATGATACACCAACTCGGAGCAGACAGACGATACGTGGATGATCGTCAAGCTTATATCCTCAGCACAAATATTCGTACAGGAATCGAACCTGTAACCTTCTGATTACCGGTGAGACGCTCTAACCATTGACTGGGCTAACGAGACTCAGATGGAGAGCGAAGGCTACAATGATATCGTCGGATAGATGTCGTTTTGGATAGTGTTAACGCGGATAGCAAGATCGTCTGCAAAGTCTAGGTCTGTAACATGCGTTGATGGATGATGGCGGCTCATTCTGGGTTTGATAAGGAATCCTTTGTGTTAGCATCAAGAGACATGATATTGTCCTTGATTATGTCCTCCAAGGAAGGAAAGGGGCAAGTGTGTCACCTTGAAGAACACCTGCAATAATGTCGAAAAGGTGTTTCAAGGTGTCAAAACCTTGGCTTTTGTATTGGTGTAGAGCACTTTAATGGCATCTATGGTTGTGTTTGGTATGCCATAGAGTTTGAGTATTTTGAACATTACTTCGGTTTATGGAGTCGAATGCCTTTTTAAAATCAACAAACACAAAAGTGATTTCCTGATTGGCATTTTTCATCCGTTCTACTATTCACCTTATAGAAAGAGGTTTTCAGATATGGTAGATCGTCCTCTTCTGGAGCCATTTTTGGTTGCGGCGGAGGATATGATCCAATACAGGGACAAATCTGTTGAGAAGTAGCTTGTCGTAGATCTTGGGGGTGAGAGATATTCCACGATAATTGGGTGGATTGAACAGTTCTCCCTTTTTGGGAAAAATGGGTGAAAATGTTCGTCTTTCCAGACTAGAGGGGGATGTAGTCACTGGTCACACAGAGGGCTCAACGTTAATGACTCACTTTACGCGAAAAATTCTGTCAGTAGAAAATCAGCACCATCTTATATGCTTTATCACACGTCAAATCTCGCCAGCACTTTTACACTAAAATTTATAGTGTTCATTATATTAGTTATATTAGTTATAATTTAATTATTCATTATATTATTTATTCATTAATTTATAGTATTCATTATATAAGGTATAACTTCAGTATGTAATAGTATACATACGCATGAGAGCAACATATACACACATATACACACATATACATATGATAAAGAGGCTTGTGACGTCATTTTCCATCTGGCCTGAAGAGGGTAGATCGTCCGAAACGTCGTCTATGGAAATACGTAAGTACTTTTACTTAAATATTTTTCGACATATTGAAGTTCTCTTTTTTCTCTTTTTCATAAATATCTTTTTAGAAATTAACACGGCTTTCATATTTATTCTTATTAAGGTAAAAAAGTAACTGATAAAGACAGAAATAGTGAATGGGAGAAATACTAAAAGGTTGGTATACTGCTTAAATAGTGAATGCAGGGAGATCCAAGGTTTCGAGTGAAGACTCTTCGTAATTCTTCGTCAGAGAGTGAAACGTTTCACAGGAGTGAAATTATCACGTGTTGACCTTCAATAGACTTCCCTTCGCGTCAGTACCAATGGACAATGGGTACAAACCAGCCGCCATAGTCAAATGTTTCTCTTTTTTAATTAGTTATTTACTTAGTGTTATATTAGATCAGTCTTTTAGTTTCTTTATTGATGTTTTATACTTGTAATCTAGTAAGTATTTTACTATTTCTTAACTTGTTTGGGGAAAATGTCAATTGGGGCGAAAGCCCTGTTTTTCTCTCCCAGCCACCTGTCACTTTTATTTATTTATTTATTTATTTATTTATTTATTTTATTATTTTTATTTCTCGTTACTTTGTTATTTGTGTGTAGTTTTAATTTTGTGGCGAATGCAATAAATAAATGGCTTCAAGTCGAGGTTGCAATGGACACTGATAAAATACAGTAAATGTATAACCATCTAAAATACTTGGTGTACTGCCAAATTGCTCGAAACGTTAGACCTTCCTTTTACTACAGTCAGCAATACCGACTATAACCTTTTACTGTTTTTATTCGTATTTTAACACAATATACCAACTATACTACTTTAATATCATTATTTGAAACTATTTAGAGTGAACTATGGTATTGTGCAATCAAGCGTACAGTCATGCATACAGGCCCCTCCCCACCGCAGCCTGATTACAAACGATATATTCTAATTTTTATTAAATCAACACTTTTACTGTAAAAGGCAACATTTTCATTTTCTTAACACATTTTTGTGGTCCCAATCATAACCACAATATCTTCAAAGACTTCAAACAGCTTAACAACCGCCATGACGCGGCTCACTTCTGTCTGTCAGCCGTTACTCGCACCTGTATGCCTTGATAAACATTTGAAAAACCTTTTAAAACGTTTAACTTCACAGCTGTCATAGATGATATTATGTTGACTATCGCGAGTATAAGGCGGGTTACCAGTTAAATCGCATTATTATATAGGAAAACTATTTATAGAACCAAGCTTAAAATTAAAAACTGTATAGTTATATCCACGCATGAGACTTGAAACATATATATGTTTGTCGCAAAACCGAGTGTTTCCTCGCCAGACGACTAAAGTCTTATTTATCACTGCAGCGCTTCGTAACTTGATGGTAGCAAACAAATGTCTCATATAATCTCTCGGATAATCCGGTAAAATTATAGCTTTATCCAATGTCAATAAAACTCTAATTTACATCCGTTCTTGCAATATGTTATTCTTCTTTTGAGCTCCATATATCATGATGGAAGCAATCATTGACGTTTATTTTGTTGACAACAAGATAGACAAACTGCAACGTTTGGGATAGAAGGCAAAATTATAACAGAGCTTTATAATATCTTCTAGAAGACTGACATAGTATAAGACGTAGCGATTTTAAAAGTGACTAATGCGCTCTGCACCAGTTAATACCATAGTATTTGTTCTTTGAAAAACAACAACAAACGGACGACTATATACTGGTGTTGTGTGTCATATATACTTGCATTTCATTTACTTTTTTTATATATGATTTATCTAGACTCTAGCTGTGTTTTTCATAGAATAGCTCAATGTCCCGACATTCAGGTTTCTCCCGTACGTTTGCAATATACGCAAGGCCCAGGTCAAACGTCGAACTTCACATGTGCCGAACTCAATGCAAATGAAGTAGTCTTTTGTTTAAGCTCATTTGCATTGAGTTCGGCCCTAAGTATTGAATATACGTGCAATATACGTAATATACGTAAGTAATATACGTAAGTAATATACGTAAGTAATGAATATACTAGTACTCTTATACTTAAGTATTTTTCGACACATTGAAGTTCTCTTAGCTTATTTCTCATTTTTCATATTTTTCATATTATATCCAGTTCTTTTGCAAACTTAGCAGTTTTCATATTTATTCAAATAAGTATCCACAACCTATTCTTCCTCATATTATATTTACTTTCCCTGACTTTTCTCAGTCGGTTAGAGCACTGGTCTAGAGCTCCAGGGTTGCGGGTTCAATTGCCAGCCGGAAGGCCTTGAAGTTGCATACTGCCAAATATTAACTTTAATATACCCTATTACACTTGCACAGGGTTACATGGGCTTCTTGTCTATATTTATTTCAATGCAAGCCAGCACACCTACATGCATACATTGACTTTGTGCCACCATTTTCACCAGGATAGATATTCACAATGTTCGGCTAACTTATGTGACAATGTCACTCTTATACACCGCGCCTTTCCTTTAAAAACTGTGCGACTATATTATGAATACTGTCAATCAAATGACTCGGGAATGATTTGTCATTTGTCTCGGACAATAAATCAAATCTGTTGTCTCAAAGTGCGATTTATTTGCAATTTAACGAAATTAGTTACCAAACAAGAATTTTTAATAAGCTGTGGCATATATATAACAATGGGTTGACTGAATGCAAAGATGAAACGTGTGATATCGTGTAGCAGTATATAAAAGTATATGAATGGGGGCTTCAAATCGTACGGCCGCATTGATTTGATAAAGTTGATGGTCCTGGTGCCATACAATGCACCACACAACTGTATGAATTAGTGTTCAATTTAAGCCTCAGAAAATAATCTCTTTAAAAAATATATGCGACTTAAAGATTTTGGATATTCTTCTCACGTGCTCAAAACATCAATTAAGCTTCCCTCTGTTTATCTTCTTAACACAAAGGCATCCCGCGAGATGGTACAACGTAAATTTCGTTTGTTTTTAGTCATCATGAGATATCCGGACGCATTAGCTTCGCCCTGCCCAACATGTTTATATAACTAGAACGTGGAGTCACTTGGCTTGTTTGCATAACCATTCCGTGGCGTCTTCGTGAATAAAACCAAGCATTATATTTCTTGTCAATCTGTTTATTTCTATTGCTGCTTCACGTCATGAGATAACAAGCTACGAACCTGATCCTAGGTTATGTACATAGTTACTTTTGCTGCATGTGTCCTCTAATGCTATTTACATGAACCAATGAACATATGCTGGTTTGCATATAATCTAATTTGACAATGATCGGATTCCGTAAATCCGTTTAAGTATGAATTTCTTACAATTGGATAAAAAACGGATTATGTGAACGGAACAATTACCAATAGCGCTCCGTCGAGATGACGTCAGTAGCCATGTTTGTCCGCATTTCCCCATAATTCTTGCGCCCGTAACAAAAGACCATTTGTGAGTCAAATTTGGTTTGTTTGTCCGCATTTTGAGCTATTAATAGCATTCAGACGCTACGCTATTGGATATAAATTTGATTATGTGAATTTGATTATGTGAACAAGCCCAAAATGTACACATATATTGTTACAAAAAAACAAGGTCGTACAATTTTAACGTTTCTTCCTGCAGAGTGGTCACTGGTTTCGGTTAACGTTTGTCCATAGACACTGAGTTTGGCAAGTTAGGAGGGCTACGTCGAGTTAGGAGGGTTAGTATGTGAGCAAAACAATACATTATTGATAATTTCGCGAATTAATTTAAACTCCTTTAAAACAGTTTTAATCGACAACCGACACGTCTACGTTTTAACTGTTGTCGCGGTTGTTTTGAAACGTGGAAGTAATCTAATTATGTATTTTGAGGTACCGTCGGGTTCGCTAAACTCTATACTCATGTGTCTCGTATACATCTCGTGGAGGAAACTAACACATTTCACATTACTACATGGCAGGGATTGATGGTTAGACCAGCTAGACTAAATTTTCACGATCGGACTAGAATGGACATTTCAATTTGCTGGAAAATTTGACTTTCAAAGAATGTTCCATGGGGCTCTTGTATTTTTAAATTTGTATTATTTGTGATAGAGATCATTCTTTGCAGAGGCTTTACTCTGTTAAGGACTTCACGATCTATATTACGGCAACCTCGACGAAACTATGAGGGTCAAGTTGCACAAAATGTTGCCCAGTGTACCCCCTCCTCTGTGCATGCAACTGCAGCAGAGTGAGCCGTTGCGAGACAAGTATAAAATTGACTTCAACACCGACACTAAAATCTTTTTAGAGCACTGAACCGATTGCGAAATTATTAAAAAAATCATAAAACTATCTTTGAGCGTCAAGTCAACCATGGTTTTTTAAATGTTAAAAATTTGTTTTACTTTTTAACTAGCGTCGCCGGCGTTGAACTTTGTGTCGTAAAAGATCGTAAGGTCCCTAATGATAACAATGACGGTGATAGCAGGGGATTGCTGGGGGTGCAACTATCCCTAGTTTATACGATGTTCGGAAAATTTATTCAGAAGTCTTAAACGATTCGAAACATTTTATAAAATCATATATGCTGAAAATAAATGTCTCACAAACAATTATTATAATACATGCATATACATTAAAATGTATTTTATATACTCCCAATTAATGTACATATATAGTATACTAATAACGAACATCTGTTCCGTAGCAAGGTGTGAAAATGGGGTGGGGGCAGCTGGGGATCGCTAGCTCCCAAGGCACTAGCTACCAATAATCTTTATTAACCACAGAAATATTTCAACTTACAATGATTTCCAAAGTTGCTGTACATAAATTACATTATAATATTGGAAGTAAAATATATAATAAATAATACATTAAGTTGTGATTGTGATTAAATTCAGGTTGTCAAAATAAAATAAAGCTGTATTTTGATAAACGTTTCTTACTAATCATTAATAACTCAAATTTTATAGTTGAATCCGACACACGAATTGGAATTCAATGAGCGGTCACCGAATTACAAAATGTACTCCTTCACGCAAATCATATCTCCAGGTTATTTTTACTGCAATTTAAGCCAAATAAATTAACTTGATCGGCGAAAAGTGCCTCCCTTGCCACCCACTGTTGCATTGCTGTTAGATATCCATGAATATCTCTTCCTTTTATAGTATCCTCTTTGGCTTAGATTTTTTTAACCTTTCAGTTATTTTTCCCACGCCATTATTATTATTTAGTATTAAATGTTCTTCCAGATTATTTAAAACAAAAATGTTATTCTTGTCTGACGTTTCGGCTTTCTAACATTTCAGACAAGAATAACATTTTTGTTTTTAATAATCTGGAAGAACATTTAATACTAAATAATAATGAACCCGGATTCAAACCATTTGAAGAATTATTATTGTTATTGTTATTATTATTATAGAAAAAATAAGAACAACAATCAGAACAACAATTCAGAACAACAATTCTGAACAACAATCAGAACCACCTATTATATATTCTGTTGCCGAAACAAGGAATGGACAAATCCCGAACTGCTAACTTTTTAAAATTATTGTGCTATATATTTGTTTTATGTTGTTATGTATAGTTATTAGTTATATATTGTTGGTGTTGATTCAAGTAGCCGATTGTAAGTTACCTTAAATAAGCGAGATTTACAGTTGTATATTATCTAAAAAGTCATTTAATAAAGTTTCCATTATTATTATTATTATTATTATTATTATTATTATTATTTCCGGAATTACTGAACATTTAAAGATACATTTTAAATTAACTTTTTTTTTCTCTATATAGTTTGTAAATAATAAATAGGTTCAAGTAGTCAATTATAAATTACCTAAATTAGTGAGATTTATAATTGTATATATATAAAGAATTTCAATAAAGTTGCCATTATTATTGTTATTATTGTTATTATCAATATTAGCAAGTCGTTTAATTCCGCTAGACAAAGGAGCAGGTGCAGTTAGACCGATTGGTGTGGGAGAGGTTATCAGAAGAGTAATAAGCAATTAGTGTGTCATGAAAGTGGTTAAGCAAGATGTGATCGAAGCCAGTGGTTCATTCCAGGTTTGCGCCGGTCAAGCATCGGGTAGCGAGGCAGCAATCCACGCAATGCGCAATATATTCGAGGCAGATGAAACAGATGCAGTCTTGCTTATCGATGCTTCCAACGCCTTTAATACCCTGAATAGAGCTGCTGCTCTGCATAATACAAGAGTGGTACGCCGATGACGCGAGTGGAGCAGGAACTATAACAGAAATAAAGCAGTGGTGGAATACCTTATCGGATATTGGTCCTGACTATGGTTATTATCCAAATGACAAGAAATGCTAGCTGATTGTCAAACCAGAGAAAGAAGAATTAGCAAAAGAAGTCTTTCAAGATACAGCCATTAACATCACCACACAAGGGCAAAATCACTTGGGAGCGGTAGTAGGATCAAGATCATATCTATCTGAATATGTTGACGGAAAACTGGTAGAAGAATGGGTAAAGGAGATAACAAAATTAGCGGAATTTGCAATATCAGAGCCATGCATTGGAGACTGTACTTGTCAAGGTTCTTATACCAGCCATAACAGAGCACAACACCACCGAACTTGACTGTGGAGTCTTAGCATTACCGGTACGAATGGGCGGTCTAGAGTATGCAGCATCGATACAGATAACAGCACCTCTGGTGGAAATAATTACATCACAGACACAAGAATTGCCGAATGACTCACGCACACAAGAATTGAAGAAAAAGGGGGAAAACTATGCTTTAAATGAAAAAGTTAAAATCTTGAAGAATGCAGTATCTGAAAAGACAAAAAGATCACTGGAATTTGCAGCCGAAAAAGGAGCTTTTACTTGGCTAACAGTAATTCCAATTTCAGAGATGAACTTCAACTTAAATAAGAGAGAATTCCGTGATGCCTTAAACCTAAGATATGCCGGATTGGAGTATCAGCGACAGCCCTTCGATGTGTGTATGTGGGGAGACGTTTACTATAGATCACGCAATAATATGTAAACGCGGAGGCTTCATAATTCAACGCCACAATGAATTACGAGAGCTCATGGAAGCTGAACTCTTGAACATGGTATGTAACGACGTTGAGATTGAACCCACTCTACAGAATGTCAATGGAGAGACCCTAAACCCGGGAGCAAATATATCTGCTGGAGCGCGGCTAGAGTGTTCGTGCAAGGGGCTTTTGGGAAAGACAAAGATCTGCCTTTTTTGATGTCCGGGTTTGTCACCCAAACGCAGAATCTGATGAAGATCTCACTCCCAAACAAATTTACAGAAAGCACGAAACTGAGAAACGTATGCATGGCAAAAGAGTGACGGAAATCGAGCAAGGAACGTTCACACCACTCGTTTTCACTACAACCGAAGGAATGGGAGAGAAATGCTTACGATATCACAGCCGACTTGCTGAGTTGATAGCAGACAAGAAAGGAGAGATATACTCACAAACAATATCGTGGATAAGAGCAAAGATATCATTCTCCATCCTTAGATCTGCCTTGTTGTGTTAATTAAGAGGCTCGAGAACAATTAGAAGAGTAGAATGCAACATTAAAGACATAGACTTAGATATAGAGACCATGATGGCAAGAATTCATTAGTTTTGTAAATTTTTATTATTATTAGTTAGTTAGATAATCTTATATATATTGGACTTTAGTTTTAACTTATAATTTTTACATTAATTTATTGTAAATAATTATATATAATATAGTTTGAATATACGGACAGCAAATTTTAAGAAATATAATAACTATTCTATATTGAACAAATATCATCAGTACCTTGAATGTAAAATATTTTGACATTATTGTTATAAAGGAAATTAAATATATATATTATTATTGTTATTATTATTATTATTATCATTATTGTTGTTGTCGTTGTTGTTGTTGTTGTTGTTGTTGTTGTTGTTATTATTATTTGTTGATACTGAGTTGTAGGTTTGATACAATTTTATGTGACATAAGTCTGGCCAATGAGACATTCCCACCAGTAATTGTTGGGACGTTAACCGAGTTTTACTATTATTATTATTATTATTATTATTATTATTATTATTATTATTATTATTATTATTAAAATGTGTTGTTAATGGGAGTGGTGCTAAATTTTGTACGTTGGGAAATGGGATCTAGACCCCCGTTCAGGACCCTGTATATTATATTGCTGTTTTGCTACTTTTACCCCGTTTATACTATAGCCATGCAAGCTGCCAATTATAATACATAGTCATTGTGGATTAGCTCTTCTCCAGGTGGTTTTTCACTGCCATGTACTTTAATTCTCTAAAAAAGCAAGCTAGATGTATGTAGTTTCCACATGAATGTATTTTCATACATGCATGTATATAAATATTTATAAACAAAATACGAACCATCAATTATTCCATCTGTTATCTATGAGTTATCGGTACTTTGAAGTTTTCCAAGATGGCGGCTTTAACGTCATATAAAATTAACCCTTCATTCTTGAATTGTTTTTATACTGCTTGCCTCCTCATAGTTCTCTTCAGCAAGCAGTAGAGTTTCACGTACATCGACAAATATTGTTCCAAAGCCTCCTCTTTATTCCAGCAAGTTGGTTTGGGATTTCGCAATTTCAGTGTTTCACATGTCTCGACATCTCATTACTATAATTAGCAATGGTAAAATCACACATGTCGTGCATTACTCGTGTCTCATGCATGGTAAATATTTCTCGTATAAACGGAAATTTGAGTCCACCATATGGGTCACAATGCTACAGAATTGTTGCTGTAGTAACGTTATATAGCAACGTTATTTTCTCAATGTTTTGACTCATGTTATTTATTGAAAGTGAATTCTACGTCACGTACGAGGGCTTTCTTGATCTCAACAGTGAATGATTGTGGTGTCCAGCGAATGATTAAGGTATTGAGGTACACAGGTTTGTTAGTATATATTACTATTTTGTATATATATATACATATATATATATATATATATATATATATATATATATATATATATATATATATATATATATATATATAATATATATATATATATATATATATATATATATATATATATATATATATATATATATATATATATATATATCAGCTATCGCCTATCGATTGACCAGGCGGGAATCGTAATCTTAGGATAAATATCAAAGCCCAGCATAATATTTTGACAAAAACCATTTTGACAAAAATCATTATATCGGAGAAACAATCCGACATCTACATACACGTGTGTCTAACCACATGGGAATCTCACCTCTTACTGGGAAGAAGTATAGTAACCCTCCTCTTACAAGTATCCTCTCTCATCACCGTGACACTGGTCACCCTGTCTCTTTTAGTGATTTTAAGATTATTTCTAGTTGTACTTTCGAATCAGAACTTCTTTTGCGCGAAACTCTTCTTATTCGCGATCTCAAACCACCTTTAAACGCAAATATTGGCACCGCACCTTTTTCTTTTGTAAGCTAATTCCTTCTTTGTCATTGTATACTAGTGTCGTCTCATCCTGTAATATGTATTTTTAGTTTCTTCTCTATTTGTTAATTATTCATAATTTATGACAACTTTGTAACTATATATTTAGGCTTTTGCACGTATGTAATTATTATTCTCTGAAGATGTTGTATTAACAACGAAACGTTAGAACTTTATTAAATATTATGATTTCACTCGTGTTTTATACTCAATATAATGGTTTTTGTCAAAATATTATGCTGGCCTTTGATATTTATCCTATATATATATATATATATATTCATATTATATATATATATATATATATATATATATATACATATACATATATATATATAGTATAGTATAGTATAGTATAGTATAGTATAGTATACAGTTCTACAATTCTGTAACATGTGATCATAATTTGCGCTCGGGAATAATACAAAATACAAAATAAAGTTCCATGAGATACAATTCGGAATTCGCAAGATGCAAAATTATTTTTATGAACAGCATCATATATGTTGGGACATCTCACCAGCTTAAGCTGTTAACTACCGCCTACCGGATTGTCCATTTTACATGCACAATGTTTTAATTCGCACTCTGGTAAATTATAACACGGTAATACTCATCTGACCTGAAGAAGGACACATCGCCCGAAACCGTCGTCCATACTCTTACTTAAGTATTTTCGACGCATTGAAGTTCTCCTTTTCATATTATATCCGGTAATAGTCATACCTGAACAGTACAAGGCAAGCCAATCCCAGTTTTGAGTTAAATGTTGACGGTAACAATAACCCACAGCTGCTCGGCATTGACTAGACCATTTGTCTATATGTTGCGATTATGCGAGCTAAATGCATAAAACAGATGAATTTTAGAACGTGTTTCTGAGCCTCAGCATCGAACTTGTATGCAACCTTGTAGCCGCTCTAACTGCTCAAATAGTCAAATTAACAATTAACATATACATTAAGTGCATATGCACAATGCCACATTGTGTGTATACCCTGGGTTGCCAGCCAGAGCTTCTCCCGCCTGCCTGCGAGTGCGGATGAATCTCTGGCTGCACCCAGGGTACATTGTGTGGGGCCTGGCAGTTATATATGGTTTGTGTTTAGAGCGTCCTGCCAGGGGTCACCACGTTACAAATATACGAAACGCATTTGGGCCGGATGATAAGAAACATTTTAATACATTTTGATGCTTTAAAAACGCCAAATTTTTAAAGCATCAAATAGGAGTTGGGTTTAGTCTTTAAGGGTCCGGACACTCTTAAAGACTATAATATAGGCGTCGTTGTAGGCGTCGACAAGCTACATTCGAGGGCCAAGGCGGCTTAGCTTTCTCCATTCTCCGATTAGTGGGCGGGCTACAAGACTATACAATAGTTACGCCCTGATATATTGACTAACCTTGTGTTGAAAGAGATTAATGGGCGGAATAAATTGATCGAAATAAAGGTTAAAACCTAATCCAAAAATAAACATCTTGAAAACTAAAAATATGGGTGAAAAGAAGATGACATGATTGTGGTAATATTTCATCTTTATTACGAACACTAAGTCATCAAACCAATTGCATTGCAAGTAATTTCATTTGGACTAATGGACTCTGGTATTTGTGTTTGATTTTTTGAACAACGATATGATCTCGCCAAAATGCGACGAAGATAAAAACTTGATGACATTTTAGTGTCGTTTGACGAATATCTGAAGTGGTGAGCACTGCGAAAGGAAGGAAGTGTCGTGACCTATGCCAGGGATAACCCTGAGCGAAAGGCGGGAGTTGAGGTGAGGCCCAGTGTTATTCGGTAAAGAAGTTCTACTGAATAGAACAGCGAAAAAAATGTGTTTGAAATATGTTGTAAATTCTAGAGAGACATTTCGAACAAAATTGATCTGATTCATCACTGTCCGTCTTGGATGTTTTGCAGACTGAAATGCAACCACTCTGCCGTAAATATTTGTTTCTGCCTACTTATGTATTTATATCAATTTATGTATCAGGTTACTAAAATGTCTAGACAAGACATGTTTACTTACCTATAATATAATCACAGTTTACTTAATCCAACAATATCGTACTGCGTGGGGCAATAATCTATTTCCACTCATATTAGCAAAGTTCTATGATTGATATGACTACTGCGCTAATGCAATTGGAAACCTTTGCAAGCCAAATGATTAACCCCCTCTGGTAATAATTTTAAAAACTCATTATATTTATTGGAAAAACGAGAGCATTGTTTTTATTTAAAAAAAAACTCGCCCTCGCCGCGTTATTACTCACCGCTTCTCATATATCGACCATTTTGGTAACGAGTAGCGTAGCCAATCAGACTGCAGTCAGATGACAAATTGAATGGTATTAGACCAAAACCAAATGGCGGCCAGGTCTGCTTTGTCCAATAAAGAAAGATATTTTGTTGATAAACATGTGCTATAGTATAGAATAACGAAAAAAGCCGTGTCCACAGGTATAAACGTTACACAAAAATAGCCATTAACAAAATCCAAAAGTTGTGAAAACTGTTTTGTCCACAAATTAGTATCGAGTACGCCTGGAGGCTGGACGGCAAAAATAGGACTAAATCTAGTTATCAGTCACTTTTGTGATAATATATATATATATATATATATATATATATATATATATATATATATATATATAATATATATATATATATATATATATATATATATATATATATATATATATTTATATATATATATATATATATATATATATATATATATATATATATATATATATATATATATATATATATATATATATTATCACAATATATATATATATATATGCAACTATATATATATATATATATATATATATATATATATATATATATATATATATATATATATATATATATATTTATATATATATATATATATATATCAATATGCTAAAACAATTATTCACCTCAGTTGAATAGCCGTGTTGATGTATTTACCACGCCACGAGTATCCAATACGATTCACCTCTACTTTGGTGATAATTTTTACATAAATATAACGACATTAATCCTTTAAGTTTAAATCATATCTACCAGTCTTCGTATACGATTTATACAATTTAGTGCTGTTTTGGCTAAGGACGGTTCGGTTGGTATAGACACTGCATGTAGTCATGCTTTGTCTGCTAGCTTAGATATTTTTGGATAACTCTTTCTTTTAGTCAATAAAATGGGATCTTTAGTGATACATTACCCTTGGTCTTGTATGTGTTAAATATACTAAAAGGTTGGTGTATACTACTCCCAAAATAGTGAAGAAGCTACGTGCCATTTTCTATCCGACTATCCTGCGTTCATCAGAGAGAAAGATATTTGTCTTGCCTTTTTCTTGCCTATAGGTCACATAGAACAATCCCCTCGTTGATTCGACTTCGTCTGGACCGACAAGTGGTATGACGTTGTTTTTATAGTAGTCTTTTTTTCTTGCCACCCGTCGTCTAAATTCGCTTTTTTACGTCACGAAGGTTGTTCCACATTTTAGTTTAACATGAGTCACTTTTCTTCTTATCGATCTTCCGTAAACAACAATTTTACGTTCACCCGCGCCCGTTTTATAATCGGCGTACCAACGTATGGTACAAAACTGCGTAAAACTCCTGATCAAAAAAAGTGAAGCCAAAGATGGCAAGGTCAGTTGATCATCTAACAATATCTCTTGAGGCCGTTACCCGACAATTTATGTGTTTTTTTTATTCTCCAACTCACGAACCGAATTTGCTTAGTTATAGTGGAAATATTAAAGTGCAAATGAATCGAAAATTAAGTTTGTCTTCGTTGAAAGAACTCTTAAAACAACGAGGAATAACAATTTATATCTGATATTCAAATGAGATAATCTATGACGTATAGCATGCAAGTTGTACACAACGATCATGTATATCTTAAAGATTATTGAACGAAATCACTTGAAGCTTGTCTTTAAAGTTTTGATTCATGAACTGTAGCAATTACAACGTTTTGAGTGATTTCTGTAATAATATTAGGAAAATATACATGTACAACTTGCTACGTCATAGATAAGCTCATTAGAATATCACATAAGTCTAAATATCTCAAGAACTGAGTGAAATATGGAAGAGCTATAAGTTGTTATTCCTCATTGTTTTAAGAGTTCTTTCGAATAAGATAAACTTAATTTTCGATTCATTTGCACTTTCAAGTTGTCAGTGTTTAGTTCTAACGCGATTCTCTACAAACCAACTGAAAATGATGTTCGGTGATTTGTTGGGTAAATTATTTCCAGTTTAATATTTAAAGTGCTTCGTTTGTCATTTTTTTCTGGTTTGCTATTTCTAACATTCATCTCCGAGCTCTGCAGTAATTTCTAAATTATCAACCTGAGTTCCAAGTTAAATGTATATTTTCTTGAAATATGAGGAAACGTAGCTGGAAGTATGTTGAAAAAGAGCAGAAAAACCGTGACAGCCAGGACCGCGAAGAAGCCTGAAACTGAAAAAGACCTCCACACCAGGTTTGCTATATATCCCTGGCGAGGATCGAAGATGAACATGAAATATTTATGATCAGCAGTCATAATTACGATCATGAGATCGATAAATGTCATTATAATCGACTCTATAATGCTTATTTAAATTACTAACCAAAACTCTAATCCAAACCCCGACTAACCCTAAATTAACTAACCAAACTGACCAAAAGAACTTTAAGAACAAAAATTAAACTAACCCTAAAAAGCTAAAACTAACTAAAATTAACCCTAATGTCAATGCTTCGCGACAAAGGATGCCGTGCAAATTAACAATTGTTACTGCTGATCATAAATATTACATGTTCACCCAAAAAACCTATAGCTCAACACTGGGTCTAGCCAGTTCACTGGTCTAGCCTGAGAAGATCAGACTCCCTCTCGCGGGCTACCCCCCGCCCGCTGAGAGAGGGTTCTTTACTATACCCAAAAGGTCGAAATGTGGAGGACTGGAACCAACCCCAAAACAACAAAGATCCTAACCCCCCGCCTGACGAATTTTCTAAGTGTTAGGGTTAGAAAACTGGTTAGGCGGGGAGTTATGGTTAGGGCTAGGATCTTTGTTGTTTTTGGGTTACAATTATCAAAATTAAGGCAAACTCTGTCCCAGTCCTTTCTCCACATTTCGACCTTTTGTCAGATTTTAGCTCAATTATTGTCTGGAGTCACCCAAGGTCCTTGGGTAAACATGTAAAAATGGAAATGATGAGCTGGGTACGTCGGCCAACATTTATTGAACTTCCGTGTTTCACCATTTCCTCTTCATCGGCTATATTTAACATTTAACTTTCAATAGCAATTGACCGGTCTAGTAAACAACATCAATTGCTATAGATGAATAGATCTGCTCTAATTATGACATACCTGCTGCATGTTTCACAAACATGATACATGGCGTAGAAAGATATTCTAAAGTGTGAGTCTGGGGGACCAACGGGTAATGGATGTGTGTATGTAATTTTATAGAGATATTTATAAGGGCGCCAACACCCGTTGTGCCCCCTGCAGGTTCCTACGCCACTGATAGAGTCTATCGGTTTCACTTTCCAGAAGCTTGAGTTCACGTTGACTGATTACTTTCATATCAATTCAAATTTTCCTATGTAGGCTGAACTCTGTATAGCATTAAGTGCATTATAATAACAGACGAGACATATATCATGGTCGATATGCAGAACGTTCGTCAGCGAATCCGTAACCTTCAGTCTGATGGTCTGACTGGCTCACCAGAAGGGATAGTTGCGTGAGTTCTATTCTCGTCTGTGGCTTAGAAATATTATTTGAGGTTTGAAGTCGACGAACGGCCACCCAGTATGTACGTATAACATCTATGACTATAACATCTAAACGCACAGTAGAACATTATACGTATTACCTAACATCTCAAAAAACTAGATTCATTGTTAAGTAGTAGTAACAGTTAATTTGAGATTCGAAAACAACTGCATGAGTGACAGGTCCTTAAGTTAAAATTCTTTGTCTACCACCGCGGTACCATTGATTTCTAGGGCATTAAAACGGCTTCCTATAGAAGTGGAAAAGACAGTCGAATACGTAACGATATATGACAGACACTATTCTATCGATTACAAAGAAAGGCGGGTCTCAGCAGCGTTAACGTCACTTTTTCAAGCCTTAGACGTCATGATGGCTAGAACTGCCCTTTCTTTATGCAATTAGGTGCTCAACAAAGTAATTGTGTTCAATGACGTTTTGTTCTACCACGACGCACCCACTGCTTTCAAATTGCATGCCTGTGAAACAATTATCGGAAGTAGACTGATATTGTTTTATTGTTTATGGTTGAATTGTTTGGACTTGTGCTGAAATAACGACATTGTAGACTACCAATGTACAATGTACTATAAGACTCGACCAACCGTTTAACGTACCTGGCAAATTAAAGTTATGACTTGCTCAGCTGCTGGTGTCTGGTAGTAACTATAGTAAGAACATACGATGTACTCTAGTTTCTAGATAATCACCGTATATAGTGATGGAAGTTTCACATTGCCAAAATTATAGACAACTGAATGTGAAATGAATTTGACTAATGAGCAATGTTCATGATTAAAGAGCTACTATTGAATGAACAGCACTACCCAGACAGACAGTAAACCAACCGGGTTTTTGCCATTTTTTAATTTGCAGCCCTTATGCATGTTACATGTTTTACTTTAAGAGCTTTTTTCCTCGCTCATGATGACTGTACTTAAACGAGACAGATGCCAGATGGATGATCTAGTGCATTTAAGCGTTCGACAACACAGCTGAAGCATTTCAACAAATTAAGTATATTGGGTGCTGTATTGTGCAGGGGCAATTAGAAAGAACCGCCTACATTTTAGACCTTATTTGCAATCCATTTTTTATTTTACTAGACACGTCTTATGCCTGCAAATAAGTTCGCGATTCCTTTTTTCGGAACTTTTCACGGCCCTCAAACTATTCAAATAAGAATTGTCCCATGCATGCAAAAAAGTGGTTGTTCTCAAATCTTTGATGTCAATACGTTATATATTAACTAGTGTTGGAATTTGCATGATCCACATTCGCTAACTGCCCATGAAAAATGGCTTCACCGTGACGTTGCAATAGACATCGTTATACCTTTGCTACTAATGATAGTATGTAAGCAGTGTTCAGTAAACTTATACTAAGTTTATTATAATATAAATTGAAGGTCTATTATAATATAAAAGTCCACACACGATATGATAATCAGTCATTCCTCAGAGTGTAAGGACTACTTACAACATTTGTGAGCCAATGTGGTAATGGTAACTATATTGAGGATTTGCGAACAGGATGTTCTTTTTTTTTGGAGGGGGGAGGGTGATTTGGTTGGAATGCAAATCTAGCGACAAAAAACTGAAACCCTCACTTCGAGGGGGGGGGGGGGGGGGGGGGGGGGGGGGGGGTTGGGGGCTAGTGGAGCCGGAGAAGGTCCAGAGTTCTGAAACCGTCTTCGAAAAAAGTCATTTAGTTTGTATAAAACGTTATCAACGACATTCCGGTGCTTAGTGAAATCACATATAGCCAACCTTATAAACACATGCAGTGTTTGGCAAAGCATTTACGCGTATCATTATTTAAATGACACCAACCTTTAATGATTCAAGACATGCACTATAATATGTCACGCTCTATTTTTTTCGTTGCGTTTCGGAAATTGATTTAATTGCTATTAAATCACAAGAATACATTCGAATTTATGATCTATGAGGCTGCTAATAGTGGTCACTATATGACCCTTCCGACAAAAACGATAGACGATCTCCAAAATAATCATACTATACAAGTTTTGTTGACTGCATCGCCAAGATAAACCTTACTGTGGCAGCTGAACGATCATGTGTGTTGTCATTTCTGAATATATACAATATCTTAGATACGAATTTTGCGAATCAGACAATTTAGTCCTTAGTGATATTTATAATATGAATTATACCTTTTTTATAAAGGCTTTTTTACCATTGTACTTAGTTTGCCATTAATGCGAGGTCATAATTTGTTGAGAAGCACGAAGTAGTGTAAATTCATATTGAGTGAGCCTCGGAGTGAGCTATGGTTGCCAGGCATTCTGAAAGGGCCACTAAATTTTCCCGCCGTGATGTGACGCTCGAGTGACCTCACTGTCATAGGCAATACGAAACCTTTCTCCGTGCGTCTTTTAATGTGCATATTTGGTTACAATGTAAACTTTAAACATGGGCGCTCCACTTCGCATCGCAATTCTATATTAGCAATTAAAAGAAGGCCATTCAGATTCCTTACACTATTGGCTTTTTGTGAATTATAGTCGCAAATCTTGTATCAGCAAACAAACATACAATATTGGTCTTCAATGTTGTTCGATAAACTCCTACTCAAACAAGAGTTCTTACTTCGCATCCCGCCGCTTTAGCTTAACAATTCAAAATAACAATCTTAATGACAAACGAGGAAATTAAATAAAACTTTCCAAGCCTTAATTCATGCTTACGATTGGATAATAGGTTTGCATGTGAGTTATTCATTGCTTATCCAATCAATGGCCATTACCAAAGCGAACTCCCATTGGTCACAGGTTTTGTTCGTATATTCATGGAGAATTGGCATTCGTACGAGCGTTCGAAATATACACGTGCGGAAATCTTCCTGGAAAACATAAGTAAAAACACGTTCTTTTGTTTCGGGTTGTAGTGTGGCGCGAGTTTATGGTGATACTTTCGTAGTACGCTCCCGGGCAGTCGGTTGGAAGCGATTCGATCTCATTCCTTCAACGCCCGTCGCATGGACGAATGGAAATGCTTTGAGGACTATAGCGTATATGAAACCTACTTCGCATACTTGCAATGGAAGATATCGTACACGATGATGGTGGCAATGATGGTGAACCTTGCTGCGAAATAACCCGTCTTTCTACGACGGAGGCCAAACAGAGTTTGTCGAAAGTTTGTGGAGTGTGTAATCGGCAGAAATCTATAAAGATCGGATTGTTTATCTCGTTCCTTGTAAATGTTATATTCGTGGTGCTATTCGTCGTAGTATTTATAATGTTGAAGGATTTGAATGCGAGACTATCGCGTTACGACGATACTTTGAACAAGTCTGCCTATGACCTCTTAAAAGTAGAAAACCCATCTGTTACGGGTGATGATGTGGAAGCAATCAAGAGCAGCTCGAGTCCAACAGAGATGGTAATACCAACGTTTTGTTGTTGTTGTACATGAAGGCATATTATAATGTCGCATATCGAGAAGATACAAAGTGTTATAACAAGAAAGTTTAAGTTTACTATCCAACGTCTGCTGTTTATTATATTTAATATTTGGTATCTACACTCAATATCATTAAACGATAAAGTTAGGGAGAGAAAATACGAGCTGTAGGCTAGATTTGTACTTCATCTTGTGGTTGAAGGCTCTTTTATGATCTTCTAGAGCTCAACGCCTACACAAGTACCATCGCGAAGCAAAGGAAATAATCCTAGCTCGAGTACTGGACATACGATGCCGCAACCTTGCAAATGCAATGGAATACCAGGTATTAAAATGTTTAATAATTTTTATATTAGCATTTTTATGAATTGCTCATTTGCTTATCCTCGCAACGGAGCTGCAAATTGTTTATTCTACGCCAACCAGATCCACAATTAAAGGCTGGCAAGATTAACGATATGTACAGGCTCTACAAACTGCATCATTTCAACGAGCTTACAATTTGCTCAAATTTCAAATGCTGTTTAAACTTCAGAGATATGTAGAGATATGTATAACCGCGAGGTGCGAAGACTTAACGTATACACCCCGAGTCGATATTTCCTGCGTGGTTGTATTGGCGACTATTGATTGGTATCAGTTGAGTATTGACATATATGAAAGGTAGTTTTAAATCCGGTGGTTCGCTCGTCGTTTTCCCGAGAAGTTTGTTTTAGATTTGTGTGAGTTGTTAAAAGCTGTATTACTAATTGTTATCTAGCTCGTCATTTCCATATTATCAGACACAAAATGTGCCAAATGAAAATGTGTCAGCTGTCGCTGTTGGTCAATAACAAGCGAGGTGATGCATGTCGAAGGGTAGTGTTACTAGTGGCGTAGGAATCTCAACTATTGATTCTTGCCCGTAAACAATAGTGTGAACGAGTTAAAATCAGATAATGGTGTGTAGACACGAGCTAGGTGGCGATACATACACTCTCATTTATCATCGAAATCTTTTGTGAAGTCTAGCCGTCGAACAAGCGACTTCGGAAGCCCAATGATCGATTGGAGCGCAAGCACGTCTTTTATTTAGCTTTCAATAGCCAAGCGTGCGCCGAGTGCTTCCGTGTTCTGTGAAGCGATCTTTCGATCTTACTATCGACTTCAATTCTTGGTAAACTATGCTGTCGTTTTATTTATGTCGTTCATCATTAAATATATGCAGAGATTATTGAAGAGAAATGTTACAAATTAGCAATCCACTTTCAAGAGACCGAATTCATTGACCTTTTGTTGCAAATTTGCCACTTTTGTGGTAGTCTTACACTGGCTTGATCACATTTTATTATTTAATAGCCTTGAGGATCTATCCTCCCTATTCTTTGATCCATAACAATATATTGAGAGCTCCAATACACGAACATCCTGCTTGAAATTGAAAAACGTTGCTCTTGAGTGTCGGAGATGGTATTAAAATGTCTCCCATTATACCAGGTTTTTGTTTCGACGGCGACAGAACCGGCCCGTAGACTCGTAGTGTTATAATCCAGTGCTTTCTTGGGGCTCAGATAGGTAAACCGAAATGTACTTCTCTTTGGTGGTCAAAATTTATCACCCAGTCTGTCACGAGGAAGAAAACTTGTAAAATACATGTGCCGAAAAAAAACATTTCCCTTTGTACGAAGACAGTGTAGTTGTTTTATTTAATAATTTGTTAGACATTTGTCAGTTCTCTGATGCTATCTCTTTAATGATCTTAACCAGACTGAACCCTCGTCCGGTTCGTTTGATTTGAAATTCAAATTCGTTGTTTTGCGAGCTCATCGAAAATTGCGTATCGTACTATAATATCGTGTAGCGGTATCGTAGCTTCTCGGAGGAAAGTAACTGTTAAATTCTAAACGTTATTTGAAATGGTGTTTTCATGTTATGTTATGCAGAGTGTAGATCAGTAGATCTGATGCTTGGAGGACTCAGTTGTCTGAAGGAGTGAAGCTCTGTATTCTGTTCTATTCTTGCAAAGAAGCAAAATTCAATGTTGCTCTGTTGAGTGTTGACAAATTGGTTAAATAATGTACATTTACTTGTACATGACATACTTTTTAAATTTTATTCTGTCGTTATGGGTACATTGTTATCTGTAGGATTATTAAAACAAATACCCAACAAGTTGTTTGGTTCTACACTTACCATAACTAAACTACTATACACTTACCATAACTAAACTACTATACACTTACCATAACTAAACTGCTAGCAACAGCTAATTCTCTTCAACATTTATGTCAGACATTTCACTCAGATTGACAATTATTAAATGTACATGTATATTACTAACAACTGAAGTGTAGCAAAAGGTATTAACGTAAAGAGGTATTAACAAAAGGTATTAACGTAAACCAGTTAGAAAAGCACAATAATACTGCCAAAAGTATTGTGAAGGCCATTTTTTATTACTTCAGAGTGAAAACTATAAAAGAAAGAAAGTAACTACATCCTGTATTGTGAATTTATTTTTTAATTTTCGCTGCTGTTAAGATATTATAGAGTAAAACCTCAGGTCTTGAAAATCGTGAAGGCAAATAGAGTGTTGTGGTACATGCATCCTAGCAAAATAATAATTTTATGTGTGCTGGCAAAAGGTGTTGAAATATATAAGTTATAAATCTTAATCTACCCTAGTTGTATCCCTTTGTGATTAATTTTATTGTAATCTTGTTAAAAAGTACAGTACATGAAAAAGAGTGGAAGTCTCCTTTAATTATCCTTTAATTATGTTATTGTTATAACCCACTGATTTGAGGATGATTAGATAGATGTGTAATGCAACACTGAGAGTCAAAAGAGCAAAGAAGTCATTTGGGACTGGTTCTCATCAGGCTTATTATCTATAGTGTGTAAGATCATGTATTGATTTAGATGTGCCTGGAAGAAGGGGCAAAGGGAGACCTAGGAAGACATAGGAACAGGTTGTGAAAACAGATTTGGAAGTTGTGGAAGGTTACTACAGCTTTAATGCAAGCCATGCAAGTTACTATAGGTATCTGCTATTACCCATGTAAGCATGGAAAATGGCTGTTAATAATAATAATAATAAATAATAACATCAGCTAATCTAATTTAATCTGTTTTTCCTAATGAATTAGTGGAATTATTTCTTTTTTTCCAAATTCTTTTCTGTAGGACCAAGAGGACCAAAGGGAGACAATGGACAAAAGGGGCAAAAGGGTATGTTAAAGTATAGTACTGTTAAGTTAAAGTATAGTACTGTTCAGAATAACCTAACTCTGTTTGGAGCAGAGTTGGAACTCATGATCATTCTGAACAAGTTTGTATCTTGTTCCAAATGCAGTCGAAACAAGTTCCAAAAGACTCACTGGGAATGCCATTGGGGCTTTGGTTGAAAAGTCTATTGAAAATTTTTGTTCAGCTTTGTTAATTTCCAACTTTAGCCAATTGCCAAAACTTAAATTGATGCTAGAGTGCTTGTTGTATACAGTACCGATCTCGAGTAACATGACGCGAGTCTCGACTGATTTCCGTTCACTAGCAAGTTATCGAGTCAATTTCACTCCCGCACAAACCAAATACTCGCGAGTGGAACAAGTAGAACTAACACGTCGTATAAAAAGCGTCGTTTTTATATGACACTTTAGTTCTACTTGTTCCACTCATGAGTATCTGGTTCTTACGCGAGTGAAATTGACTCGATAACTTGTGAGTAAACGGAAATCAGTTGGGCGAAAAATACTCGCCAGTCGCCAGTGACTCGCACACTACTCTATACTCGCGAGTGGCGAGAGTGGTACTGTATATGGTTTATTAAACGAGCTTAAAAGAGAAAGTACATTAAATCAAGTTTATAATGAAGGTTTTTACAGTATTTAAATGCTAAAATCATATTGTTAAACACGAGGGTAATAAAGAGCACTACTGCAGAAGCTGTCTTCACTGTTGTCACATTCAATTGCTGACGATTGATGAATATTCACAAACTGCTATGTCCTAAGTTTATCTGTAAATATATTTATAGTCTAAAAAATACTGAATATTAAATGTTATATGCATTAATTTATATATGATTTTATCACCAACTTGTTGCTTTGATCCCCCTGCCTCAAGTTGGCTGAACCACCTTGCTTCTCATCAATAGCGTTGCGCACAGATGATGTATTTGTCATTATGTTTGTCTGAATCTACAATTAAATTCATGTCCTAAACAATAGGAAATGGTTCATCTGGTAGTCAGATTTGGTTGGTTTGTCTGCGTTTTGGTCTATAAATAGTAACTGTGTGCATCGTTTCCCTTACAAAAAATCCTATAGGATCCTATACAAATTCCTATTGGAAAATTGTATTTCCTATAGGAATTGGGCCAAAATCTAATAGGAATAAATTTCCTATAGGATTTCCTATAGGAATTCCAATTGGAAATTTCAAATCCTATAGGAATTCCTATAGGATCCTATAGGATTTGGGCCAAAATCTAATAGGAATTCCTGTAGGAATTCCTATTGGATTTTTTTGTAAGGGATTTTGCATGTTGTCAAGCTGTATTAAGTTTCTAGTTGCAAATTCAAGTCTGTACCGTCATGGATTTCCTTGAAGAATGAAGATCTCTTTATTGGGACACTTTTAATCAAAGAATGAGGTCACTTGAGGTTCGGTTAATTTGACACGGAAAGATTATATTTTTTATAATACTCACGTACTTTAGAATTGTTCCTGCATATGATATTTGAAATGCACCATGCGATCATAGAAAGGCTTAAAAAGTTAAAATTAATTTATAGGTAAACAAGGTACCAAAGGAAGAAAAGGTACCAAAGGTAAATATGAACTTATGTGCATATCTTGATCAAAATACTTTAGCTATTATAACATGCCAACAATCTCTACCAGCTGAAATGCTGAACGTTTTTGGACCACTGCATATGAAAATGATTAAGCTTTGGTATACAGGCAACTAACATTTACTTTTTAAATTTTTCTAGGAGATGATGGTAATGCAGGTAAGCTAATTAAGGAGCATGTTCAATTCTAGCCCGAACATATATTTGACTATAGTTGTTTGCTGACTTACTGTTAGTCCATTGTTGATATGACATCTTAGTTTCAGTTAAGCCTGGTTTTCACTTGAACACATGAAATATAGCATAAAGAACAAAACAAAAGCCAAGGCAAAACAAAACAAAGGAATGAAGTGAAGCCTGCAACATAAGCGTAAGAACATAGGGCTGACATTTCATATAAATATCCCGAATTTAAAACAGTACTAACCTAATCCTAACCCTAACCCTACACCTAATACTAACCCTAACTCTTACGATAATGTGCTTTATTTTAGAAATAACAGCTGATTTTAATTTCGAATTTTACTACTGATAGTCTATGTAACGTCATTTTGGGATATGAAACTTCACCCGAAGATAGAGTCCAAGCATATAAACAGAGAAGAACAAAACACAAAACAAAACAAATTCTCGTTGTTTTGTCTAAGCAAGCCATCAATCTTTGTTTTCGTATTGATTTTGTGCTTGTGCTTAGTGAAAACCAGGCTTTATGATTATAAAGCCTATTTAACTATTTTGGTGCTATTTCGTGTGACAATTTACCGAATATTTGCCTGTGGTTTTGTTTAGCTACCAAAGAAATATATAAATTAATATATTAAATAATTCAGACTTCCCAGTTGCCATTATAATTGTTTAATTGTACTTTTATTTTTACTTATACTTCAAATATTTTTAATTGCCCTAGTACTTTTACTTTTACTCAAAGTCATTTTGAAGTGAATTACTTTTACTCAAGTATAAAATAAAAACAATTCTGTCTCCACTCCATGTATGTATATATATATATATATATAATTCAATCTACAGACATGTGTTTCGCTGTACAACAGCTCATCAGTGTAGCTTGGAACAATCTGAATTAATCTCAATTATAATTAATTAATTAATTAATCTCAATTATACACTTATTATACACTTATACTTACTTTATACACTTTAGTACACATAGTACATGCACTACTACTTTGCATGCATGCACTACTACTTTGCATGCATGCACTACTACTTTGTGCATGCATGCACTACTACTTTGTGCATGCATGCACTACTACTTTGTGCATGCATGCACTACTACTTTGTGCATGCATGCACTACTACTTTGTGCATGCATGCACTACTACTTTGTGCATGCATGCACTACTAATTTGCATGCACGCACTACTAATTTGCATGCACGCACTACTAATTTGCATGCACGCACTACTAATTTGCATGCACGCACTACTAATTTGCATGCACGCACTACTAATTTGCATGCACGCACTACTAATTTGCATGCACGCACTACTAATTTGCATGCACGCACTACTAATTTGCATGCACGCACTACTAATTTGCATGCACGCACTACTAATTTGCATGCACGCACTACTAATTTGCATGCACGCACTACTAATTTGCATGCACGCACTACTAATTTGCATGCACGCACTACTAATTTGCATGCACGCACTACTAATTTGCATGCACGCACTACTAATTTGCATGCACGCACTACTAATTTGCATGCACGCACTACTAATTTGCATGCACGCACTACTAATTTGCATGCACGCACTACTAATTTGCATGCACGCACTACTAATTTGCATGCACGCACTACTAATTTGCATGCACGCACTACTAATTTGCATGCACGCACTACTAATTTGCATGCACGCACTACTAATTTGCATGCACGCACTACTAATTTGCATGCACGCACTACTAATGTGCATGCACGCACTACTAATTTGCATGCACGCACTACTAATGTGCATGCACGCACTACTAATGTGCATGCGCGCACTACTAATGTGCATGCGCGCACTACTAATGTGCATGCGCGCACTACTAATGTGCATGCGCGCACTACTAATGTGCATGCGCGCACTACTAATGTGCATGCGCGCACTACTAATGTGCATGCGCGCACTACTAATGTGCATGCGCGCACTACTAATGTGCATGCACGCACTACTAATGTGCATGCACGCACTACTAATGTGCATGCACGCACTACTAATGTGCATGCACGCACTACTAATGTGCATGCACGCACTACTAATGTGCATGCCGCACTACTAATTTGCATGCACGCACTACTAATGTGCATGCACGCACTACTAATGTGCATGCACGCACTACTAATGTGCATGCACGCACTACTAATGTGCATGCACGCACTACTAATGTGCATGCACGCACTACTAATGTGCATGCACGCACTACTAATGTGCATGCACGCACTACTAATTTAATACTGTGTGTCCTCACAACATCACTTTACATATGCAGCAATCCAACATAAAGTTAAACGCATATTTTCGTGATTAAATCCATCTGGAAATTGACTAGTGCATAATGGGTTAGAAAGTGCTTTCCCTGTCATGCTTGGAACCTGACGATTCATGCAGGCTCAGTTTTTTTCCAAAAAACACGGGACAGGTTCAAGGTAGCGTACTGTAGACTGCATTTACCTCGTCCGGGTTATGCTATAAACTAGTTTTTCCTTCTCTTAATGTCTTAATTCCTCCGTTAGTCCCATTTTTAAACCTCTTATCGTCAGACCAACAGTAAATCATTCAGACAAAATAAAAATAATTAAACAATATTTATTTAATTTCATTCAATTTTAATCCCAACTAACCATAGTTCTAAAACCATAATCCCAATCTTAACACCAAACACAGATGAGTCCCAATCACCATTCTCGAATTTCAATATCATCATACCAAAATCATTTCAGACAAAATTATTACAATAACTTTATTTAAATTCATTCAGTTCCATTTCATGTTCGGCCTAGCTGTATTGTCAATATTCCACCAGTAGCAAAGTTTAAATTTTCTCCTCACTGACTCACTCCATTTCCCATCCATCATTAACCACTGCATCATGGGTGGCACTGTATTACCAGAATCCCCAAATAGCTGACTTTTAGTTTAGTTTAGTTTAGTTTGTTTATTAGATTTATCACTCTTAGGTGAACGGAATTCCCCAACAGGCTAGAAGCCCAATTATATGTGTTCCGAGGTCCTACGATTTAAGGTCATTATCCGAGAAGACCCGAAAGTCTTACCATTTGCTGATATTATTGCAAAGGCAGCACTTTCTCCTCAATTATTTTTAAGACCCTGAGTGGAGGTCCGACCCAGGATTTGAACCGGTTTCTCCCAGCTTATATAGACCTGTGTGGTAACCACTAGACCACAACAGCTGGTTACTAGACCACAACAGCTGGTTGAACGTTTTTTCTGGTTTAAACTTTTATTTTATTTTACGTAATTTTATTAAAACTGTTTTAACTGTCATTTTTACAGACTATCACAAATTATTTTTATAAAGTTTTTCACCAACATGTTTAATTAATTTTATATCATCCTCAGTATAACATGAAAATCATGTCGACTGATGACCTGCACCAGCGCCATCCGGGCCGCCAGTGGAGGTGACTTGATTTGCGAAACAAATATGGATAAAACAATTCCCAATTCAAGTGAACTTGAACTAACGGAAGACAAGCTAATTTGGAATGGCTGATGGCTCATTTGAAAATTTAAAAGGATTAATTTCCTCGGTTTTGAACTAAACGGCAAATGGACATCTCTTGGAGGAGACGTCAAGCTTCGTAAGAGCTACAAATTCATGATAAAATGGCATGGTCCAACAAAAAAGGCCATTACTATCCTCAAGGATAACGAACTACAGGAAGTATTCCACACACTAGCAGATCTTGCCAGAAGAAACCAAGCTGTTAAAACAACGAGAAACCAGCAACATAACACACTCAGCGATAGTGTCATCGTAGAAGATAATCGACTGCGTGGATTCTCAATTATTTGACTGTACATTCGACCAAGAGGCCCCTATTGAAGAAGGAAGATATATCCGAGTCGTGTCCACCAGTAATCGTCTTGAAACAACCGTAGCAAACATTAAGGATATGCCGATATGGTCGAGGTATTGCTTCATCAGAACAACAATCAAACCACCAGAAATGTAAATATTATTGAAGAGAACATCGCCTTAAAAGAAGAAGTACAACATTTAAGGGACAAACTCTGTAATTCATAAAGTAGAGCGAAAGCGGCAGTGGAAGAAGAAGATAGCTTGTTAAAAAAAGAAGCAAGCAAAGATGGTTTAAACGAGTGCAGTACTAGTGGTAAGAATTATCATAACGGAGAAGTCACTGTCCATCCCCTGGGAAATAATAGCGACTACAATAGAGAAGTTCAAACGGCTGGTCAATCAAATGTGACTAATTCGTCCAATTTAACACCGAACAATCCACAAGGGAATCAAGAGGCCCTCGTTCCTAATTTACGGAATTTAAGACCCGACAACGAGCGTAACACTTCCGCTACACCCAAACATATGGTTCCGTGCCCCTTTTTGCGCAGGAGGGGTCATTGTCTAAAGGGTTCAAAGTGTGACTTTTTCCATGTTACCCTGCAACAGCCTATACAAGATCGCCAAATCCAACATGAGTATATTTCATCTTTTTTACAAGAGCCTCAAGTCAATCTTCAACAATACTCCCCTTTTTTAGATCTCAACCCGCGTCCATTGATGAGGTACCCAATGTATCCTCCATATCCATCCACCGCCGTTGATGGAAATCCCTACACGACACCCCGGTATTGACACCATTAGCGCCTGATTTTAAATTCTATCTTCCAAGTTTATTGATTTCTAACGTTCGTTCCTTAGTTTCTAAAACAGATGAGTTGGGTACTGTTGCAGCCATTAATGAAGCAGACGTGATTTGTATCACCGAGACTTGGCTAACTCGATTTTGAAAACCCAGAAATTGAATCTCTGTGGCTATCGTTGAGACCTAGACGGCTACCTCGCTCAATTTCAGTGATTCTGGTGGCTGTTATTTACCACACTACTTCTTCTGGTGCTTCCGAAAACTTTGATCTATATAACCACATCCAGACTAATGTTGATTCATCCCGATACTCTTATTTTAATTACTGGCGATTTTAATCCGGTCAGTGCTGGTTTTGTGATCAGAAATATAGGAAATTTTATGAGATCATTAGTTATATGGTCGACTCTTTCTTTCCTGTTAAAAAAACCAAGTAAGGAAATGTGATAAACCTTGGATGACTTCATCACTTATTGGCGCAATAAAGTCCATTACGACGACAAATCTGCTCGCAACAAGTATTACACTAAATCGGTTAAGAAATTGAAAGATGCCAACGCGTCCAGGTGGTGGAAGGAAGTTAAATCATTGGGCAGACTAGCATCCCAAGATACTTGGCATCAGCAACTACTTTCTGATGATAACCCAACCTGTAACCACTATACCCAAGTTATCACAGGTCTCTAAAGTTATGGAAGGATTTACATTAAATTCTCTGTTTCCTCAAGTTGCCAACAAATTAGATACCAAGCAATTTGCCCTTCTAAAGAAATCCACAACCCAGGCTTTGGTCTACCTCCTCCATCTAATCCTTGCTGGCTTGGAGAACGGTCACTATTCTGCTAGGTTATTTTTTGCGGATTTTAGAAAAGGCTTTGACCTAGTAGTTTTAGATCAGAACATCATTGTCGAAGAGCTTAAATACCTTGATATCCACCCTGTTACTATTCGATGGATTAAAGCTTTCCTTACCGATCGTGAACAATGTGTAAAAATTGACATGTACCATTCTTCTTTGAAACGAATTAATGGCGGTTTGCCACAGGGTACAAAATTGGGTCCCCTCCTGTTTGCCATTTTGGTTAATCTTCTGCTTAAGGATTGCCAGGGTCGTGTTAAATTCGTTGACGATACTACTGTATTAGAAATTATTCCTCGATGTTCTCCCAGCCTTATGCCTATTGTTGTGGACGAAATTTCCAAATTCGCGTCAAGTCGTGGATGCAACTTAACCGGAAAAAATGTAAAGAAATGATCATTTCTTTTCTAAAGTATAATCTGCCATGTGATATCCCGATTTACATTTCTGGTGTGGCTGTTCAATCGGTGTCTTCTTTTAAACTGCTTGGGATTCTACTGTCCGATGACTTACTTGGAATTCTCAAGTTGATTATGTCTTGAAAAAAGGTAAATTCCCGTCTCTACGCCCTTCGAAAACTAAGAAAAGCCGGATTAAGCCGATCTGACCTTATTGTCGTCTACTGTTCGTTTATCCGATCTCGCATAGAGTACGCTTCCCCCACCTGGTCCGCAATGATGATCACTTTGTCCGACCAACTTGATTCCATTCAAAAGAGAGCTCTCAGGATTATTTGCCCTGACACGTCTTATGCTGAGGCATTAGCTGTTACTGGCCTGGATTGTAAGAGTAGAGTCTCGTTGCATAGAACATGATTATTTTCTTAGATTTGAACGCCCGAATACGATAACTGCAACCACTGAGCGATTTAGGAACTTTATTACAATTAAATATTATTAATGTAAGATTATATGTCACTTAGTTATTTTATATATACCGTGTAATTCAGTTTTTACTGCAAAACGGATTTACTAAACAGATTATTATTATTATTATTATTATTATTATTATTATTATTATTACACTATTCAGTCGACTAAGTAGTGATAGGTTAATCATGCGATTAATATTCAAGTTACCCTGAGGATGATTCCGAAATAAAATCGAAACACTACACATCCTTACAGATGATCATAACTTAAATGGATAAAATTACCTTAATTGGTAGAGCAGTAGACCAGAATTCCGAAGGTGCGAGTTCAAATCCCGCTTGAGTCAACAATTTTCTGTTGACTCAGTAAGTGTCGTTTTATAAAAATTATTAACACAATCAGTGTTTTCATAATTATTTTGTGATAAAATGCATAATTTGCTAATTTTGATCATATTTTATATTTGTTTTCAAATGATTTGCATACATGTATTTCTCTGATAATACTTGTTTGTCAATTGTATCACTGTATATCTGTTAAGACAGATAGTTTTATTAATAGTCAATTTTGTTAATATATTTAGTTTTAATTTGCATGCCTTGAATTAACATTCAAGCTGTGTTGGATATCAATTCCATTTATACCTTTTTATGCATCCATGTAATATTTGCATGCATGCATGAAGCATTTATTTCAGTCTGAAATTTTCAAATTTTAATATACACTCTGAGAGTTTGATGATTTACATGTATGTCATGCATACATGTAAATACATACTCAATTCAGTATTAAATGTTTAATTATGTATGAGATTTACATGCATGTGCATGAATGCAGCATGCATCTGCATCCATGCTGCATGCATCTGCATCTATGCATGCTTGTATGTATGTATGTAATAGGCATGCAAATTGGCACTTCATGCATGCAGTGCATACATGCAGTGCATGCATGCATAAACTGCTGCATGCATTTACTACTTAACAATTAGACAACGAGCCCGCGTTTTCTATGAGCAGATAGTCAACGAGGCGGAGCCGAGTTGACTATCGCTCATAGAAAACAAGGGCGAGTTGTCTAATTGTTTTAGTATAAATTTACAACTTTCTAACCCAAGAAATAACTTTTATTTCGCATTTTTCATGGTAAAAAAGTAAATATGCTTTCGAAATCACGCGACTTTTACCCCAGAGGTTTATATCAGCGGATAGTAACTCCTGCGATAGCCAATGAAAATTGAGGATTTGTTATATAAACTTGTCAATTTATACTAAATGCCTATATAAACTGCTGCATGCATGAAGTGCCATTTTGCATACATGCATGCATGCATGCTGTATGCATGCATGCATGCTGTATGCATGCACTAGTTTAGAAGGGTGTGGACAACTGTTTCGCCCTCGTTGGGGCTCGTCAGCACGGTGAAGCCTATAGCGCAGGAAAATCCAAAGGTATATATTCATATACCTTTAATAGACAATATAAATTGGTATTATACAATACTGAAGATATTTTATGAGAGCATATCTATTATGAGGTGGCCAGGGTCAAGATGTTATAGCCACTCCCAAACATTACAGCTACATTGATGTACACCCATAATATTACAGTAGGTCTAACGTTTCGAGTGAAGAGAGTGAAACATAAAGGGCCTTCACTTGGAATGACTACCTATTCATAATTGTTGCAGTACAGTAAAAACCCGCGAGTAAGAACCTAGTTTTTAAGAACCTGTTGGGCTAAAATTTGCCAGTTATACCCCCTCTATGCAAGAACCTGTTTAGCCTAAAATTTGAAACAGGTTCTTATTTTCTAAAATCTATATAAAAAGATGTGTACACTTGGGTGAATAAGATACAGATCAACATTTTTGGAGACACAGGTGCTTTATTATTCCAATTTAATACAATGTAAATGCCAATGTTGAAAATCAAATAGAATTGTTGTTATTGTAATTACACATAAATACTGTAACTGTATATATATTGTTTATACAGTATCTCCATGGCTACATATCAGCATATGGAAGAGTCTGTTTTTTTCATGAATTTGTTTATAAATATTTACATGGTATGCAGATGTTATATTATACGGAATACAGGCTGAATACCACTAAATTCTATTAGCTACAATGTATTTTTTTCTTTAGAAAGTAAGAACCTATTTAAGAACCTAAATAGCCTCAATTTATGCTAAGTACCATTTATATAAGAACCTGTTTAGGCTAACTTGGGAAAACGCAGGTTCTTACTCACGGGTTTTTACTGTACATCAACCTTTTAGTATTTTTTATTTGTATTTTAACACTGCCTATATTTAGCACACGGTATACTTTAATACCATTTTAGCTTAGTCTGAACATCAAGTAAAACTAATGTACCTTTATTTATATATATACATAACCAATTTTATATCTACAGTATATAGTTCCCAAAATGGTTTCATTCATACAAATTCTCACCACCCCCTATGCACCAGTGAGAAAGGAATGACTTTTTAAACTAGAATTTTTGCTACACTAGCTATAGACCTCTTTCATAATGGAAACCAAATTAAATATTCTTTTATATGCATTTTAAGCCTTTCTGACCTCCTTTGTGTGTCTGTAATTCCAAAGAATCTTTGCTTTGTAATGAGGCCAGAAAGGCTAATTCGCATGCATATCAAAGAATATTTAAACTTGCCGCCATTATGAAAGAAGTCTATGGTAAGTGGTCCTTTTTAACCACAGCTGTGACTTTTATTTTTTTACTATAGGAGTAATAGGACTTAAAGGCGAAACAGGTATGTTATATATAGATTCAATACTAGTAGTGACATGCATCTATGGTAAAATTGGGTGAATATGTACAGTTGTTTTTTTTCTCTAAAAGGTTTAAAGCAAAAAAGGTTTAACTTGAAAAAGGTTTATAGCAATAAAGGTTTAAAATAAAAAGGTTTAAAGCAAAAAAGGTTTAAAGCAAAAAGAGGTTTAAAGCAAAAAGAGGTTTAAAGCAAAAAGAGGTTTAAAGCAAAAAGAGGTTTAAAGCAAAAAGAGGTTTAAAGCAAAAAGAGGTTTAAAACAAAAAGAGGTTTAAAGCAAAAAGAGGTTTAAAGCAAAAAGAGGTTTAAAGCAAAAAGAGGTTTAAAGCAAAAAGAGGTTTAAAGCAAAAAAGGTTTAAAGCAAAAAGAGGTTTAAAGCAAAAAGAGATTTAAAGCAAAAAGTGGTTAAAGCAAAAAGTGGTTTAAAGCAAAAAGAGGTTTATAGCAAAAAAATATGTAAAGCAAAAAAGGTTTAACTCTTTCCCGACAGGCTGAAAACATCAAAATTGAACCACCACGTTGTTGTATTGATATCTCTTGAAATAACCATAACTGTTGCGAAAGCTGTACATTTTCTGGAAGCCCAATAAACCGGCTTTTACTTGTGCTTTTAAATTTCCCGAACAAAACACATTATGTTAATATAAATTAGCATTAATTATCATCAATCAGGTTGAAAAATTTACATTTTTCTAGAAAAGGCCATCTTGCACGCCCGCGTAGCATCTTGAAAACTCAAAATGCCACCAATCGCAGAGTTGTTTATGAAATCAAATCAAACTTGGCGTGTGCGTGGATCTCATGTTCCTGACGCTTGTCGAATTTCAATTTTTAATCTTGCGTTACCGTGTGCCGTATTTTTCGATTGACGACTTTGCGGGTCTTCTACGACCCGTTTTGACTGGGCCGGTCAGGAAAGAGTTAAAGCAAAAAGAGGTTTATAGCAAAAAAGATTTAAAGAAAAAAGAGGTTTAAAGCAAAAAGAGGTTTAAAGCAAAAAATATTTAAAGCAAAAAGAGGTTTAAAGCAAAAAGAGGTTTAAAGCAAAAAGAGGTTTAAAGCAAAAAGAGGTTTAAAGAAAAAGCGGTTCTTCATTCTCCAAGAGATGGGAATGTTTGGTGCAGAACTGATTTGTTCTAGAAGAAAACGCTCTCTGACTCTGGTGAATCTTTTAACACAAAATACAACGCAAATTTATTACATATTAAATTAATTTTCACGTATTACCTCCCATCCACATGCAGGTAATATTTTTCGCAAACAGAACCAAACACGATCTTAAATTGTTAAGCATTGTAGTTTACACCAAGCATGCGAACATTTAATAAGCATGACTATCTAAGAAATAGAAAACAATTTCTGTGTTTCCATATAGAGTTATCGAAACACAAGTGGAAATTTGGGTGAATGGGAAATCACATTGGAAAAGAACTCGTAGGAAATAAGTAAAACGTGCATATGGAGATTTTTAGACTGAGATCACAAATAAATCACTTAGTAAAAACCGGTAGGTACTGCGAAAATTTCTGCCTGGGCTGAAATTTCTCCATGTAATCAAAGGCGTTAATTGCATCAAAACGTAAATTCTACAGTTATAAAAACACGGCTTTTAGCCAATCAAAGATCGCATTTTCAAAATGTAATTTTAAAACACCAGATATTGACGATATGTTGAATCCCGAGGAAAGAAACGAGTAATTGTATTGCTGGCGTGGTCAAGAGTGTTTACTATTAAGAGTGTTTACTTTAACGTTACGGTGATGTGCATGCGCTATACAACATTACCTGCAAATTAGACAGTTCGAGCAGCTGATGCATTCAGTTGCAAAATTCTCAGACTTCATCACATTACGGCCAGCCATTGCTGAATAAAGTTGACTTACGTTTCACTCTGACGAAGGGCCTTCGCTCGAAACGTCTGACTTCCCACTCGTGTTTTACACAATGTAATATAATACTTTATTGTATAAATAAGCGAATATAAGTATAATGAAGCTGTAACAAAACTGCAGTAAACTTTACGACTAACTCAAATCTAACTGTCAAAAAGGCTCACGCCACCAGTCATATACGTGAGTCATGTCGCAACAATAACAACTTATCAAGTTAATTCAGCAATTTAACTCTTCTACATTATCATTTACTATTTGGGCAGTACACCAACCTTTTAGAGTTTTCGTTTTGTATTTCAACACTGCCTACCAGCACAACACTTTGCTAAATTACATCGCTAAATATAACCTTGACGCGCAATGTTCTTTTCAACAACTATGGCAAGTTAACAATTATCAAACGAGCTTAACATTCTTAAAATACCTAAGGTTAATTCCACTAAATATGGTCTTAGGCGATACTATGCTCCAAAACTTTGGAACAGTCTGACTGATGGTGTAAGATCTTCTATACAGCTTTTAGAGGAATCCTACACTTGATTGTTAATCATTAAAATATACCGTAGTTTTACATGTATATAGCTTAATTTATTATTAGATTAAGCTTATTAACTATATTCATAACTGTAAATATATTCCATTTTATTGGGATTTATAGTTTTAGCTGTAACTTCAGATTTTCTTTGTAATAATTTTAATTAATATTTGTGGCGTACCTGTAAATTAGCTGGTGCATTCTCGTCAGATGTGTTTGCCTATTCTGCGTGAATTGTGCCATTTATAGCTAAGTGTATTGACCACGTTAAATAAATTTATGAATTTATGAATTTTTATGAACAAATGCGTTTGTTTAATTGTATAGTATATTTACCAGTTTTTAATATAGTACTAAAGTCAAGCAATGATCGCTGAAAAAAGTAAAAATAAATGGCTTGATAAAACCTATGGTCTGATGCTTGAACATCTCAAACACTCCCGGTCTGGTTCCACGCCTGTTCAATTACAGTTTGCCAAATAAACAAAGATGCTGCTAAGTTCTCAAAAACGGAACGGCTATAGAAGTCAAGAATTTGTGAGAATATCTGCACTTTTGACGACGTTTTGGACGGCATTACATACGATTTTCTAAATCACCAGTCGGTCACATATTACCAAAGCAATTTTAGGTTAAAAGGCCATTCCTTGTAGTCATTTATTTCGAAAGTGTGTTATGCTTTCCTAGTGCTGAGGCTGTGGGCGTGATATTGTTGTGTCTGGCTTACGGTGTTTTTGAAATGAACGAGCAACAATTTCATACCAGCTTGAGTCTAATTTCACCATGACAACAAGTTAATACTATTGTCATTTCACACGGTATTTTGCATTTAAGCAGCTGTAGCCGCTCTACTACCTCTTTTTCATGTCATTACAACTCTTTGAGTTATTTCCATACGTATAAAATAAGCTTGCAGGCAAAAATTATTCTCAGGTTCAAAACCCGCGTGTTCCGCGCGTGGTGTACAAGTTTGAGATTTTTGGAAGTTTCAGAAGCATAACAGTGCTGACGTTTTACTTTCTTTCCCTGTAAATGTCTTCATAACCATTAATCGCTGAATACAACTGCCACATCAGACGCTGCAACTCCTGTCAATGTTTGTTAAATAATTGCAACAAATATTGCATTATTACCTTCACCTAGGACAGAAGATTAGCGCAAAGACTGTGCGACAGTGCCTTGAGTAAATATTTTGTAAAGAAACAAGCAGATCTCGCTTGACTGAAAGTGATTTTCAAGCTTTTGACAGTAATCAGGAAATCCAAATAAATAGAAAATTATTTGTATGTACATTAAATATTGATTCATCAACATATCAGCTAATTCTCGGTAATAAAATTTTTAATTCAAATTAACGTTTTGTAGGTAAATGTGTCAAAAATATATACATATTCCAGAGCGTTCGTCAAATAAAAAGAGAATGAGTGTTTACATTGTAATGTCGTTCCGCCTACCGACATATGTCGCTTCGTTTCAAGTGAGACATCGCCTACTGGGCAAGTCAGCTTGTCCATGAAAATGCAAAGAATAAACAGTGATACATCTTCAAATAAACACTAAGAAATGTGACCGGGCGCTGTTTCATATAAACACTCTTTCTCGTTCCATACAAACATTCTCTTTAGACTTCAATATAATAACGGCCGTAACAGTTACCTATATATAAATATAAACACTTTCCCGAGATTTAAAAATTACGGCTGTCCCCATTTACCCACAGATACATATAAACACTTTCCAGAGACATTGCAATTACGGCTGTCCCCATTTACCCACAGATACATATAAACACTTTCCAGAGACATTGCAATTACGGCCGCGCCCAGTTAGCCACATACATATAAACACTTTTCTCCACTCATGGTTATTGAATGCTCAATCTTGAAGAACTTGTTGTATCGGGCGTATACTGGATCCTATACCCATCAAATATCACTTTCTGTCATGTCAATAATAATAATGATAATAATAATAAGGTCGCACTATTGAAAACGCAGCCTTGTCCGTGTTCCAGGAATGTTTTGGTGTTCAGTTGCGATAACGTTTACTCGTCGGTTTCCGAAATGGTAGTGAATGAAGCTTATGTACAAATGTTTTCGAAACGTAAACATATTATAACTAGTCAATGTTATAATTGATACGTCTTACGCTTCAAGATTAAACTATTTTTGATTTTAGGACTACCTGGCAAGTAAGGAAACATATTATAAACGTAAACATATTATAACTAGCCAATCAGGTTATAATTAATACGAATTACGGGCTGAGGTTTCATATAAATATCCCAAATTTAAAACATAGTCCTAACCCCAGAAATAACCCTAACCCTAACCCTACACCTAATACTAACCCTAATACTAACTGTAACCCTACACCTAATACTAACCCGAACTCTTACGATAATACTTTATTTTAGAAATAATAGCTTATTTTAATTTCGAATTTTACTACCGATAGTCTATATGACGTCATTTCGGGATTTATATGGAACTTCACCCGAATTACGCTTCAAGTTTAAACTATTTTTTATTTTAGGACAACCTGGCAAGCAAGGACCTATGGGGCAAACAGGTCGTTTAGGACCCCCTGGTCCAAAAGGTGATCCCGGACCTACTTATAACACTTCGTATATAAAAGTAAGTAATGATGATACATAGTGATAGTAATGCATGGTGCTAGTAATGATAATAGTAATGGTGATATTGAATTATATTTCAGAGTCAACCTCAGGGTAACATGAACATTTTTAACATGATTAATCATGACGATAATTTCTCGTAGTAATTATAGGATAGCAACTAGGAATCACTATTGCAAGAAATGCTGTCGTTTGAAAGTTGTCAGGGCAGAGTAGATAAACTATTTTAAGAGAGTTACCAAGTGATATTTCTACTAAAAAAATGCTAGTTTGAGACCATACTATGATTTAGCGCGCAGATTGTGCTTTAAACTACTCAATTATGGACGTTCGAACAACGAACGATAGTTGGTAATGATAAAGATTCTGCATTGGGAACCAGTCGATTTCCAAGAGCATCCAGGCACGCGGTCTCCTAGTGACAATGCACTGTCGATTGTTGCTGAGTTCAACGCAAAAACAGGAATTGCTTGCTCGGTTAATAGCGCCGATGAACTGAGGAGCACTGCTTTCCACGAGTTCGCTACTAAAACGTTCGTCACCTTGATTAATACTTCCACAAGCAAACAGAGGCAAAAACTAAAAAGCACAACGTTTACGTACTGCTAATTTGCTTGTCGTTGTCTTGAACTGTGAGCCTCCTATTACTTCTTGCGCCGGAAATAAACGAGTGATGCGATCATCATCATCTAGCGCGCGAACATACAAACATCGGTGTTTTCAACAAAATCGATTTTACGACACGCTTATAGTTATATAGGTCCGCGTGAAGACTGGACAAGACATAAGCGCATAGCTATCCAAGATTAGAAGATTAGTGTGCTGTCTCCCCGAGGGGAGGGCAATTATAGCATTGCGATAGTATAGCAATAGTACATAGCTAGCAATTGTAGTAGCAATTATAATACCAGTAATAGAAATAGTATGGTATGGTAATGGTAATGGTATGGTATGGTATGGTATGGTATGGTATGGTTATGGTATGGTATGGTATGGTATGGTATGGTATGGTATGGTATGGTATGGTATGAAATATAATTTCGAGTGTTCGCTCATTCGTGAGATATCTAGTGACATGTGTTTGACTTGACGTGTTAAATACTGATCCGGAAATTCGCCGAGTCTTCTCAGCAGACATATAAAACACTCTCGTCAAATCGTCCGGTTGACGATTTAGAGAAAAGCTAAGAAAGTTCATTTGTATCGCAACGCATTGCCAAGAGCTTTGTAAAACATACTGGGCCATTCTTTATCGGCAAACAAATATTTTTCCTGGTCTTCGAAGCTAAAGATCGTCGATGACAGTAACACATTTTAGCGAACTGGGAACCAGAGGACTGGGAACGAAACACCCAGTTCCCTAGAGCCTCTGTTTCTTGACGCAGGCCAAAAGGAAGTACGACTGTTGGGTTGTTTATGTTTCTCTAATGTAAGGGTGGCAATTTTACCTGAGGTAGAAAAAAACAAGAGTGAAAAAATTGCATGTTCCACTTCTCGTATTCTCTCGTATTAAGCCCCCTTCTTTTCTCACTTATTTTGATGGTGGCATTGAGTGATTGAGGTATTACGATTGCTTGGTGCGAAAGGGATGAAAACCTGTATGTCAAAAAATGCACGTTCTCTATCACCACTCCAAAAACGCTCAGTGACAACGTCTAATCTAGCTCCATCTTGGCGGTTAGCTGCCTTATTAGTTAGACATTCGTTTGTTATTGGCTGTAGGGTTGTTGGTTCAATTCCAACTTTGAGCTGTAATGTCTGTCTCGAAGCTCGTTGAGTCGGATCGAGGGATTGTCAGAAACTGAATTATTATTGAGTCTTATAGATTAGTTAATTAATGGTGTAAATTTTCAGTTGTATCTTTTAGTGGTGATTACAGATAAAGCACACACATATTATCAGGAACTGGGAGTGTCAAGTATATATAGCTAAACTGTTGTGATTCGAGTGTGACCGTGGTGAATGTTGTGGGTATTAAGTGGGAAATAAAATCACATAAAAAACAATAGTGACTTCTGGAGAACTACAGTTCAATGGAGGGAGCATTCTCTACAGGATATGCACCACACGCGGACAGCTCAGTGTGTGTTCTACAGAAAAATAATTTTCCACACACAATTAGATGGAACATTTGCTGTACGCATAGAGCATCATAGAACATTACGAAATACCCCTTTGTGTAGTGCAAATGCATACTCGGCTATACTATGCTATATGCTTAAGCCCTGGGAGCCAGAGGTTCTTCTGCGCTCGTGGGGATAATAGGAAAGACGCTGTCTATTCAATTGCAATGACTATGATCAGGAGTACATCGCTCAGACTAAACGTCAGTTTCGTACGCGTTTAAAAGAACACCAAAAGGCTGTTTTCTTTTCAATAAAGAAAAATTCTGCTTTGTCGGAACACACGTGCGTAACCAACCATGAGATTGCGTGGGAAAATTCCAAAATTATTACCACTAATCCGCGTTACCATCAGAGACGATGTCTGGAGGCTTGGCATATCAATAGCGCCCACGCCCCCATTGAATCGCGATAACGGTTGTCTATTACTAGAAGCTTATTCCCTGATGAAGACACTACATTGGAGTATCGAAACGTTGGATCATGGACACTAACTTTTAAAGTTACGTTCAAAAAACGTTTTAAAGCCAGAGTAGCGTCAAACTATGTCTGGTGTATGGAATATTCCATTTTATATGTTTGGGATGGCATGAAAAATAATCCAGATGTTGATGCGTGTCCGTTTCTTTGTAGCAAATATCGCTTTCTAATCTGTTTCGTCCTTGTAAAGTAATCTTTCTAAAGTTTTCTTTTGTAAAGTAATATTTTTATAATAAAATAACGATTTAATCGTAGCGAGAAATTTAAAGTTAAGCTTCTCAAGTGCTACGGGTAAACTGAAAAACAGGGACAAGCTATTTAATTGGATAAGCTATTTAATCAAAGTTATAAAGAATTTTAATTGACATCTTTTGTTAGGTACATGGCTGCCACGCCCTTTTGGATCTTTGTCATGTGTCTGAAAACGATCTATACTTTTTTAGCGACATGTTTCGAAAGTGTACAAACTTCCTTTATAAGGTATTTGGAATTAGGGATAACAGGACAAGAGACAAAATCCTGTTTTGTTGAAGCCAACCGATGAGCCAACTAATGTTGCCAACATTTGATGTGTCATCACTGTGACATTCGCGTTTTGTTTCATTTGTTCGTGTTTTGTTTAAAAAAAAGTCTCTTTGTGATTTACGATAGAGTTGTGTAAACTAATATGAAATGCTCTTCATCGAAACGCTGGCAGTTTGCTTTTATTTTGCTTGTGTATGTCGGATTCAAGATAAATTACAGTGTCACATGCGTATAAACTGCAGTTACAAGTTATTGTAAGTTCAAATATTGCGACAAAGTGTAGACAACAAAATGTGGTGGTGGTCGTAATAGTAGTGATAGTGTTAAGTGATAGTGGTAAGTTATTGTGATTGTGGTAGTGATAGTGGTAAGTAATAGTGATAACAGTAGCGATAGTGGAAAGTGATAGTGGTTAGTGATAATGGTAACCGATAATGGTAAGTAATAATGGTAAGTGATAACAGTAGTGATTGTGATAAGTGATTGTGGTAAGTGATAGTGGTAAGTGATTGTGGTAAGTGATAGTGATAAGTGGTAATGATAAGTGGTAATGATAAGTGGTAGTGATAAGTGGTAATGATAAGTGGTAGTGATAAGTGGTAGTGATTGTGGTAAGTGATAGTGATAAGTGGTAATGATAAGTGGTAATGATAAGTGATAGTGATAAGTGGTAATGATAAGTGGTAGTGATAAGTGGTAGTGATTGTGGTAAGTGATAGTGATAAGTGGTAATGATAAGTGGTAATGATAAGTGATAGTGATAAGTGGTAATGATAAGTGGTAATGATAAGTGGTAGTGATAAGTGGTAGTGATTGTGGTAAGTGATAGTGATAAGTGGTAATGATAAGTGGTAGTGATAAGTGGTAGTGATTGTGGTAAGTGATAATGGTAAGTGGTAGTGATTGTGGTAAGTGATAATGGTAAGTGGTAGTGATTGTGGTAAGTGATAATGGTAAGTGGTAGTGATTGTGGTAATGGTAAGTGGTAGTGATTGTGGTAAGTGATTGTGGTAAGTGATAGTGGTAAGTGGTAGTGATTGTGGTAAGTGATAATGATTGTGGTAGTGATTGTGGTAAGTGATAGTGATAAGTGGTAGTGATTGTGGTAAGTGGTAGTGATTGTGGTAAGTGGTAGTGATAGTGATAAGTGGTAGTGATAAGTGGTAGTGATTGTGGTAAGTGGTAGTGATTGTGGTAAGTGGTAGTGATTGTGGTAAGTGATAATGGTAAGTGGTAGTGATTGTGGTAAGTGATTGTGGTAAGTGATAGTGGTAGTGATTGTGATAAGTGATAGTGGTAGTGATTGTGATAAGTGATAGTGATTGTGGTAAGTGGTAGTGGTAGTGATAAGTGGTAGTGATTGTGGTAAGTGATAGTGGTAAGTGGTAGTGGTAGTGATAAGTGGTAGTGATTGTGGTAAGTGGTAGTGATTGTGGTAAGTGGTAGTGATTGTGGTAAGTGGTAGTGATAGTGATAAGTGGTAGTGATAAGTGGTAGTGATTGTGGTAAGTGGTAGTGATTGTGGTAAGTGGTAGTGATTGTGGTAAGTGATAATGGTAAGTGATTGACTGATTGTACTGAGTGACAGTGGTAAGTGATAATGATAATGGTAAATGATAATAGTAAGTATAGTTGCAAGTTATAGTGATAAGTCGTAGTAATAACAGTCATAATTGACAGTGATAGTGATATCTCTTATATCTCTTACAGCCAGCGAAAGAACGGCCGTCTGTGCACCTGACGGGACATAGTAATACCCATACAGTTAATTCAGATTTCAGAAATGGTAGGATTATTGTGCCACTACCTTGCAGATAGTGCAATGTATCTTTATATCACTACGAGGGAGGTCATTCCAACATTGTTTATGAAGCTTATAAATTTGAAGTTTAGCACCAAAATTAAAATGAAATAACAAATATGAGTTTGGGAAATTTGAATTTCTTAGTTTTGGCGGCGCTATTATTGAGTTTCTGAAGACAGTCATAATTCTAGTTAGGAATATCATTGTCCATCAATAAAACTCTTTCGTTTGGTAATGTGATAATGTCATCATCATGAATAATCTTCGAAGATTTTTAAACAAAATTAAGTTTTCTAATGCGATTAGGATCTATTATCTGACTTCAAAAAGTACATATGGATTTTACGAATTTTTAGAAAGCAGCCGGGATATCGAATAAAAGAGAATAAACACATTAAAATATTAATAACTTAATTTATCAACAAATCCATACGCAATTTTTTGTAGAAAGTAATTTAGGTTTACATGACACTCACAAATATAACATAATGTCAAAAATGACGAAAATTATAGAGTTTTTGTGTTTGTCGGTGACGTCAATGTGACGTCATCAAATTACGTCAGCATACAAAAGACGTTTGTCTGTCTACATATTCCACTCATAAAATATCTCAGTTATACCTTGAATTTATTGTCCACTCACGAAGTATATTTGGCGCTAAATTACATGTGCTTAGCAACCGGTTGTCTAGCAACGGAATAGGTATAATATTCCTAATTAGACGAAATCTATTTTAGTAAAACAAACCATCAAAATGTTTTAATACCAACCCTAATTTTAATACTAACCCTTATTAACCCTAACAACTAATAAAGACTAACTGTAAACTCGATTCCAGACTATTTCCCACATTTCCTTAGTTACAATTTATCTATAGGCACCGGCGCCCGCGGAAATGCAAAATTTAATGCTCGATGAAAATGGGAAAAGAAGTTCCACTTTTCTTAACATATCAACTAATCTCCATTTAACTTCCATTTAGTTACCAAATTTCAAATTCATCAAAAAAATCATAACCACAATCATAAAAAATCATAGCCACTAATCCTGTATGATAAACTGACATGTAAATGAACAATGTGTACGTCAATCAGTAACTTCAGTCACAACTGTTTTATATGGTATACTGAATGGATTATGACGTAATAGCAATTACCTTTTTATGGTTTAGGTTTTCAGTTATAGTTCGTTTAAAATGCTTGCTACATAAAGTATCTACTAGAGGGGGGTGGAGGAAGAACAATATTTGTTGGGAAATATTTTGGTAACCTCCCACAAAATCTGGGGAAATCTTCATACCCACTACATGTATAAAGTTTGTGATGATACAAAGAGTTCCAACGATGTGCGTTTGTTGAAAATCGTATTCGTGGCCTTTATCTATTCTTTGATATTTGCCAGTTTGTTGTAATTTTTCCCACTTCTCGTTGTCGTAAAAAATCTACCACATTTTCTTCAGTCATCAGTTGTTTCGGTATTTGACTCTGAAATACCGGCATGGGTATCATTTAAAACCATTCCCTCACTGCTTGCACCAGAAGATGAGCTATACACCAGCTTCAGAAACATTGCTACTTGGTCGCGATAACCTTGAACCATTGTAATCTTCTCAACCTTTCTCAATTTCAAAGAATGTAGTATTTCGTGATGAGGTGAATATTTCGTGATGAGGTGAATATTTATTAGGGTCTGAAACCTTCAGCTTCTTCAAACGACCATCGTTAAATATGGCAATCTAATCATAGTCATCAAACTTTCTGTTCCTTTCTTGCTGTGATTTTAATTGTCGTTTCTTCGCCTTTTCCATTTATTTATCTCAAGACACTTCAAGTGGTCAGCATATTTCTTGTCAAACACTTCACTGACAATGAAAGTATCACTTAAATGTTTTATTTTATTTCGTATTCCACTACCCCAATTAAGTACATTCTACCAGTCATTAAAATATTGGTACCCCTCCAGAAGTACTGAATTATTCACCCCCAAGTAGATACTTTATGACCGGTCGCTTATAAGCTTGCAATTTCCTTGACATTTTCTCAATTTCACAAATTACACGCTAGTTAAATAACTAATACTAACTTAGGGCTTTCTCCTTCTTTACAGATGTCCTTAAAATATGGTCGTCAAAGTGGTTAGGACATTCCACGGCTGGCATGTTTTCACAAAGTTCAATCCCTGATATCAATATTGTGGAGACAGGGAAGTATTTCGTTTACGCCCAAGTGTATTTCCAGATAACGTTTCCATATATAGATAGTAAACTGGGGGTTAACGAGAAGACCTACATGATTCATTACGTTTTCAAGAATTCAGGTTCGACGAAGACCATGCTGATGCGGGGCGTCACGTCCAATGGCTTAAAAGCAATGTCTGGCTATTATACGTCATTTACGTGCGGTGTTCACCTTTTAAAAAAAGGGGACACGCTTTTCGTTGCAGTTCCTCCTAAACAGAGCGTGATGGTCAACTCCGGCGACACTTCATCTTTCTTCGGAGCCTTCAAAATTTAGGCCTGCAAACAGGCCGCGTGGCACGCTAGAGATCAGACCAATTCCATCGTATCTATGGACAAGTAACACTGTAGTATCGGTGAGTTTCAAAGTACGTTTACCTCCCTCCCTTCCTTCCCTGCTGAGCAGGTATGAATCACCTAAGATATTGTAGGATACAGAGTACACCAAAAGGTGATTATTGAATGTGCTGCGCTTGCCTCGGTGGAACGAGAGCTACGAAATCCTAATAACATGATCACGTGTTGTGATCACAAACCCAACTCAGATTTCCCGAGTTGAAATGACTTGACTTTCAAAGTCATCTAAAATTAGTGTTAAGTCGATAATATTGTCGTACGCTTTTCCGTTGATTATATCAAAGTACACATATATAAATATATATATATTTTAACTGTATGCTAACAGATAACCGCTTTAGTTTTTAAAGTATACTTCCCGGCTGTTTTTCGCCGATAACCTGTGGTGATAAATTAGCCTAGTGCATGGAAATATTTCAGTGTAAAATATAGTTTTTCCATGGTTTTCTTGAAACAGAGAGAAACGGACAAAATACTTTCAAACGCATTCATTATGAATGTTGTTTACATTAAACGTTTGTTTTGTTTTGTGTTTAGTTCTATACGGGTATAGGCTTGTGGCCGTCCGTCGCGGTATGTACAGTAACCAAGGTTGTGGTCGTATATTCCATATCCATCTTATAGTTGCATTGATTAATAGCTGATTACGTTACTAAAACTTTTCATTTTTCTCACTTTGATTATGACAAAGAGCATATTTTCTCCGGCAATATTAGGCAGTTAAAACACTTGCTGCAAAAGCTTTGCCAATTAATTTGGACAACTACGCTCACTTAATAGCACTGTACACGACGCAAAATTGAACTTACACACATGCATTTCAATGCGCAAACGATCGCATCTATATTAAATTTTGAGATCAAAATTTCTATCACTAACTTATGTTCAATATTTTTTTAAATTATTTCGAAAAACGAGGCATAATCATTATAATTTTTAAAAAAACTCGACGTTATCCAATCTCACCGCTACTCGATATAAAATCACGTAAATAAAGTGCCTTGTGTGTGCTGATTGGTCTAGCATAATTTGTATCCGAGCACAGAGACACAAATGACGTCGTTTTCATTGTGTATTACATTGTTTCTGTCGTAAGGGTGCATGATCGCTATAAAATATACTTTAAAGGACATTGGCAATAAAAAATATTAAAGTACCTTTTCGATCAAAGTACGTAACTTAAATAGCCGGAATATAGTAGTTTGAGATTATAAAAATAAGTACCTTTTCGATCAAAGTACGTAACTTAAATAGCAGGAATATAGTAGTTTGAGATTGTAAAAATGCTCGTAAAGCGTATTAATTGCACTGTCAAAGTTGCTAACCTGAATCATTGTCCGCCATCTTGGATGTATTTTCGATATGCGCGTGACGTCACAACCGGGGTTAATGCGAAATTTATATCTAGCCATCCTCACATCTTTATAAGTTAGAAACTCGATTTTTGTGAATGTCTTTTATCAATTGAACCACAGCATTTTAAAAAGCATTCCTTGGCAACTCGGCTACCCATAGAGTTACCCCGGGTGTGACGTCACCAAATTCCCAGATGGCGGATGACAGAATTGTCTTTGGTTAAAATTAGTGCTGTTGTTTTGTATATGAGTAGTTTTGTTTACTTGGAACCTTCGTAAGTCTTTTTGTAAATCATAAAGTCAAAAATTTGAAAATGTGATTTATGTTACCAATGTTTTTTGTTAAAATAAGGTTTCCGCGGAAAGGCTGAGAACTAGTTGTTCGAAGGTTAGACGAAGGTTAGTACGAGGGTTAAAAATATTAGGGTGAGTGTTAGTATAAAGGTTTGATAAATAACCCAAAATCAAACCCTTATACTAAACCTCACCCTAATATGTATAGGTAATCATATGATAGCGAGTGCAATTAAGGATTTACACCACGAGTGATATTTGAAAATTGTGCGAAAATTGCACGAGCCGTTAGGCGAGTGCAATTTGGCACAATTTTCAAATACCACGAGTAGTGTAAATCCGTAATTGCACGAGCAAAATCATACGATTACTCATTTATTATATGCATGACAAAATTACGACACGTACGCTTCATCGTCTTCCAAGTTTTTAAAAACGTCTTGTTTCATTAGTTGACAACAAACCTTTTCACTCTTGGTGTTCTTTATACTCATTTCAAAATATTTACATGGCATTTTTAATTCATAGTGTACCACAAGTCGTTGTAAAAGTGAAAACTTTCCATTGCAGAATAGGCCACCATTTTGAATTTTATTGTCAAACTTGTTTCCAGTGTCTTCTCTCTTTTGATTTATTGCACTCGAGTGCAATAAATGATTTTATTGCACTCCTCTCAGCCAATCAGAATCCCGTAATTTTGTCATGTATATAATAATAACCCTTATACTAACCTTCGTATTAACCTAGTTTTCAGTCTTTTCGCGGAAACCTTATTTTAACGTATACTTTCTAGCGATCATGCACCCTGTCGTAAAACACTTGCTATTTTATAAAACAAATAGAAAATGGCTTTTCTGTCTCTACTCTGATAGAAACATGACACCATTTCAACCGGCAAATACCTGAACACACTCGGCTTCGCCTACTAGTGTGTTCCTAATAGATATATGTTTAAAATGCCTATAACGTCAAAAAAATTTATTGTTTTATTTGGAAGAACTTTTAAAATGATAAAGTAACTTCTTTTGAAGATTTTTGCATCTTCGCTTTATTTTTTAAATATTTCAGTTTGTTTGATATGCAAAAAGGCTGGAATTTTGTCACACATGCATGTCTAATGACTTACCGAAGAAGTTGGCATGTATCACTTTCATTCTCACACGAAATCCTTAAAAATCAAGAAGTTTGGTGTTGTGGTAGAAACACGCGCAGATGTTATTCACACTTTAGTGTTTTCATTTCATGAAGACAAAGATATATAACATTCTCTGATAAGTCATTATGCACGTGTAACGAAATTCCAGACATTTGCATATCAAGCAAATTGAAATATATAAAAAACAAAGCGAAGAAACGAAAATCTTCAAAAGAAGTTACTTTATCATTTTAAAAGTTCTTCCAAATAAAACAATACATTTTTTTGACGTTATAGGCACTTTAATATTATATGCGAACATCACAATGTAAAAGATGCGATATGGGATATATACCACAAACACATATACCATCAAGAAGAGATTTAAGTCGTAATCCACTCAGTACTGTATAAAAACTGATAACTGGGGTCGTTTGTTCAAAGCCTGGATAGCTTATCCAGTGGATAAATCCTATCCAGTGAATTTATTTTCTATCCACTGAATGGCAATCTGGGAAAAATAGCGAGTGAATACATCTATCAATGTTTTCAACAATATACTCCCCTGCTATTTTTTTTCAGATAACTATTGAATGAATAGAAAATGATTCGACTAGGACTTATCCACGCGGCCCCTGTATGATAAACTGACATCTAAATGAGCAGTGTCTAGGTCAATTAGTCACTTCAGTCAAAATCGTTTTATACAGTACTGAATGGATTATGACGTAAGACTTATTGATGACATCAATCTCCCTGACGGGAATCGAATCCGTGACCTTCTGATAGCCGATACATGTTTTTTCTGAACTGCATTGCCTTGAATGTACATAAATTGAACCACGTGGAACTTTCTATCACTACAAAGAAGTGAATTTTCTTGGTTACTGTATATCATTGCGGACGGCCTGTAATAGGAATGGCTAGTAATAGGAATGGCCAGTAATAGGAATGGCCAGTAATAGGAATGGCCATCGATTTGAGGACAAGAAAAAGGATTGGGTAATTCAAGAACCAATTTTGAGGGTCTTTGACTGGAATTTATTCTATTATTCAAAGAGAGCATTACACCATTCTTAAGACCGATTTTGGTTTCCCAAATCATTTCATGGTTAATAAGAAAAGGAATACAAATTTGATATTTGTGGTACAACATGTTTATTTGTTAATTGCAAAAAATCGTCTGACACCGGCATAAACATATAGTTTGCAATGGGCCTAATTGTGCTGACCAATATTGACGCAGATTCATAACAAGTTTAGCTGAACCAACATTTTTGGCATGTACCATGGGTGAATTCTTGATTCGGCATGCACGGCTGGATCGTGTACTGGACAAAATTTATTCTTGTTGAACCTTTTTTGGATCATGAACCATCTCCATTTTCAAAATTTGCCGTAGTCTAAAATGGCAGTTGGTTCGGTTGTCATTTTGAAAATGTTTTCCTCATCACGTATACAGTGTAGCAACTGCTTTAATATTTACGTACAATAGTTGTCTGCGAGCCTTTTCATTTAAAAAAAGTGGTGTACCATAAATGTTAATGTAATATTCGCTAACACACGACCTTTTTGCTGGTTTATACAAGCTTGAGAATATAAACTGATCTCAAACGCAGTTTATCACCCGTTATTGACAGTAATAATTGAACTACTTATTAATCCAACCTTTTTCTTGTACGCCTCATGGCGCCCTTCCAGCCTCCTACGATACTTCAGTCGCATATATTGCATCGTATGTAAAAATAGTTAATTAAACGATTTCAGCGTTTACTGTAGTTCGTAAATGATGAAATGAGTGGCCTGATGGCACACAATTTGTACATTGTAAATAAGTAGTTTTTTAATTAGTACTAAGTCTTTTAAAACACTACAAACTTAGTAACGTTTACTTGACCATCCTTTCCCTTGTATCAAGGGAATTTTCGTAAGCAGAATTAAAAATAATCTAACATAAACGTCGTTAATGTCATTTGTCAGTATCCGTTATGTGTATGTCATTTCGTTTTATAAAATATAGGTTGCGTCTTTATACGCACGCTATGATCGGTCAATTACCATGTTTGTATTAGGCTATGCAAACACAGTCGTCACGTCTTATTTTATGACAGGAATAGGAATTGTGTTTTAATAATGCTACGTTTACACATTGTGTATTGGCCTTCGCGAACAAATGTCCCAATATCCACTACATAACATACACCAGGATAAGAAATCGTCCCGGGTGTTCAGACGTATTTCGTTGCTAGACAACTGGTTGCTTAGGACAGGTTATTTAACACCCAATATACTTCGTTAGTGGACAATAAATTCAAGGTATAACCAAGATATTTTATTCGTGCAATATGTAGGCAAACGTCTTTCGTCTGCTAACGTAATCTGATGACGTCACATGACGTCATCGACAAAAACAAAAACTATAATTTTCGTCATTTTTGACATTATGCTCCATTTGTGAGTGTCATGTAAACCTAAATTACTTCCTACAAAAAATACGTATGGATTTGTTGATAAATAAAATAAAAATGAAGTTATCAATATTTTATTGTGTTTATTTACCTTAAAGCTGCCGTCAAGTCCGTTATGCGCATGTGTGATATTTCAAATGTGGGGGATTCCATATGTCAACAAACATCAACGGAATAGATTTGCGACAGTTCGAAAACGAGTATTCGTCAAATGTGGCGAAGGCGCGAGTGGTAGTTTGATATATTATCCACATTTAGGAACAGAACAGTTTCTTATAACACGCTTTTTAGGCGGAAAAGCTCAAGCGTGGAAAACAAATCCGCAATACTTCATGTTCAATGTTTATATAACGCAATATAAACAAACGATGTACAGTCAACTCTCGCCTTGCGAACACCCCGCTATTACGGACATCCCGCTATTAAGGACAGTTGGTAAATCCCCGGCCGAAACTACTATGAAATGTATTGAAATAACTCTCGCTATTACGGACTCTAGCTATTACAGAATTGCGGACACTTCATGTGGTTCCCCAACAAACATTTTTATTGTTCTACTCTCGTTACAACGGACACCTTGGACATATTTTTCTCTCGACACAAGAAAGTGAATGACTTTTTAATTTATCGAGTGACATATTTACATATTGCTATTTGTCAGCGTAAGTACTTTGAAGATTCCGTTCGTCATCATTTCTGTCGACAAAAATGACAAACAGAAAAATATAAAGTAAGCGAGAATGCCGTGAGCGAAAGATCACATCAAAGCACGCTAGAGAGGTACTTCATGACAGAATAAAACTTCGTGTAAGTTTACTGAGTTTGTTACTGTGAAGGAAAGAAAAGACATTTGACACTGATTCATGTTACCGTTGTATTTTTGGTTTTGGAATAAAAATATATATTTGAATACAAATTTTTGACTTGACAATGTATTTTGACTTGTACTGTGTACTTATGTACCACAGTAAACGTCAACTAAAAATTGAAATAAACTGGACATTTTAAAACAAAAAAGCGGTGATACATTGTTGTGACATTTTACAACCTGAAATCGGGATATTTTCATTGCATCCCGCTATTGCGAACTCTCGCTATTGCGCACTCTCGCTATTGCGCACTCTCGCTATTGCGCACTCTCGCTATTACGGACTCTCGCTATTACGGACACCAAATGACGGTCCCCAGGGTGTCCGCTATAACGAGAGTTTTGACTGTAAACAGAAACGTGGACATGCGCAGAACGGACTTGACGGCACCTTTAACAATTCGATATTCCGGCTACTTTTAAAAATTCTTACGTACTTTTTTGAAGATTACAATCCAGATTGTAATCGCATGTGAAAAATTAATTTTACTTAAAAACCTTCGAAGATTATAGGAATTTTCATTTCTCGATGACGTCTCATGTAAAAATAAAAATTCCTATAATCATTGAAGGTTTTAAAGTAAAATTATTTTTTTACAGACGATTAGGATCTGGACTATTATCTTCAAAAAAGTACTTATGAACTTTAAGAATTTTTAAAAAATATCGGGGATATCAGATTTTTAAGGTGGATAAACACAATAAAAACTTCATTTTTATTTTTAATTTATCAACAAATCCATACGTACTTTTTTGTAGAAAGTAGTTTAGGTTTACATGACACTCACAAATGTAGCATAATGTCAAAAATGACGAAAATTATAGAGTTTTTGTGTTTGTCGATGACGTCATGTAATGTTTCAAATTACGTCATCAAACGAAAGACATTTACCTACATATTCCACACATAAAATATCTTGGTAAATATTGGTTACCTGTTGTCTAGAAACGGAATATCCGTATACCCTTAACCTGATGTCATGGGGAATTAGAATTTGAAAGTACTTATTGGATTTACATAAATTTCGAATTCTCCCAAACAACCTATGTAAAACGAGCGGCCATTTTCTATTTCTTAAATAGTATACACATTGCGATTAATCTTCTGATTTATGGTTTAGATGCATTGTAAGTAAGGGAAAATAGGAAGAGGAGTAAGGATTGTGAGCATGGGCGCCGAAAGCCAGTCAGGGCAGCGGAAAAGGGCACTTTCACCTTACTTGGTAAACAAGCGAAAGGGAATTTTCATTTAGTGGGAGAAGCCGTCTAATTAATACCTATTACTGGACTCACAGTAAACGTTTGTCAATAACTAATGCTAAGTGGATATATGTAACATAATAATATATTTTAATATTTAACAAATAGAAAATGCTTGCGTCAGTTGCGTGCCGCTGTGTAACCAAATTGCACAACCTATATTTCGTAAATCGTCGACCACGACGACTAGAGACGATTAGTTCCATCTAGCTCGTAAATTTTAATGTTTTTGCTTTCCGAATTTGGGCAGTATAGATTTTAATAAATTTAAAATGAAGTATAAAATATTGCCCCCGTAAGTAAAGGGCAGCGGGAGCAGCTTACTCGAGCCGATCTCGTGGATGTTATATAATCACGAAAGTAAACTGCGGAGGAAAATTCCAACTTTCGTGTTTATGACGTAAAAAGGTTATCACATTTTTTAGAAAATCAAGAAATTAGAAATAGTAAATTAATTTGGCATCGCTATTTTTATGTAATAATGTTCGGTTGATGCAAAGTTTGGAGTGATTTCGTTGAATAATCTCAAAGATATTCTTGATTTTGCGGATACTGGTTGGAAACCATATCCGCTATGTCACGACCTGAGATGCACTGGGTTGTCGGGCGGGTGGACTCTGTTTGTCAATCACGTGATAAAAATAATAAACTGTATTAAATATTCACTTCAGAAGCCTTATTCGTAAGTTCAAATGTAATACTAGAGCGAACGCATTTCGTTTAAAGTGCCCCAATTTTTTTTGTTTAGAATAAAAGCACTTCTAAAATTAGGAAGGATGTTCTTTTAATTTTTGGCGATAGCTGTTTTTGTTCTTAAGTTATTATGCAAATAAGGCATATGATGACGTAAGATAAGGAAGCAGAATTGTCGAAGATCTAGGTTTAGGCTAAAAGGGATGACTCAAAAGGACCTTTCTGTTTTTGTTTGGTCTTTATTTTTTGTTAGGTTGGTTAGGGGTAGGTTTAAAATTAGGTTTAGGTTGAAAGTTAGGATCAAGGTTAGGGTTAGGATTAGCTAGACTAGTTCTTGAAAATGAGAAGGTCGTTTTGAGTCACCCTTTTAGCATTCACCGAAGATCATTTTCGAGTATATTTTCAAAACCATTCATCAAACTTTCTCCAAACTGCATGTATTTACAGAAAAATAAACTAAAAAAGACATTTCAAGTTGTGTAGTCGTCATTGTATCCGATTAGTTTCCAGACCTCTTACTTAAAAAAAAAACTATTTGTTTTCTGTCCAGTGCTGATCATTTTGGAGTTGGTAATATTGAAGGAAGATGCTACAAACTTAACTAATCTTATATTAAAGTGTGAAGTTGTAGTAAACTCTGCTATGGCAGAAAACAAAGACTTTTCTGAGCCTGAATTTAGAGGTCTGGAAACAAACCGGTTACCATGACGACTACATAACTTGAACTGTCTTTTTTAGTTTATTTGTCTGTATATACATGCAAAGTTTGGAGAAAGTTTGATGAATGGTTTTGAAGATATACTCGAAAATAGATCTTCGACAATTCTGCTTTCCTTATCTTACGTCATCATATGTCTTTTGCATATTACAAAAACTGGAATAACTTGAAAAACAGCTATCGCCAAAATTTAAAAGAACATCCCTCCTGATTTTAGGAGTGCTTTTATTCTAAACAAAATAAAATTGGGGTTAGGGGCACTTTAATCGCCTTTTGAACATCGGTCGTTCAATGCTTGCATCAGTGGATGTAACTCCCCATTTATCCACCGTAAAAGTTCTATTGTTCAAAGCATGGATAATTAAACGAGAAGGTCAATAAAAAGTAAACATATAGTTGAGATACTGACCGTGTTCTGAGTTTCGAAAGTACATCCCGTCCTATTAAAATTTGTTTTCAAAAGAGCCAATATATTCGACAGTGAAAGCCGCCATTTTGAAGATTGCTATGCAACCTGGGACTGCTTATAACGTCAAAGAGTTCAACTTGACTTTAGCGGGAATTAGGCACATATTCTGGCATGAGTTTTCAGTATATTTATTATCAGCATTAGGGACATGTCTGGCTCGAAACGATACGCTTCAAGAGCAGTCATTAATATCGCATTTGGAAACAATTTAAACTCTTTGACGTCAAAAGTACAGTGCCAGGTTAATGCTTAGCACTCTTCAAAATGGTGGTTATCACTGTCGAAAGAAACTAATGCACTCTTACTAAAACTCTAATTCACTCTACTAAAACTCTAATTCACTTTACTAAAACTCTAATGCACATGTACTAAAACTCTAATGCACATGTACTAAAACTCTAATTCACTCTACTAAAACTCTAATTCACTTTACTAAAACTCTAATGCACTCTACTAAAACTCTTATGCACTCTACTAAAACTCTAATGCACTCTACTAAAACTCTAATACACTCTACTAAAACTCTAGTACACTGTACTAAAACTCTAATACACTCTACTAAAACTCTAATACACTCTACTAAAACTCTAATACACTCTACTAAAACTCCAATACACTCTACTAAAACTCTAATACACTCTACTAAAACTCTAATACACTCTACTAAAACTCTAATTCACTCTACTAAAACTCTAGTACACTTTACTAAAACTCTAATACACTCTACTAAAACTCTAATACACTTTACTAAAACTCTAATACACTCTACTAAAACTCTAATACACTCTACTAAAACTCTAGTACACTCTACTAAAACTCTAGTACACTTTACTAAAACTCTAATACACTCTACTAAAACTCTAATACACTTTACTAAAACTCTAATACACTCTACTAAAACTCTAATTCACTCTACTAAAACTCTAATACACTCTACTAAAACTCTAATACACTTTACTAAAACTCTAATACACTCTACTAAAACTCTAATTCACTCTACTAAAACTCTAATACACTCTACTAAAACTCTAATACACTTTACTAAAACTCTAATTCACTTTACTAAAACTCTAATTCACTCTACTAAAACTCTAATACACTCTACTAAAACTCTAATACACTTTACTAAAACTCTAATACACTCTACTAAAACTCTAATTCACTCTACTAAAACTCTAATACACTCTACTAAAACTCTAATACACTTTACTAAAACTCTAATACACTTTACTAAAACTCTAATTCACTCTACTAAAACTCTAATACACTCTACTAAAACTCTAATACACTCTACTAAAACTCTAATACACTCTACTAAAACTCTAATACACTTTACTAAAACTCTAATACACTCTACTGAAACTCTAATTCACTCTACTAAAACTCTAATACACTCTACAAAAACTCTAATTCACTCTACTAAAACTCTAATACACTCTACTGAAACTCTAATACACTCTACTAAAACTCTAATACACTCTACTAAAACTCTAATACACTCTACTAAAACTCTAATACACTTTACTAAAACTCTAATACACTCTACTGAAACTCTAATACACTCTACTAAAACTCTAATGCACTCTACTAAAACTCTAATGCACTCTACTAAAACTCTAATGCACTCTACTAAAACTCACTGGGATGGTACCATTGAAGACAATTCTCCTCGAATGTGTCTTGAACTAAAATGCTTTTCTCTTGAATTCCAATTCAATTTCCCAGAACTTGGCAAGTTCTTGCTCGATTGGCTCTGCCGCAACTGACTACACAGCATTCTGATGAAATGTATCTGTTCTGAGAGTGTAGGCATTGAGATATTGCACTGTGGTGTTTACCGCCTTATGATTTCAGAGGTTATTTATGGAGCCAGACAGAACCGATCCCGATTTTGTTCTTGATCCAATGGACCAATTTATCCTGGTACAACTTGGTCTAAGCAAACCCATGCAGCATGATTACAGCTGACCCCTATCTGATCTAATTTTGGGTAGGTCAAGAGTTTCTTTCAAATGGCAGGATATGTATGATATTTGACTATACATCTATCAAATATAACTCTTGCTTGAGTCGAGGCGAAATTAGTGTCCATTCGTTGAGCAGTGGCTACTGTTGTTTGTAAAAGGACTGACATCTTGGCATCAACATACAAGGTGGATGTGCTGGAGTCCTTTTGGAGTAGTTGGAGTCGGTCCTTTTGGATGTGTTGGAGTCAATTGGATGACCCACGTTTTGATTGGAGACTTGTGCTTTAACATCTGGCTAATGTAGTATCTCCTTCCGCACTTCATGCATCTCTTGTTGGAATCACAATTTCGGCTTATGTGCTAGCCTTTGAGGCAGCCAAGCAGGTATTGCATCTCCCTTTCTTTCGCAATATGTCATTTCTTGCAGAAATATCAGAGACAACATGGCAGCTGGCTGACTTGTGTTGCTGTCTACAGTAGGTGCAAGTAATCTGTCCTCCTTGCTCACTACCTGTGAAAAGTGTTGATCCGGTTGGCAGATGAGGACGGTACATTGTTCACAAGATTGCATCGTTCTCTTGCTTCTAACTTGCTTTAATTTCTGCAGCAAGTCAGACAATTTCCATGCATCATTTATCTGGTCACGACCGATGATCAGTTTCATTTCCTCAGGTAGTTTTCGCATGACAACAGGAATTAGCATGGCACCATAGCAATCAACAACAACTCCCCTGGATTCCAAACCTCTCACATTGGCTTCTACTTTGTCATACATTGTACGAATTTTCTTCACCTCTGTTATCGAATTTATCACAGAGGTAATTTCAACAAAGTTTCCATAGGAGAGTTTATGATTAATTGTTTGTTTCCAAACCTGTCCTTGAGTGTAGCTAAGGCAGCTTTATATTTAGCTTCGGTTAGGGATAATTCAGAGATTGAAGAGGCAGCAGATCCCTCCAACAAGGATCTCCACTTCTAACTTTGGTAATTTAACCTTATAGCGGGATTTACGTACTTCTCAGCCTTGTTTTGTACTCGGAGTGATATCCAATGTTGAAAGGAAATTCTCGATCTGGCGAACTGTCTTTCATTACCTTTCTAAACTCACTGGAGTCTTCGATTTATTTCATGATATCAGTTCCAATACACAATCGTCCATTGTCTTTAGAATATCTAGCTTTTCGGTTAAGATGTTCTGATTCGAGGTTAGCTTTTCCACCATTTGGGGTTCTTTAGCTGCGTGCAAAAGCAACTCTTCCGTCGAGCTTAGTATCTTCTTCACATATACATTCTATGTCCAGTTCATTAGAATTTTAGTTAAGTGAATATTTTAAGTTTTATTTTAGTGGAGTGAATTAGAGTTTTTGTAGAGTTTTAGTTAAGTGAATTGGAGTTTTAGTATATAGAGTCATTAGAATTTTCAATTTTATTGATTTGTCACATACACAAAATATACAATACAATATTACGCTACATACGTGACAGGAGACGGTAACAGAACGAAGTCGGAAGTCCAAATTTACAACCGTCCCCTAACAGGAATGATAAATATAAAACTAACAGGAATGATAAATATAAAATTACATAGAAAAATGCAATATAGCTATTTGGTATTCTCTAATACATAACGGCAATTTAAAGAGTAAATTCCATAAACGACAGACACGTATAAAGTAAGAGTTTTTAAAGTACTCAGTCCTACAGAAAGGAATCTTCACAGTAAGATGGCCAGTGTTTCTAAGAGGCTTAGTATCAACCCTACGTACACAGACTCCTGAAACACTGAAAGAAAAAATAATGTCACTAATTTCTCTACGATAGGCCAACGGAAGTAAATGTAAGCAATCAAGGCGTTCACAATAGAACTCATTTCCAACAATAAATCTAGTCACTTCGGGGTCCCACAACGATCAATACTTGGGCCACTTTTGTTCATTGTTCTTGCTAATGACTTACTTGATTACATTTGTTCCGGTTTTAATTTGGCACTCTGCTGACGATTCTAAATTATATAGATTACTTGACTCTCCAAGATCAGTCACTTCTCCAACAAGCTCTTGATGGCCTTTACAAGTGGAGTGTTGACTGTATCCTGACTTTTAATGTTTCCAAATATAAAGCTCTTCACATATCCAAAAAAGGATCCCACAGCTAAACTCTAAGCTAAAGTCTAGAACGAATTAGAGTGAACGAAATAGAAGTAGAGTGAATTAGAGTTTTAGTAGAGTGCATTAGAGTTTTAGTAGAGTGCATTAGAGTTTTAGTAGAGTGTATTAGAGTTTTAGTAGAGTGCATTAGAGTTTTAGTAGAGTGCATTAGAGTTTTAGTAGAGTGCATTAGAGTTTTAGTAGAGTGCATTAGTGTTTTAGTAGAGTGAATTAGAGTTTTAGTAGAGTGCAGTAGAGTTTTAGTAGAGTGAATTACAGTTTTAGTAGAGTGCATTAGTGTTTTAGTAGAGTGTATTAGAGTTTTAGTAGAGTGCATTAGAGTTTTAGTAGAGTGCATTAGAGTTTTAGTAGAGTGCATTAGAGTTTTAGTAGAGTGTATTAGAGTTTTAGTAGAGTGCATTAGAGTTTTAGTAGAGTGCATTAGAGTTTTAGTAGAGTGCATTAGAGTTTTAGTAGAGTGCATTAGTGTTTTAGTAGAGTGAATTAGAGTTTTAGTAGAGTTTTAGTAGAGTGAATTACAGTTTTAGTAGAGTGCATTATAGTTTTAGTAGAGTGCATTGGAGTTTTAGTAGAGTGAATTACAGTTTTAGTTAGTAGAGTGCATTAGAGCTTTAATAGAGTGCATTAGAGTTTTAGTAGAGTGAATTAGAGTTTTAGTAGAGTACATTAGAGTTTTAGTAGAGTGAATTAGAGTTTTAGTAGAGTGCATTAGTGTTTTAGTAGAGTGAATTAGAGTTTTAGTAGAGTGCAGTAGAGTTTTAGTAGAGTGCATTATAGTTTTAGTAGAGTACATTAGAGTTTTAGTAGAGTGAATTAGAGTTTTAGTAGAGTGCATTATAGTTTTAGTAGAGTGTATTAGAGTTTTAGTAGAGTGTATTAGAGTTATAGTAGAGTGCATTATAGTTTTAGTAGAGTGTATTAGATAATTGGAGTTTTAGTAGAGTGCATTAGAGTTTTAGTAGAGTGCATGGAGTCTATATGAGCTGGGAGACACAGGTTCATATATTAGTACCACTCAAGGTCTTAAAAATAATTGAGGAGAAAGTGCTGCATGCCTTTGCAACACCACCAGACTTTCGGAAAACGACCTCAAATCGTAGACCCTCGGATTCCTTATCAGTTGGGTTTTCCGTTCACCTAAGAGTGATAAACTGAATAGTCGAGCGCTTAGAACATGAGCCTCTTTCTCGGATAAATAGGGTAACCTTATCCTCGGGATCGACTCTAGATAAATCATACTCATATACTCATACTGCTGTTCACAACCTAAAAGTCATGACATAATTATCTTAAATTTAATATCAACTAATAGTTTTTCACAAATCCTGTACACTCCATCATTGGCCACATTTGTAGCGCAGGGTCAACGATAAACTGGGGTCAATGTCCCAGTTTCCGATTTCCTGGATTGCAGCCTTTCTCTTCGGTGGGGTAGATTCAATGCTCGTTTCCAGAGGGTACAATTTTTGAACTGCTCTCTGAATGACAACTTTTCTTTTTCCTTTCTCTGCTACTGTTACTAACGACGTCGTCCTTTCCCTTGATCAACTTATCTACCTTTCCCAGTCGCCACAAACTTCTTGGCACGTTGTCATCATGAACAATGACAATGTCATATTTCTTTACAGTTGATTTGGAATCTTGATTGTTCAAGCGAAGTTGTTCTCGTAGGCTGAGCAAGTATTCTCGTTTCCACCTAGCCCAGAAATGTTCAGACAAGGCCTTCTGATATCTGGCTCTTCTTGTAAGAGATTGTATTGATCACTTTCGGAGTCTGATGGTTGTTGCTGTGAGGCAAGGATAACACTCTCTTTCCCATAACAAGGTGCGCGAGTGTTAAAGGTTCTTTCCTTTCTTTTTCGTAAGAGGTCTCGAATTAAGTACTGCTTCAACTTCTGCGAGGACTGTCAAAAGTTCTTCATACGTCAATTTTTCACCTACGAGCTGTTTCTTGAGGCACCTCTTGGTAGACTTTATTAACCTCTCGAAGAAGCCTCCCCACCATGGAGCTTTGGCCAGATTAAAAGACCAGTTGGTTTTTTTTCTCTGAAACCCATGCTTGGATTTTTGGAGCTTTGATTATAGAGTCAAGCCTGCCGGAAGCAGCTTTGAAGGACTTGAAATTATCTGAAACCAACCAGTCTAGGAATTCCTCTTCTACTGACGAATTACTGAAAACACCTTAGGAAAGTCATAGTTGACATATTCCAGTCAGCTCAAGGTGTACGCACGGCTCTAGTGACAGCACATGTAAATATAGGGCGATATACACTTTCAACATTCCTTCTTTCCGACTATTTCCATTCATGACGTACAAGGGGCCAGCGAAATCTACTCCAACATTCGTAAAGGGGAAATCATCCTCCAATCTGAAGCTATAGGTCTGATCCATGCTTACAGTACGACACGATCTTATGAAAATGCATGTGCTCGCACCGTGGTGTGAATTTCCATCTCCTGTATCATTTTCATTTTGGATTGTTAGTACAGCTCCATTGGCAGATTCTCCCCTGTAGTCAAGTCATCTACACGTAAAGCGATTCCAGGATCTTCTTGACAAAGGATGGGTCAGACTCGGCATACTTCTTCATGTAATGGTGCATGGTGGCGCTGAGTAAAATTAGGCTGGAGTTCACCCCGAATACGACTCTGGTAAATTTGTATTTCTGGCTCCTCGTCAATCCACAGGAATCTGAATGCATCTCTATCTTCTTCATTTGCTGAGACGACAAGGAATGCTTTTTCTATGTCACCAACAAGAGCTATTTTGTGAATGCGAAATTTCATCAGTATATCCATCAAATTCGGGATCAGAGAAAGGCCTGCATGTAATAAATTCCACAATTAGAGGCTGACGCGACATAAACCGCCGAGCTTGGTGTCCTATTACCTTTCCTCACTACTGCTTGATGAGGTAGGTAATGAATCTTACCAATCGCTGAGGGTCTATCTTTGAGGGCTTCCCGATTATTTCCATGTCAAATTGCTGTTGGATGACACCGTCATATATTCTCTCAGTAATTCTGGTTGTTTTCGTAGACGTTTCAATAACCCATTCAATCGATTTGCACACAACTGATAGTTGTCAGGCAGAATGGGATGGTACACTAAAACTCCAATTATCTAATACACTCTACTAAAATTATAATGCACTCTACTAAAACTCTAATTCACTCTACTAAAACTCTTATTTACTCTACTAAAACTCTAATGCACTCTACTAAAACTCTAATGCACTCTACTAAAACTCTAATGCACTCTATTAAAACTCTAATGCACTCTACTAAAACTCTAATGCACTCTACTAAAACTCTAATGCACTCTACTAAAACTCTAATGCACTCTACTAAAACTCTAATGCACTCTACTAAAACTCTAATTCACTCTACTAAAACTCTAATGCACTCTACTAAAATTCTAATGCACTCTACTAAAACTCTAATGCACTCTACTAAAACTCTAATGCACTCTACTAAAACTCTAATGCACTCTACTAAAACTCTAATGCACTCTACTAAAACTCTAATGCACTCTACTAAAACTCTAATGCACTCTACTAAAACTCTAATGCACTCTACTAAAACTCTAATGCACTCTACTAAAACTCTAATGCACTCTACTAAAACTCTAATGCACTCTACTAAAACTCTAATGCACTCTACTAAAACTCTAATTCACTCTACTAAAACTCTAATGCACTCTACTAAAACTCTAATGCACTCTACTAAAACTCTAATGCACTCTACTAAAACTCTAATGCACTCTACTAAAACTCTAATGCACTCTACTAAAACTCTAATGCACTCTACTAAAACTCTAATGCACTCTACTAAAGCTCTAATGTACTCTACTAAAACTCTAATGCACTCTACTAAAACTCTAATGCACTCTACTAAAACTCCAATTATCTAATACACTCTACTAAAATTATAATGCACTCTACTAAAACTCTAATTCACTCTACTAAAACTCTAATTCACTCTACTAAAACTCTAATGTACTCTACTAAAACTCTAATGCACTCTACTAAAGCTCTAATGCACTCTACTATAACTGTAATGCACTCTACTAAAACTCTAATGCACTCTACTAAAACTCTAATTCACTCGACTACTAAAACTCTAATGCACTCTACTAAAACTCTAATGCACGCTACTAAAACTCTAATACACTCTACTAAAGCTCTAATGCACTCTACTAAAACTCTAATGCACTCTACTAAAACTCTAATGCACTCTACTAAAACTCTAATGCACTCTACTAAAACTCTAATGCACTCTACTAAAGCTCTAATGTACTCTATACTAAAACTCTAATGCACTCTACTAAAACTCTAATGCACTCTACTAAAACTCCAATTATCTAATACACTCTACTAAAAATATAATGCACTCTACTAAAACTCTAATTCACTCTACTAAAACTCTAATTCACTCAACTAAAACTCTAATGCACACTACTAAAACTCTAATGCACTCTACTAAGCTCTAATGCACTCTACTAAAACTGTAATGCACTCTACTAAAACTCTAATGCACTCTACTAAAACTCTAATTCACTCTACTAAAACTCTAATGCACTCTATACTAAAACTCTAATGCACTCTACTAAAACTCTAATGCACTCTACTAAAACTCCAATTATCTAATACACTCTACTAAAAATATAATGCACTCTACTAAAACTCTAATTCACTCTACTAAAACTCTAATTCACTCAACTAAAACTCTAATGCACACTACTAAAACTCTAATGCACTCTACTAAAGCTCTAATGCACTCTACTAAAACTCTAATGCACTCTACTAAAACTCTAATGCACTCTACTAAAACTCTAACCCACTCTACTAAAACTCTAATGCACTCTACTAAAACTCTAATGCACTCTACTAAAACTCTAATGCACTCTACTAAAACTCTAATGCACTCTACTAAAACTCTAATGCACTCTACTAAAACTCTAATGCACTCTACTAAAACTCTAATGCACTCTACTAAAACTCTAATGCACTCTACTAAAACTGTAATGCACTCTACTAAAACTCTAATTCACTCTACTAAAACTCTAATGCACTCTACTAAAACTCTAATGCACTCTACTAAAACTCTAATGCACTCTACTAAAACTCTAATGCACTCTACTAAAACTCTAATGCACTCTACTAAAACTCTAATGCACTCTACTAAAACTCTAATACACTTTACTAAAACTCTAATGCACTCTACTAAAACTCTAATGCACTCTACTAAAGCTCTAATGTACTCTACTAAAACTCTAATGCACTCTACTAAAACTCTAATGCACTCTACTAAAACTCCGATTACCTAACACACTCTACTAAAATTATAATGCACTCTACTAAAACTCTAATTCACTCTACTAAAACTCTAATGCACTCTACTAAAACTCTAATGCACTCTACTAAAGCTCTAATGCACTCTACTATAACTGTAATGCACTCTACTAAAACTCTAATGCACTCTACTAAAACTCTAATTCACTCTACTAAAACTCTAATGCACTCTACTAAAACTCTAATGCACTCTACTAAAACTCTAATGCACTCTACTAAAACTCTAATGCACTCTACTAAAACTCTAATGCACGCTACTAAAACTCTAATACACTCTACTAAAGCTCTAATGCACTCTACTAAAACTCTAATGCACTCTACTAAAACTCTAATGCACTCTACTAAAACTCTAATGCACTCTACTAAAACTCTAATGCACTCTACTAAAGCTCTAATGTACTCTATACTAAAACTCTAATGCACTCTACTAAAACTCTAATGCACTCTACTAAAACTCCAATTATCTAATACACTCTACTAAAAATATAATGCACTCTACTAAAACTCTAATTCACTCTACTAAAACTCTAATTCACTCTTACTAAAACTCTAATGCACTCTACTAAAACTCTAATGCACTCTACTAAAGCTCTAATGCACTCTACTAAAACTGTAATGCACTCTACTAAAACTCTAATGCACTCTACTAAAACTCTAATGCACTCTACTAAAACTCTAATGCACTCTACTAAAACTCTAATGCACTCTACTAAAACTGTAATGCACTCTACTAAAACTCTAATGCACTCTACTAAAACTCTAATGCACGCTACTAAAACTCTAATACACTCTACTAAAACTCTAATGCACTCTACTAAAACTCTAATGCACTCTACTAAAACTCTAATGCACTCTACTAAAACTCTAATGCACTCTACTAAAGCTCTAATGTACTCTATACTAAAACTCTAATGCACTCTACTAAAACTCTAATGCACTCTACTAAAACTCCAATTATCTAATACACTCTACTAAAAATATAATGCACTCTACTAAAACTCTAATTCACTCTACTAAAACTCTAATTCACTCTTACTAAAACTCTAATGCACTCTACTAAAACTCTAATGCACTCTACTAAAGCTCTAATGCACTCTACTAAAACTGTAATGCACTCTACTAAAACTCTAATGCACTCTACTAAAACTCTAATTCACTCTACTAAAACTCTAATGCACTCTACTAAAACTGTAATGCACTCTACTAAAACTCTAATGCACTCTACTAAAACTCTAATGCACTCTACTAAAACTCTAATGCTCTCTACTAAAACTCTAATGCACTCTACTAAAACTCTAATGCACTCTACTAAAACTCTAATGCACTCTACTAAAACTCTAATGCACTCTACTAAAACTCTAATGCACTCTACTAAAACTCTAATGCACTCTACTAAAACTCTAATGCACTCTACTAAAACTCTAATGCACTCTACTAAAACTCTAATGCACTCTACTAAAACTCTAATACACTCTACTAAAACTCTAATGCACTCTACTAAAACTCTAATGCACTCTACTAAAGCTCTAATGTACTCTACTAAAACTCTAATGCACTCTACTAAAACTCTAATGCACTCTACTAAAACTCCGATTACCTAACACACTCTACTAAAATTATAATGCACTCTACTAAAACTCTAATTCACTCTACTAAAACTCTAATTCACTCTACTAAAACTCTAATGCACTCTACTAAAACTCTAATGCACTCTACTAAAGCTCTAATGCACTCTACTATAACTCTAATGCACTCTACTAAAACTCTAATGCACTCTACTAAAACTCTAATGCACTCTACTAAAACTCTAATGCACGCTACTAAAACTCTAATACACTCTACTAAAGCTCTAATGCACTCTACTAAAACTCTAATGCACTCTACTAAAACTCTAATGCACTCTACTAAAACTCTAATGCACTCTACTAAAACTCTAATGCACTCTACTAAAGCTCTAATGTACTCTATACTAAAACTCTAATGCACTCTACTAAAACTCTAATGCACTCTACTAAAACTCCAATTATCTAATACACTCTACTAAAAATATAATGCACTCTACTAAAACTCTAATGCACTCTACTAAAACTCTAATGCACTCTACTAAAACTCTAATGCACTCTACTAAAACTCTAATACACTTTACTAAAACTCTAATGCACTCTACTAAACTCTAATGCACTCTACTAAAGCTCTAATGTACTCTACTAAAACTCTAATGCACTCTACTAAAACTCTAATGCACTCTACTAAAACTCCGATTACCTAACACACTCTACTAAAATTATAATGCACTCTACTAAAACTCTAATTCACTCTACTAAAACTCTAATTCACTCTACTAAAACTCTAATGCACTCTACTAAAACTCTAATGCACTCTACTAAAGCTCTAATGCACTCTACTATAACTGTAATGCACTCTACTAAAACTCTAATGCACTCTACTAAAACTCTAATTCACTCTACTAAAACTCTAATGCACTCTACTAAAACTCCAATGCACTCTACTAAAACTCTAATGCACTCTACTAAAACTCTAATGCACTCTACTAAAACTCTAATGCACGCTACTAAAACTCTAATACACTCTACTAAAGCTCTAATGCACTCTACTAAAACTCTAATGCACTCTACTAAAACTCTAATGCACTCTACTAAAACTCTAATGCACTCTACTAAAACTCTAATGCACTCTACTAAAGCTCTAATGTACTCTATACTAAAACTCTAATGCACTCTACTAAAACTCTAATGCACTCTACTAAAACTCCAATTATCTAATACACTCTACTAAAAATATAATGCACTCTACTAAAACTCTAATTCACTCTACTAAAACTCTAATTCACTCTACTAAAACTCTAATGCACTCTACTAAAACTCTAATGCACTCTACTAAAGCTCTAATGCACTCTACTAAAACTGTAATGCACTCTACTAAAACTCTAATGCACTCTACTAAAACTCTAATTCACTCTACTAAAACTCTAATGCACTCTACTAAAACTGTAATGCACTCTACTAAAACTCTAATGCACTCTACTAAAACTCTAATGCACTCTACTAAAACTCTAATGCTCTCTACTAAAACTCTAATGCACTCTACTAAAACTCTAATGCACTCTACTAAAACTCTAATGCACTCTACTAAAACTCTAATGCACTCTACTAAAACTCTAATTCACTCTACTAAAACTCTAATGCACTCTACTAAAACTCTAATGCACTCTACTAAAACTCTAATGCACTCTACTAAAACTCTAATGCACTCTACTAAAACTCTAATGCACTCTACTAAAACTCTAATGCACTCTACTAAAGCTCTAATGTACTCTACTAAAACTCTAATGCACTCTACTAAAACTCTAATGCACTCTACTAAAACTCCAATTATCTAATACACTCTACTAAAATTATAATGCACTCTACTAAAACTCTAATTCACTCTACTAAAACTCTAATGCACTCTACTGAAACTCTAATGCACTCTACTATAACTGTAATGCACTCTACTAAAACTCTAATGCACTCTACTAAAACTCTAATTCACTCTACTAAAACTGTAATGCACTCTACTAAAACTGTAATGCACTCTACTAAAACTCTAATGCACTCTACTAAAACTCTAATGCACTCTACTAAAACTCTAATGCACGCTACTAAAACTCTAATACACTCTACTAAAGCTCTAATGCACTCTACTAAAACTCTAATGCACTCTACTAAAACTCTAATGCACTCTACTAAAACTCTAATGCACTCTACTAAAGCTCTAATGTACTCTACTAAAACTCTAATGCACTCTACTAAAACTCTAACGCACTCTACTAAAACTCCAATTATCTAATACACTCTACTAAAATTATAATGCACTCTACTAAAACTCTAATTCACTCTACTAAAACTCTAATTCACTCTACTAAAACTCTAATGCACTCTACTAAAACTCTAATGCACTCTACTATAACTGTAATGCACTCTACTAAAACTCTAATGCACTCTACTAAAACTCTAATTCACTCTACTAAAACTGTAATGCACTCTACTAAAACTGTAATGCACTCTACTAAAACTCTAATGCACTCTACTAAAACTCTAATGCACTCTACTAAAACTCTAATGCACGCTACTAAAACTCTAATACACTCTACTAAAGCTCTAATGCACTCTACTAAAACTCTAATGCACTCTACTAAAACTCTAATGCACTCTACTAAAACTCTAATGCACTCTACTAAAACTCCAATTATCTAATACACTCTACTAAAAATATAATGCACTCTACTAAAACTCTAATTCACTCTACTAAAACTCTAATTCACTCTACTAAAACTCTAATGCACTCTACTAAAACTCTAATGCACTCTACTAAAGCTGTAATGCACTCTACTAAAACTCTAATGCACTCTACTAAAACTCTAATTCACTCTACTAAAACTCTAATGCACTCTACTAAAACTCTAATGCACTCTACTAAAACTCTAATGCACTCTACTAAAACTCTAATGCACTCTACTAAAACTCTAATGCACTCTACTAAAACTCTAATGCACGCTACTAAAGCTCTAATGCACTCTACTAAAACTCTAATGCACTCTACTAAAACTCTAATGCACTCTACTAAAACTCTAATGCACTCTACTAAAACTCTAATTCACTCTACTAAAACTCTAATGCACTCTACTAAAGCTCCAATTATCTAATGCACTCTACTAAAACTGTAATGCACTCTACTAAAACTGTAATGCACTCTACTAAAACTCTAATGCACTCTACTAAAACTCTAATGCACTCTACTAAACCTCTAATTCACTCTACTAAAACTCTAATGCACTCTACTAAAACTCTAATGCACTCTACTAAAGCTCTAATGTACTCTATACTAAAACTCTAATGCACTCTACTAAAACTCTAATGCACTCTACTAAAACTCCAATTATCTAATACACTCTACTAAAACTATAATGCACTCTACTAAAACTCTAATTCACTCCACTAAAACTCTAATTCACTCTACTAAAACTCTAATGCACTCTACTAAAACTCTAATGCACTCTACTAAAGCTCTAATGCACTCTACTAAAACTGTAATGCACTCTACTAAAACTCTAATGCACTCTACTAAAACTCTAATTCACTCTACTAAAACTCTAATGCACTCTACTAAAACTGTAATGCACTCTACTAAAACTCTAATGCACTCTACTAAAACTCTAATGCACTCTACTAAAACTCTAATGCACTCTTACTAAAACTCTAATGCACGCTACTAAAACTCTAATACACTCTTACTAAAGCTCTAATGCACTCTACTAAAACTGTAATGCACTCTACTAAAACTGTAATGCACTCTACTAAAACTGTAATGCACTCTACTAAAACTCTAATGCACTCTACTAAAACTCTAATGCACTCTACTAAACCTCTAATTCACTCTACTAAAACTCTAATGCACTCTACTAAAACTCTAATGCACTCTACTAAAGCTCTAATGTACTCTATACTAAAACTCTAATGCACTCTACTAAAACTCTAATGCACTCTACTAAAACTCCAATTATCTAATACACTCTACTAAAACTATAATGCACTCTACTAAAACTCTAATTCACTCCACTAAAACTCTAATTCACTCTACTAAAACTCTAATGCACTCTACTAAAACTCTAATGCACTCTACTAAAGCTCTAATGCACTCTACTAAAACTGTAATGCACTCTACTAAAACTCTAATGCACTCTACTAAAACTCTAATTCACTCTACTAAAACTGTAATGCACTCTACTAAAACTGTAATGCACTCTACTAAAACTCTAATGCACTCTACTAAAACTCTAATGCACTCTACTAAAACTCTAATGCACGCTACTAAAACTCTAATACACTCTTACTAAAGCTCTAATGCACTCTACTAAAACTGTAATGCACTCTACTAAAACTCTAATGCACTCTACTAAAGCTCTAATGCACTCTACTAAAACTCTAATGCACTCTACTAAAACTCTAATGCACGCTACTAAAACTCTAATACACTCTACTAAAGCTCTAATGCACTCTACTAAAACTGTAATGCACTCTACTAAAACTCTAATGCACTCTACTAAAACTCTAATGCTCTCTACTAAAACTCTAATTCACTCTACTAAAACTCTAATGCACTCTACTAAAGCTCTAATGCACTCTACTTAAACTCTAATGCACTCTACTAAAACTCTAATGCACTCTACTAAAACTCTAATGCACTCTACTAAAACTCTAATGCACTCTACTAAAGCTCTAATGTACTCTACTAAAACTCTAATGCACTCTACTAAAACTCTAATGCACTCTACTAAAACTCTAATACACTCTACTAAAGCTCTAATGCACTCTACTAAAACTGTAATGCACTCTACTAAAACCTAATGCACTCTACTAAAACTCTAATTCACTCTACTAAAACTCTAATGCACTCTACTAAAGCTCCAATTATCTAATGCACTCTACTAAAACTCTAATTCACTCTACTAAAACTCTAATGCACTCTACTAAAACTCTAATTCACTCTACTAAAACTCTAATGCACTCTACTAAAACTCTAATGCACTCTACTAAAACTCTAATGCACTCTACTAACACTCTAATGCACGCTACTAAAACTCTAATACACTCTACTAAAGCTCTAATGCACTCTACTAAAACTCTAATGCACTCTACTAAAACTCTAATGCACTCTACTAAAACTCTAATGCACTCTACTAAAACTCTAATGTACTCTATACTAAAACTCTAATGCACTCTACTAAAACTCCAATTATCTTACACACTCTACTAAAACTCTAATTCACTCTACTAAAATTCTTGACTCTATTATGCACTCTAAAACCTATCCCGGGAAATGACGTCATGTCGAGTCTGGCAAAAGAAGAATAGATTGTTTCGTTGCAACCTGCGATCAGGCCCTCTCCAAAAAACGGAATGAGGGCCTGATACAAATGCTTTTCAAACCGCATGTATTCATACCAAATTTTGGTATTTTTCTGTGATTGGTCAGAATACAATGAGAATCAAATAGCGTGTTTTGATTGGTTTTCATTAATTAACTAAACTTCCGGTTTCTTCCTGATGGCGTCGGTAAATAATTTTTAAATAAATAATAACAATTTGACTTAACTCATGTTCAATCTCTTAAACCAGAACAACAAGAGTACATAAGAAGACTAATCTTTTGTGGTGAAGACGTTCTGACGGTTTTACCCACTGGTTTTGGGAAAAGCCTTATATACCAGCTTATTCCGAAGATGTACGAACATTTGCAGGTGCAGTGAAGCATATAACAAGATGCCTGTCCAGGCGTTTACTCGGGTTACTGATTTCTGTAATCTTATCAGGCACTGAAGGCGTTGTGCAGCGATCGTTTCAGAAGTGGAAAAGTTTTAGAAGCAATGTAGTTACGTGAGCGCTATTTTGATTGTACGTATATGCATGAATGATGAGGGACGAAGAAAAATCACGCAGACGAAATTTAATGTAAACACTAAACACGGCAATGCTATTTTTCTAATATCTGTTCCATCACGGTTCGATTGAAGGTCTTCGTGTGTCAAAACGTATATAAATATCAACGGCAAGGAGTATACGAAACATCTGTTACGAAATTACATCGGTTTAAAGCAATAAATCACCGGGTAAATGTCGAACAGATCTTGAAGTCATGTCCTTTGATTTGGGTACTTTAATCGCTTACGCATTTTCTCATATAACATCTGATCTTCACATTTTAAGTAGACGAAACCTACAGCGTTCGATTCGCCAGATTCAAGTGATCATTTCGATATAGAATTGATTTAAATCGGACAAATGCTCAACGTTTCATAATGATAAATATTTTCACGGCATAAATGTCTTCACAGCTTTATAATATTTCCCTGTTCTTCGGCTGTCCATTCCGTCTTATCATGATTGATCTCTCATCTGTGTATGATCTCGATTCATTGCCAATTAAACGAAAGTCCTAACTTCTGTAGTATAGAGAGTAGGGCTGCGAGCTCACCGACGTTGAACGTAAATATAAATACCAAAACATCACCAAATTTGTGCCAAGTCACGACTCGACAAATTTGGCGATGTTTCGGTATTTACGTTTACGGTTAACATTGATAAGCTCACAGCCCCACTCTCTATACTACTATAGCGATCGTTAATCAAGCTAGACACCCCTCCCACGTTTTCTACTCAATTGATGTCAAACACACGCGAGACTAACGAGACAATACCAAATCACGATTTTCGCTAAATTTGGTGTTATTTCAGTCATGTTTAAAAATAGAGTGTGTCGCTTCGTCATTTTCACATATTTAAAAAATAGAAAGTGCCGTTTCAACATTTTCACATATTTAAAAATAGAAAGTGTCACTTCATCATTTCCACATATTTAAAAAAGAGAGTGTCGTTTCAACATTTTCGCATTTTTGTTCAACAAACTACGACTGCTGTTGTCTCAATTCACGCGCGAAAAAAAAACCACTAGATTTTGGTTCTAGTGGTGATGTTTATCCAAATGGATAGCGAAATGGCGCTCTTTTGATTGGTCAACAACATTGACTAACAAATAGCCAGTTGTTTCGCGAATTAGTCCGTTTGTTCACTATTTTCAGTGGGAGACACACCCACTTCAATGTTTTTGTGACCATACGCGTAGGAGTCAATACCATTTTCTAAAAGGTATCGTTTATCATCAAAACAGGATAGCGACACTTTATTAATTTCGTAACTACCTAGCTGATGCTTGACACTTCTAATGGTCTTCATTGTGTGCCGCAATTGTTTCTGCTCAAGTAACACACTTTTGTAATCTTCGTGTCTGATTACCTTTTTAATTATATTCTTTCTAATACCTTTAGCAGTTTTCCCACCACCTCCATCCTCTTTCAAATAACTGTACATCTTACTGCGCAACCCAACGAACTCAATAATTGGCGTCCCAGCGCACTCGTCTTTCATCTTGCCAATAACTTTCTTGTTCTCTTTGAAAGCGAATGGGTTGTCTGCAGGATAGTCGCTATTGTCAAACTTTTCGCGCTCCATCATGAAGTCGGAATAAACGTCATTAGTTTTGATTGTGTACAGCAGACTGTCGGTGTCAGTGAAGTGCAATCTGCAGGTGTCGCTAGAGTACTTTTTCATAATGTAATTATAGTGAAAATCGTACATCAGCGTTTTGCTCAAGTCTAGTATGCACATACCCACATATGCAGGCCTGTTCAATGTCAGCGTTTCTTTAACTTTATGGACAGCAACTAAGTTCTCGCTAAATATCTTGCAAGACACAAACGTTGGCTTCGAGACAAGCTTTTTAAATTTCTTCGCAGTGGTCACTAATCTTACGTCCACACGCTTCCTCAAGTTTTCCATTGTTTTTCCAAACACACTGTTGTTCATTAACTTGAAGAAGTCCTTCTCAAAAGCGTTCTTAGCCGCAGTTCTTTTGACTGTGTTAAAGTCAATGTACTTGCCCAACCACTTAGACTGATCAAATTGTAGGACCCTCATACTTTTTTTTGTCCATCAAATTAGTCACCAGCTTCTTCACACCACCAACACTCACGTTAAACTTATTTTTGATTTTTGTGCAGTACTCCGACAACATGTCAACAGTTATCTCCATCTTCTCAGGAGCCAGCGGGTAATCGTTATGTAGGTCATGCAAACGGTCTGGATACTCCAAGTCGACTTCAAGCAGTAAGCCCTTTTTACTATTGTTGTGATAGTCGCGTAGATTAACCTTTTCTATTTCTTTCTTTGTCAACCATTTAAAACCACCCGTAGGTAGACTTCGACTCATTGCCCACCCATACAAATTGTTGGCATCAAGGTACATCAAATACTTCGACTCTTGCGCTTTATCATACCCCTTCATGTACTTATTATTCGCCACGCCATGTCTGTTGCATATGTAGCTCACACCACCACGCATACCTAATTCTACGAACTGGAACATGTCAATGTCAGACAATAATTCGAGTTCCACTCCAGTCATCTTTAACATAGCATCCCAAGCCAATCCAGGCGACGTGAAATAGTGACACGGGTCTAATTTATACTCACGGTGACATGTCTTTCTAAAGTTCTCAAAAACGTCAGCGAGCAAGAGCACATCACTTTTCAAATACAGATCGTGATACCCACCCATATTTTCAACGTCGAAGTAGTCCCACACATCACAAGCGCGCTCGTGCATTTCTTCCGTAATATCTGCGTCATTCAGAATATTGTAAAAGTCCTTTTTAGAGGGTAGCTTGCTTTCATCGAATTTATCAAAGGAGTCCATATAATCATAGGGATAGACCCCCTTTCTTGTCATGAGTGTCAACCCGTCGTCACGAAACAGTTCTGACGTGTATTTGAAAGCGTCTCTTGGTAGGTTCTTCACCAAGTTGTCTAGACTCGAACCCATGAACTGAAAGCTGTCCAAGAATACCAAGTTTTTTCCAAGCATGAACGCCATGTACTTCTCCATGTTGTTCGGTATCACATTTATGTCTTGACCAAACTTACCAATCTCCTGCATAATGAAATGGCTATCGTAGCCGCGTAAGTTATGAAAGATCACAGGAATTTTGTCAGTCAACTTAAAGTTCACGTTACAATCGCGATGTGCAGACCCTCTGTACTTGCCTGACACGTGACAGTGGTCTCTCACTCTAACGTCAGCGCCAGTGTACTCAACACTGCAAATATGGCAACTCTTAGCCTCGTCAAAGTTTTCTTATCGGCATCAGTTAGTATCATTTCTTTGTTAAAGTGACTCTCAGATGTCTCTTTACAATATTCGACAATTTCTAACATCTCCCCAACGAACTTGTTAACTGCATTTTCACCGCGATACACTTTTACTGGCTTACTGTACTCGTTGTCGTAGCAACAAACTAATTTATACCCATAACCACAGTCAACGTGCCTCTGGTAGGCGTTTGTGTAGCTACACTTGCTTGATGGTGTCGCTGTGTGCACCTTCTGTGTGATAGCCTCAAAGTCTGCGTACACCACAAATGGTACGTTTAGCTGTCTACTAAAATTCTCATATTTCACTTTAGCGTCTTTTTGCGGCATTTTAATAGCTTGCTTCCCATTGATGACCAAACACACTTCAATATGACTCTCAAGCACGTCCGCTCGGGTAAAGCACTGCAGACAATACCTACAAAAGTGCTTTCTTGCCTTGTACCCTGTCTGACGGTACATGAATTTGTTGAAGTCGCGAATATACACATAATGCTTGTTGCTATCGGTAGTTATCAACAATAGGTCCATATGGTCAGGATACACCTCCTTAGAAACGTACACGGGGAATGGTTGCTTATTTTCGTACCCAAAAACATTAATGCTAATATCGTTAGCCTTTTCGATCTTGTTGTAATCTTTGAGTGTGACTGGGAAGTCGATTCCGTCGTAATTCAGCTCACTGACGTGACTGGTGTACTTCGACGTTCTATCAGAGTTTTTTCCAACAGGAAACTTATGTGCTAGGTGACACCATCTAAAGCACTCGTTGTCATCCCCATTATTCACGTTTATCAAACCCTTCATACTATTGCGCAGCTCCTTTGGTAACGCAATGTAGCTACTCCCATTCAAAGGTCTATAAATAGCAATATTAACGTAGTGTGCGTCTATTTTGTCGATAGTCCATCCAGACCCCTCAGATAACCACCCAGCTATCCGCGTCAAGATCTGTTCCGATCCACGATTGGCAACACCTTCAATATCATGCTCGTTAATGACGACGAACGTCTCGCTGTTAAAGTAAGCAGTTTTATATGTGGTCTTATCGAGTTCTAGGACTTTCTCAAAAGTGACCTTAACTGTCTCTACCACTTTCATCCCATTAGTCTCACCTAGTTCACGTCTCAAAAGGCTAGTGACAGCGCTTCTACTACCATTTACCTGATTGATGTCTCTAGCGTCAATTACCTCAACTCCATAGGACCTTGTGAACCCTCTCAGTGCTCGATCCAATAGCTGCGTCGACGATGCGTCACTATGGTCTTCAACTGTGGGTTGTGTTTCTTGGTCTCCAAAAAAGCCGTGAACGTTGGTCGCTCTATCTGTTAGTAGGTTCACAGCGGCTGCATTTGTGTAGCTACCTCGAATCGCACCAGTTCTAACAAGTTTCTTATGCGTCCGCCCACCAACCTCGACTTGTCTTTTTGTCAGCGAGGTTTTCACAGTCCGACTCATTGGCTTATACTTATACTACACTTTTTTTCTTAGCCCACTCGTTGTAATAACGATCGCCACTCTCACACCATCCCAACTTTGGATACACCACCCCAAACAGATTATCGTCAAACTTCTCTTTCACTTTTCCATCTTTAAGGTCTGACATCTTCTCAAGTGTCTCGAGTTGTCTTCTATGACACAACCTAATAATGTAGTATCCGTATCTGCTAACGTTTCTACCCTTTATCAAATTGCATGAGTACAACACATTGACAACTGTCAAGAAGTCCTCTTTTATCAACTCAAGGTGCTCACCCTTCACGACGTTCCGTAGTCTCCTCCCCATCCACCAAGACCGTTTGTGAACGCTTTTTAGTCGTGTGAGTCTCATGTCACCATAACTCTGAATGTAGCCCCATTCGATGTCGCCACACTTTGGACACGCGTACCCACCACAGCCAGTCATGTTTTTCACAACGTCACAATCCAAGCAGTAGTGAAGCCTGAGGGTGCCTCCACACTCAATTTGCGTCTCATTTGCGATCTCATCAATTGTCAAACCAAAACTCATCTGCCTCATAAGTTTGTCCATCGCTTATACTACTCCAACATTTTTTTTTATCGAGTGAGTACCCATACCGCTATTCCACTACCCAAACCTAGCGCACCAACAAACAACAATCGATATTCCTTCATTTCCGCGCTCGGTTGGTAGTAATCCGCAATCTTCGGGAGGTCAGTGAACACTCGTCCGCTGTACCGTATGGTCATTACGCTTCTAAGTTCTTCCAACGCGTGGTTTGTGTCATTGATGTCAGCATTAGCGTCTGAGAGCTGTTGTCGCAAGCGTTGAATCTGATCTTTTTTAGCGACCTCATTTTCATACCACACTTCTTTCGCACTGGCTAACTGTTCCAACGCATGGTTATGCCTTTTCATCTCAGCTTCATAGCCTGAATGATTAAACTTTGAAAACATAAAGCCAGCGCCTGCAAAAGCCACTGCATTAAAAATCCCTCCAGCCACAACGCTCACCATTAACTTACGTTGATTTGAATGGATCTGTCGGTATCCACTTTTTCGATTGCGCCCATTTTACTAACAGCGTTCCTGCACCAACAGCTGCAGCAAGTTTGACTGTACCTTTCACAGTCTCTGGTGTTCCCAATGGTTCTCCCAAAGCCTTTTTCGAAATCATACTCACTACCACAGCACCAGTCGTAACAAGTAGCGCGTCGTACAATTCGTTCATGAGTTCTTTTCGATCGATCGCAGCCATATATACATTGTCGTGTGTTTTGTTCAAGAATCAAATGTGTCTAACGCTGGACGACGTGTTCTACGATTTTCTGACGTGGGTGCTGCTGCGGTACTCACAGGTTCTAATCGTGTTTCTTTTTCACTGCTAATTGTGTACCATAGCGAAGCAGCGGCAATGATAACACCAAGTGTTCCAACAATGTAACCATAGCTCCACTCACTACCCTGTTCTTCGTTGACTATCATTTCACGCATTTTCTTTTCTTTCGCAGCTTTCGATATCTCAGCCAACTTTTTACCAGCAGCGACGCGCTTTGGGTCCTTCACCTTAACACTTTTCACGTCAGCTGTGATCTTTGCTTCAACAGCCGTCTGTGAGTCTTCAGCCATCTAATACACTATCACGTGTTATCTTACTCACAGGTATCTCACAGTTGTCTCACAGATGTCTCACAGTTGACCTCACAGTTCCAGACCAAACGCACTAAAAAAATAGGATTTTTCTCTGAAGGTATAGTATAATGACTCAAGCCCGAGAGGTTAGCGAAGCAGATCTTGTCCACTTGCGGAGAGATGACTTTATCAACGTGTCTATCCCACAAGACGCCTCTGGACCCGACGTCTTAAAAGAGTACTTGTCAATCTACACGTTGTTCGACCCCAGAGGCGAGGGGTTGTTAATAGGGCATAGTTCTGAGATTGCCTTCACGAAGCGTGCTCACATCGCTTGGATCAATCTTGAAGAAGATAGAGCCAACGAGCTTGCTGACAGCTTAGCTGGCATGATCCCTGTGCGGTGTTACTCACCATTCAAATACCTCATGTTAGCAGGTGGTGTCTACTTGAACAACCCTCGTGAGTCCACCGCTACATTACTCGGTAATTTCCTCGAAGTGTTCGTAGCGACCTTTCTATGGAAACCATGCCCAACCAAAATCAAAGTGTGGCTAGAGCTCGCCGCAAACCGTGACGTTAACGCTTGTGTGGCGGGGTGTTACGATATAGTGAGTGCGGGCGGCATCGACGACCACATAAGGTCATCTATCCACCAGTATTCTATGAGTGGCGTAGAGTCGTACACGTGCTACCCATGTGGTATGGACATCTGTAGCCTAATGCATCACTTGAGACATGAGAGCTCGCAGTCCCATCTTAAAAACTTAGAGCTTCAGCGGTTATTTGACAACGAACGACGGTTTCCACCACCACAATAAAAAATATTTCTCTGGAGGTATAGTAACCATGAAGAAAGTTGGTAAACTAGAGATCGTGATTGGTCCCATGTTTGCAGGAAAAACAACAGAGACTCTTCGCAGGTTAGTCGCGTTAAGCAAATCAGGGCTTAGAGTCCTTTACATGAACAACGCAGGCGACACCAGACGAACTGACCACGCGTTCTCCACGCATCGTCAGACCATTGTCGTTGGATCAGACAGTTTACCTGCGAAGTTAATCACCAACCTCCCAAGTTCTTTCGAGCTAGCTGGCTACGACGTCATTGGTATTGATGAAGGCCATTGGTACTCTGATCTACTCTCAGTTATTCGTGAGTACATCAAAGCTGGCATTCACGTCATTATTTGTGGTCTCGTAGCAACGGAGCGCTTAAAAAGAATTGGTGAGCTCGACACGTTGCTCCCAGTAGCGGACGACATCACATTTCTAAAAGCGTACTGCGCTATTTGTCGTGACACTCGCGGAACAACTGTTGAAGCGTCGTTCAATTGGAGATACAATCCAGGACCATCGTTTGTTGGTGGTGCTGAGCAATACAAAGCAGTGTGCAGACGTCATCATCCTTCCACACAAAATTAAGGGTGCTCTCAATACACCCCACTTTTTTAAATTTAGACATTGGTCACGTGAAGCGTCCAATGTCATAGAAACATTTTTTCACACACACATAAAATTAGTCGCGCGCCACACAGTGATGTCTCTCGTGGTTACTTAACGCTGCTTTATTTTTAAATTTACGAAAACACTGGGAACATTGAAACCCAACGTCAAAGAAATATTTTATTATCGCGGTAATAGCGTCGTCATATGAGTCACACAACAACGTTAGATAACCAGCGGATTTATATCTGAGCAACAGAGAGTCTTGCTCTTTGGATGTCTTACCTGTGCCACCTGGGTTCTTGAACTCAATCACAAGCCCGCTATGCTGTCGGTTCGCATTAGCAATAATCAAATCAGGTGTTCCACGTTGGTAACCTTTTTTCCACGAATTTATTCTCTTCGCAGAAGTGTCTTGATTTTCACCACAAGCAGCTATCAAAATAGCTTCCGGATAATATTTCCTAAGAAAACCAACAACTTTCGTGTGAAGATCGAACTCAGTGATCATTTTAAACTGATTGTGTTTGAGACCGACGTCAGCTACAGTCTTTCTAGCACTTGGCAAGACTTCTGAGTGCACCCACCTTCCAAACTGTTTCGCGCGCTCCATTTTACTCGAGAACACCAACGAGTAGACCCCAAGTTCGTTGATAAACGAGGCCTGCTCCATCTTCATTTTACAGTCAGGTTCGACGTGGTCGTGTACTGCATCTTTTGGTCGAGCATAACCTAGAGCGCTCGCGACTTCTTTCGCTTTGAACCATATATCACCGTTATTCATAACCGTCGTGATTTGGTGACCATCGAAATCAAATAGTTGAAGTGCCATGGAAGTCATCACTATATAGTCTCCCACAAAAAAAAAGACTACTCGATGTGGGCGCTAGGTTTTTTATAGATCTGGTTTGTTGTGTACCAACGCATCAGATGTGTTTTATTAGTCTTCGGTTTGCTACGTCGTCTGAAAAAGTTTCTAATGCTACGAACCAGCTTTCTAAATCTTCGAAGCTGAGATCCTCGAAGCTGAGACCAACCCATTTTAACTTAGGTCGCGTCTTCTACCACTCCCACAGTGTCTGATTCTGGTAACACGATAGGTTCGCCGTAAGTCTTTTTAGACCTCATACCAATCTCAGCGTGGAGCTCGAGAGTTATATCACCGCGACCAAATGACCCACCAGCTTTGAACATGTGATCAGTCGTCTTATTTATTTTATATATTTCACGCTCTTTTGAAATACATGCTCCCATATATTTAACGCTGGTTTGGAAGATCACTTTAATGCGTCGAACATTCACTTTATACCATATTTCTTCATCATTTCTCCACCCATGATTATGATGTCTCGGTTCGCCATGTAACCACTCACAATTCTCACACCGTAGAATTCTATCAACGATGGGTACGCATAAGTTGCGAGTGGTATTCTTGGTCGGTGTATTCCAAAAATTGTTCCATAGGGTGTGCCTATCTTTTTCATATTCGCTATGAAGTCTGAATCGGTTGACTTGGTGTTGTTGACCCTGACATGTGAGTTGCTCATTTGCCAGTGTATTGATATCATATGCATTTTGGTGAGGTCAATGCTACTCGGAATAGTGCATATGCTCTCCATTGCTGGGTTGCTGCCACCATACGCCAGTCCATTAGTCATACCAGTCTTGTACCCTATGAACTTATCCCACTGACCGTCGTCGTTTGATATAATTGTCTCCCAATTTGACCCCGTGGCTCTCATAGGTAACCGCACTACAACAAAAATGGAGAGGTCACACCATTGCATACTCGGACAGTTAAAATGAAGACCTGACTCAAGTGGGAGTGGTGTTAACTCAGGGGATAGAAAACTGTGGCCTGCACCGTTAACGCCAACAATAGGACCATAGGTTGGGTTGTTTTGCGCTAATTTACTTGTTTCACCAATGGTTTTCACTTTGTTTGAACCATTGGTGTGAAATTCCACGTTTTTCGAGGCGTGTGTGTTAACGTTGAAGTCGAACACAACATTATAGGACTGACTCTTGAGGTAACCTGATAGCAATCGCTCTAGAGTTCTTTTGTTTGTGGCGTCTGAGTCATCGACTGGGTCTGCTACGTTTTTTATTGCTGAGCCTTGCATGTCTATTATTCCAGACATCCTTCCGCCGGTCGCGCTTAATTTGGGATCTTCGTCCAGATGTCTTTTCGCTCTCTTTAGTATTTTATCGTGAGGGTCGTCAGACTCATACCCATAGTTTAGACTCATTACTACTTCAAGGTGTATTTGGTTAGTAGATAGCCAGAGACTGCTGAGAACCCTAACACTATCGCTAGCGTTGTCACGTGTCTGACTTACTTGTGGTGGTCTGCGCCTTCTGATTGGTGGTGACCACTGTTTTCTTCACGGGTGGTACCAAGTTAGTCACCACATTTTCTTGGTGGACTTTTTTAACCACAGTCGTTGGTATCGTCGCATTCAAGCGAGTGTTCACTCCAAATTTCATGGACTCTGTGGCAATCTTTAATAAGTTGTTGTACCCAGCGATTTTATTCTTGAGTATCACCACATTACTTGGCATTAACCATGTACTTGGCGACACTGCAAGATTCTGGACAACGTTGGTGTCTCTAATCGATTTATTCATGTTGAGAATCCATGTCGACACGTCATAGTTGATAACGCTGTCAGCAAACAACTTGCGGAATTCTTGTTGGGTCTCTAGACTCCCTGCAGAACCACCAACGACTGATACACGTGTTCTCGCTTGCGCACCAAGTGTGGAGTACACAAAGGCTTCTATGCTTTGATTTAGATATTGCAGTCCAATGTTGGTAAAGCCGTCTGACAATCGCGCGACGTATCGTTTATAATCGTTCTGAACGTCGTTGAGTGTGAAGACTCTGGTCTCACCTAAAGTGCCATCGCTCAGGACTTTATTCTGGTAGTAATGTTTTCTGGGGATCTTAGAGATCTTACCATACAATTCGGAAGCGTTGAATTCTCTACTTATTGATTTCATGGTCTCACCACCCTCCATTCTTTTGAGAAGTCTTCTAATGGTGAAGTACACATGAAATCTCATCACACTTGTGACCACGGGGTGGACCTCTTGTGACACTGATAAATGTTGCAGCGAGACTCCACAACAGAAACTTGCACAATACGTCGCAAACACAACACGATAGTAAGATTCGCTGTCGTCCCACTCTGACATGGTCTTTGACGTGGTGATTTGTAAGGTTGGTAGCTTTGACATGAAGTAACTATTTTGGTTAACAAAAACTTTGAAGTTATTCACTGGATAATTCAACACATTCTCTGTTGGATAACCATCCCAAAGTCCCCAGTGGTTTTTGTGACCTTTTGGTAGTGGTTGGATAGCTCCACCACCTTGCCATATTATTGGGAACTTACTATTGTGTAACCACTTCCACATGTTTTTATCATTTGAAGGTTGCGCTGGTTATGTCTGTGCTGAGGATGTCGTTGTTTCTGAAGTACACGTCAACACCTAGGACTTTACCATCTTGTGAAATATTTGGATAGAACTCGAATTTGCTTAAAGTAGCGTGAGGGTACTTTTTGATGAGGTCTGCCTTCGCGTCGTGTGTAGCCTTCGATGTGTTCGCCATCGCACGCTTGTAGTACTTTCCATAGTAGTCATGAAGGGCTTTCTGCATATAATATACTGTATGTTATACATAATGCGAAAGTTGACGGTATTCATTGAAGGAGCGGAAAACGTCGTGTCCTTTGATAACGCAATGATGGTCATTCACGATAACCCATACATTATGGTCAAGACAGCCACTGTGTTTTGGGACTACCATAACACAACAAATGACGACAGCATTCAGGTCTTCACGCTGGATGACTCTAGGGTCGGCTCTTTTAAAAAGATTAAAGTGGGTGAAGGGTACTTTAGCTTAGACGCACTGGTCAAAGTTTTGAAACATGAGTCTAACGAGCATAAGGTAAATCTCGAGATAGAGAAACTGGTGCCCACAGGCAAGTGTAGGGTTAAGGTTAGTAGCTCAGCTGTGTTAGACACCATTGGGCCTCTACTTGGTTTCGCGAAGGGTGAGGTGATTCAGAATGACTTACAGTGGCACACTAGCCCAAACGAGGTCGATATGTATAGAGGTCTGAAGTACATAGAAGTTTCGTGTGATGTTGTTGAAACCGAGAGCAACGTGGGTATCGATGGGAAGCGCAGCGATGTGATCACAACATTACCAATACCCACCGAACAGTCTTTGAAAGGGTCAGTGCAACGTCATGTGGATATTGAGTCAAAGGTGAGTATTAAAAAAGGTGTTTACTCAAGTATGACGTTTCGCGTCAAACCAAATAACGGTGGTCTCAAAATTGGCGCGGTGCTATTGGAACTGTATATTGTGTGAATTATATGGAACTCGGTGTGGAGACAGAGCAAGGGTTGCGAGACATCTATTATAATCCTAAGACAGGGTACAGTGGTGCAGAGAGGTTGTATCAAAGTGCGTTAGGGGACGGATTGAAAGTAACTAGAAAAACAGTGAAAGAATGGTTGACCACGCAGGACACTTACACTAGGTACAAACCCATTGTGAGAAGACATAAATTCCGTGCTACCTTCGTCGGGTTTCTTGGTGAAGAGCTCCAAATGGACTTAGTGGACATGAGTAAGTACTCAAAACAGAATGGCGGTTATTATTGGATACTAACAGGCATTGAAATATTGAGTAGATACGCTTTTGGCATTGCGGTTTATAGAAAAGACACTAAGAACATGACTAAGGCTGTTGGAAAGTTGTTGAGTGACTTTAAAGATTGGTTTGGGACCACACCTAAGTTAGCGCAATTTGATGATGGACTTGAGTTCTACAACGTTGGTGTGAAAAGTTTGCTGAAAAAACATGGTGTTGAATATTTCAGCACTAAGAGCGATAAAAAGGCTGCTGTTGTCGAGCGTTTCAATAGAAGTCTCAAGAGTATTATGTGGAAGTACTTTTACACCTGCGGAACGTACAAGTGGATCGACGTTCTTGATCAGTTTGTGGACAATTACAATAGCAATATGAATCGAAGTATTATGATGAAGCCAAAGGATGTCGATAAGTCAAATGAAGGTGAAGTTTGGACCACTTTGTTTGGTCACCAATTCGCAGACAACCCATTGCCAAAGTTTAGAGTTGGTCAATCAGTGAGAATTAGTAAGTACAAGAGCGTGTTCACAAAGGGCTACGAAGCCAACTTCACTGAGGAGCTGTTTAAAGTGGTGAAAGTTATTCGTGGTGACCCTAATGTGTATGAAATTGAGGACATAAGTGGTGAACAGATTATTGGTAAGTTTTATGAACAGGAGTTATCGCTGGTCAATAAGAAACATGGTGACGATGTGTATAGAGTCGAAAAGGTGTTGAAAAGAAAGAAAGTCAGAGGGAAGAAGATGGCGTTGGTTAAATGGTTAGGTTACGAAAGCAAACATAATTCGTGGATACCAGAAAGCGATATTCAAAATGTGAGCTAATGTAATATGGCTGAAGGTGGGGAAGGTTACGACGACTTTGAGATGGAGAGCTTTAGTGAGTACAACGACGTCACTGATGAGCAATTAGAAGAGGAGCTCGCCGATACTAACGAGTGGCTCCGCAAGGTGGACATTGGGTACGGCGCGAATGAGATGCCGAGAGACGTTCGTGTTAATTATGATAACAACCTCAACACTGCGAATAAGATAAGAAGTGTGCTAGCTAGAAGGCGAGGTGGGCAAAAAGAGACGTCGTTTATTGACGATGGTGAAACGGTGACAATAAGGGGTACAGACACGAGATCCTCAGCAGTTGTTGATGATGACTACACTCCCAAGCTTAGAAACGTGTCGGCAGACAAACTGAAAGAGGGAGCACCATCTGACACACGCGACGGTGTACCATCGATGTTGAAAGACAAAAAGATGTTCTTATCGGCGGAAAGAAGCGACAAGAAAGACTTCCTCAAAAATGTTATGGGTGTAGACATTAGGAAGGGAGACGGACCGAGATCGAAAAGACTCATCGATGGGTTGAGGGTGGTCAATGGTAAGAGAGGCGACACGACGGGCGCTGAGTTTGATGGTAGGAGAATCATCACTAGAAATTGGGGAATTTGGTTATAGCAGAGCGACCGCCAACGCTGGATTTGTTAAAGCGTTCAAGGGCTTAGTTGATGAGGCTAGAGAAGAACACAAAAACACATCAAATGGTGTGGTTGACGCACAGTTGAGGTCTGAGGGTATAACACCAACAGAAGAGTTGGCAGATGGTATTGTTTCGAACGTTTCTGATAGGGTTGAAGGTGAAGTGGAGTCACGAGAGAGTGAGCTAAATGATGGTGTGACGTCTGAGGTTGGTGGTGAAGAGCAAATGTTGAGAGAAATCGCAGGCGCATTGAATCCGGTGGGCTCAAATGATGTGATGATAAATGCTTTAGAAATCACAGCCGATAGTTACCGCTTGAAAGCTTTAAATGAGACTGACCCAATGAAAGAACAATGGTATAAAAACGTTAGTGAGACAGCCGAGTTGAAAGCGGATAACATACGACTTCATGAGGGTCTCAAACCAGAACACGAAGAAGCTAATAAAATTATCGTTGATGAGGTCAGAAACAACGACTTGTCTAGGTTAGAGAGATTTAAGAAGTGGGCTAAAGAAAATATGGTTGGGTTGAGTGCTGTAGCAATTTCAGTGGCTGGAATTATAACAACTATTATTATCGCTGGTAGGTCTGCTGTTATGAAAGGCGCTAAAGCCACAAAGTCGTTCGCACAGGCTGTTAAGAACGCGATAACGAAGATGGGTCCATGGGCTGTTGGGCTGGCTAATTTAGTTTATAATATGTTGACGTTGGGTGTAAAGGGTCTTGCGTGGTTGGCTCAAAATCTGTGGGTACTCGCGGTGATATTTGTGTGGTTTGCTTACGACTATTATAAGCTAAAACGGTAGTCTCATCTTCGAGGGCCTCAGCTTCGAAGATAACAAAACACACGTAAACTATATGAACGTCACGTCAGCAGAATTGAGTCCCGGTTTTAGACGAGCGACCATGGGCGTCATAAGAGGGGTGAGAACGCAGCATGTGATCACGTTAAACCCTAATAAAGTCAGTCCTGGTGAGGAACTTTACATTGACGTACCGAAGCTCAAGGTTAGTAGCTGTTTGGTGCCTGGATCGTTGGGTTTAGTGTTTGACTTTAAGAATGCGAACGACAAAAGTTGGTTCTTGAACAATGTGAGTAAGTTGCTTTGCGAGAAACTTGTTGTGAGACTAGCTGGGGAGACTGTGTATGACAATAGTGGGGAAAGTTACACTGGTGTTTATCGCGACCTTTGGGAAAGTGTTACTGCGCGAGACCAAATGGTTGACTATGGCGTTGGCTCTGAGAACTTGAGAAAGCTAATTTCTAAGGACGACAGTGGCGCGACAAGTGGGAACGTTGCTAAGGTTAGTGATGCACTGATGTTTGGTGTGATTGGAACGAAACAGCGGATAAAGCTTGGTAAGATCATGAATGACCACGGGTTGTACGCTCCTTTTAGCATGAATAACAACTTACAGTATGTGATCACACTTCCAAAGGCTACAGACATCATGGTGGCGCAATCTAATGAGAGTGTAGGTGGATACACTTTGGAGAACCTCGAGCTTGAGTACGAAACGATTGACAACCAGGAGCTCTCTGATGAAATAACGTCGGGCTATGCAAGTGGTCGCAGTTTGTCATACGAACACGTCACGTTGATGAAAACCACTGAATGGGATAAAGGCACAACTATTGTGAACGAGAATGTTAATCTTCCAAGAAAAAGCATGAAGGCAATTGTGTTGCTATTCACGAGTAAGGTGCGAACAGACAGTGAGGAGTTTCTTTACCCGAATATTGAGAGTGTTAGAGTCACAATTGAAGGCGTACCAAATAGCGTGTACTCACAAGGCATTCCAAAGTCGAAGTTCTATGCAGAAGCAAAACGGTTGTTTGGGTTGGGTGAAGAGCATGCTCAGTTCATGACCATACAGAAGTTCTATAAAGATGGCTTCGCGTTAGTCATTGACTTGAGGAGCGTTCAAGATAATTATACAACGTCGCCACTGGCAAGAAAATTGTGAACACACAATCTGGCGTGCTTCTTGAGATCACTAAAAAAGCGACGACTGCAAACGTTATGTGTAGGGTGTTTGTGATGAGTGATGGGTTAGTCAACTTCATGAACAATGGGCTGCAATCCATCCAGTATTAAATCAAACGCAATTTAATGGAAACTCCGTTTAATGCGTTAATTGTTGGGATGACAGCTTGTGGTAAGACACACTACCTACTCAACACACTGGAATCTGAGTATTGTGGCAAATTTGACTACATTGTGTTGATTTGCCCTACTTTTGAGTGGAACAAAGCGTACCAAGATTGGAGATATGTGCGCGACCCTGACGTGTTAGCGATAGACTGCGCACAGGATAATGTCGACGCTGTTCTCAAGCATGTAACAAACACTTTTAAAGGCACTAACACTCTGATTGTGTTGGACGATTGCGCGAGCTCTCAAGACGTCAAGAATAGGACTAGTCAATTGGTTAACTTAGCTTTTAGCGCGCGACATTTTACGTTGAGCGTTATTGTCATCACACAACAACTGACGTCGATCGCAAAACCGTATAGAGAAAACATTAGTAAGCTTGTTTGCTTTTACTGTCCGAGTAAGAGTGATATGAAGGTTGTTATTGACGATTACCTTGGACACATTAGCAAAGAGGAAGCGTTGGCGATTGTGGCCGCATTAAAAAATCATAAGTACGCTAGACTCGAAATCTCACTGCGCTATCCATACAGTCACGAAGTTGTTATTCCGCAATAAAATATGGGTATAAGTAATAACGTGATGGTGAAACGCAAAAGTGAAGAAAACCCCACGATTGAGGAATTAGTTGAGGATACTCAAGCCGCTGGTACTTCAACTGTGGAAGACGATATTGACGCTAGAAGAGCCGAACTTGTTAGACTGTCTGGTGACGGTGTGGTAAGCCAATCTGAAGCGTACATTAGAAAAGCGTCCGCAAAGGTTATCGATAAGATATGGCGCCAATATGAGTTGAAGAGAATGGAAATCGCGAACGCCTTTCTCACCGACTTGCTAATCAGCAAATTCGCTAACTTACTGGACGGGTTGAACGCTATTGAGAACCCTGACGAACTAAACGATGAGTTACAAAAAGACCCGCTACTAAAGAAAGACGTTGAGAACATTGTCGCGGTTGTGACACCGTACGTGCCTTTCTTAGGTTTGCTGTCAGGAGGAATCACAACGTCAAAATATGTATACGATCACCATTTTAGAAGTGCGACAAACGCTGAAAATAGTGAACAAACGGACTAATCTATTATTAACAGGTGGCAATAATCTAATTTGCATAACAGGTGGCAATTTTATCACGCGTGAGACACTTTTACGACACATAAATTTGTAAAAGCGTTGAAACGACTATTTTCTTAAATGTGATTTGACAAATTTGTGAAAATGTTGAAACGACTATTTTCCTGTGATTTGACAAATTTGTGAAAATGTTGAAACGACTATTTTTTAAATGTGACGTAAATTTGTGAAAATGTTGAAACGACATTTTCTATTATTTTTTAAATGTAACGTAAACTTGTGAAAATGTTGAAACGACTATTTTCCTAAATGTGATTTGACATAAATTTGTGAAAATGTTGAAACGACACTTTCTATTTTTCCTAAATGTGATTTGACAAATTTGTGAAAATGTTGAAACGACACTTTCTATTTGCGAAAATTTTGAAACGACACTTTCTATTTTTAAAAATGTGACTGAAATAACACCAAATTAAGCAAAATCGTGATTTGGTATTGTCTCGTGAGTCTCGCATGTGTTTGACATCAATTGAGTAGAAAACGTGGGAGGGGTGTCTAGCTTGATTAATGATTGCCATAGTAGTATAGAGAGTGGGGCTACGAGCTTATCAATGTTAACCGTAAACGTAAATACCGAAACATCGCCAAATTTGTCGAGTCGTGACTTGGCACAAATTTGGTGATGTTTTGGTATTTATATTTACGTTCAACGTCGGTGAGCTCGCAGCCCTACTCTCTATACTACTAACTTCCGATCCGGGGAAAGCCACTCAACCAACATTTGTATCAGGCGTTTCTTTTCTCCCCTTCCCCTCCCTTTCCCTTCCTCCCCCCTTCCCCTCCCCCAAGAAACGCATGATCGCAGGTTAGTTTCGTTGTTGAAGATCGCCCTGGGGGTGCGGGTCAACCAAGGCACGGCGGAAGCAAATCTGTATTGGGGGGCTGGGTACCAATCCTAAAATTGCCTGGTTATATAGTTTCTCCATTTGATGAATATACGAACAATTCGGAAGGACAAAAAACTCTCGGTTTGGTATTTTCCTGATCTAAATGATGCAACTTAAATTTTTTAAACACGTAAATGTTTGGCAACTTTATAATATTATTGGGGGGCTACAGCCCCCCTCTTCCGCCGGCCCTGTCATTGGTCTAGACTTACCACTTACCAGATTGGTCAATATTGTTTTTCCTGATCTGCCCCTATTTGATAGGTACTTATAGTACGTATTCCATATAAGGTCATATCGGACGGGACTGGGAAGAGCAAATACATTGCCCTCGTACCAGCCTCCTAGTTAATTGGATTATAACCGACCCCAAAACAACAAAGGTTCTAACCCTCCCACAAAACTATAGAATATATTCTTTTAAAGTTAAATGATCTATTTACAACATACATACAGCTTATCCTAACGGAGCTAACTTAGTTCTCTTTGAAAGCGGATAATCGAACATGCCCAAAATATAATTTTCGTATTAGGCCAAGTAAAACAATATAGTAGTTTATCGTCCTAACTTTAAAAAAAAGGAGAATGCGAGCGCTTTTCTTTTTTTTTCAAGATGTCTTCTCCGAAATGGCCATCACCTACCAAAACCTAATTTTAACACATATTAAAGCTATTTAACGTTGTATTACAAGCACAGAAAAAACCATGACAGAATCGAATGGATTTCTCTGCAATGGCTCCAATACAAGATTGCGTCATGTAAAATCCGAAATGTACCGAAAAATCCCGAAAGGTAACGGGAGATACCGAAACGCACGATAATGGCCGAAAGGTGGAGCAAAAGGCCCCAAAAACAAGACAGACTCGAAAAGTTTTCGATGCAAATAAAAAAATAATAATAATTTGATGCGGCGGAAAAAAGGATGCGGGCGGGGACGATTATCGTAACGTGTTAATTATCAGCATCCAGTCCAGTCCCGTCCGATATGACCTTATATGGAATACGTACTATTTAACAATTAGTCACTGAAGTCGAGGTGACTATCGTTGATTAGTAGAAACTGACCATGGTCTATTACAAATGCTGCATTCTGATTGGCTACTCAACCGTTGTCTATTCGTGATAGACAACGTTTGGGAAACGCGCTCAAAACAATGGCAGAAAACTCTCGTTTTGGGGAGGTTTCAGATGAGTTTTTGGATATTTTTTGGAGAATGCATGATTTGTAATAATCCACTAATTTGTTTCTACTAAAACAATTAGACAACTCGTCCTCGTTGTCTATGAGCGAATAGTCAACTAGGCTTCGCCTTCGTTGACTATTCCCTCATAGACAACTCGGACTCGTTGTCTAATTGTTAAATATAACGATAATCACTGAGACTGAGGTGACTAATTGTTTTAGTATAATTTCAGGCTTGAACTGAATATTCAATTGAGAAGTTTTAGACAGACAGTTTGAACTGTGTTTAATGCTCGATGTTTTCTCACGCTTGACAGCTTTCAAAAACACACTAACGATCAAAACGGACGTACAAATACAAATAATTATACGATAAACAACTTCCTTACCCTTAGACAGTTCTATCTTGAGAGAAATTTGATATATACAATGTCTTTATGTTAAGTTTTTGAGCCTTTTCGACGATTTTTTAGTTATAATAATATAGTCGCCATTTTGAAAAAAAAATCGTCACGTTTTAGAAACCATACATCAAAATGATGATTCCGAGAGGGGACTGGAACGAATAAATATAGTCTGGTCACAAAAAAACACTTTTTCAAGTATGATTTCTGGTGATGTGTAGTCAGCCAATCAGAACTCGTTTAAGCTCAGAAATTAGACTAAAAGTCCATATTTAGCGATTATGATGGCCTGGATTGGTCAAGATTTGATGATTTACCAGCACTGATAGTCTGATTGGTTTAAATTTTTTCCTAACTTGTGCCGGCATAATGTATTAATGTCGTTATCAGAGCCTGCGTTATAAGCGGAGGAATAGAAACTAACAAGGATTCGCTCAGTAATGGCGAATGAAGAGGGAAGCGCTCAAAGTTGTAATCTCCGACGGCGAATTGTAGACTATTTTGTCCAAACCATTTTGTGATCCTAACATGAAGTAGCAACCAGGAAAAGGCTCTATTGATGTTGGTTTGTTCAAGGATGATTTTGTTGGATAAATTGTGAAAAATAAACCATATGAAAGTGAAAGAAAAATGCATTCTAGTTTGGCTCCTCATCTTCACAGCGAATGCCTGCATGTGATCGAGATGTTACAAGCTTGCCACAATGAGGTACTATGAGACACTTTTTTCTTTAATTTGGTTTTAATATATTTTAATTTTAGGGCCTATTATAGTTTACATGGAGATGGCATGACCCTTGTGGAAGAGTTATCCTGATATATTAGAATGGTAACTCTAATCTTTCTGCTTTTTGTTTACATGCAATTACCTTGCTAGGGTAAACATATGGCAGCAGGGCTAAGGTGGCTTGAGACATAAATTCTCACAAATTCCACATGTGTGAGTTGGGAAAACCTTGTGAGATATAAAATGTGTGCAAGAATGACCACTCATGACCATCAAGTTTAAGTGTGTCTTGGAACCCATACTACAATATATGAAAGATATAAAGCTAGATAGTCCAGCTGTTATTAGGGGTGAATTGTGCGTTTTGTGATACAAGCATGAAACTTGGCAAGTAGATAGAATTACTAGTGCTGATGATTTTCTGATATAGAGGCAAGGCAGATTTCTTCCTGGTTGCCACAAAAAATTTTAAAAACATAAATTTTTCTTCCAATTTACCTATTAAAGTATTATATTATAAAAAAGTGAAAATTCAAAGTTTACTTTTAGTGAATATCACCTACAATTGTATATCATTAGAAAGTTTGCAAAAAACTATATGAAGGACATTCAAGCGGGTAGGACGATTTTCCAAGCTCGTTTTGAGTTTCAGAATGCTAAACACACTTTAAAAATCATTTTCCACATTTTTGAGCGTTAATAACTCAAAATATAGGCTTATAAAATCGTCCTACATGCTTGAATGTTATTCATATAGTGCAAGATGGTGTTTTCTAGAAAAATGTTTTTCAACCTGATTTATGATAATTAATGCTAATTTATATTAACATAATGTGTCTTGTTCGGAAAATTCAAAAGCATTGGTAACAGCCGGTTTATTGGGCTTTCAGAAAAGGTATAGGTTTCGCAACAGTTATGGATATTTTTTGAGATGTCAATAGAACAATTTTGGATGTTTTTCAGCCGGACAGGAAAGAGTCAATAGGTAAGTTTTGTGCGACCAGGAAGAAATCTGTGTTGCCTCTATATCAGAAAATCGTCAGCACTAGTAACGTTATCTACTTGACAAATTTCATGCTTGTATCACAAAATGCACAATTGAGGCAAAATTTGGGGCTTAACCGGACTAAAAGTAGAAAGCGTACAAACGAAAGCTGCCAGGTTTTGTATTCAAAATTACAAACAGACAGCCAGTGTAATGGACAATAAGAGAGTGAGGATGGAATATCCTGGAGTTGAGGAAGAAAAAAAAGCAAGATTAGAAGTCGACACATTGGAAGTATTAAAATGAGTGAGACTGCATTTCTAGGAGGGTGTGGAAGCATACCCCCTGAATTTTTTAAAATTTGGGTGTTTGAAATGGCATTTTTTTTAAACAACTTTTAAAAATTCACTACTCAATTACTATCGTTCTGCTCTAGAAAACAATTACAATATAGATGACCCTCGCTCCTGGAAAACAATTTGCCTTGTATCTGTATTTGTATATTGTAATTATCTGTAACTATATATAGGGATGCACCGGAACTTGGTTCCGGCCGGTTAGTTCTGGCCGGAACTCCGATTTTTCAAAGTTCCGGTTCCGGCCGGAACTCATGAAAAATGTTCGACCGGAACTTATTTGTCAAAATATGGTCAGCGGTTGATCTGTAGTGCTCAGGCTTTCTAAGACTATGCACAGCGTCAAAGCGATTAAAAACAAATCAACTATTAGGAAACAAAAGACTTTCTTGAGAATATTCAGTATTCACATGATACCAGTATGGAAAACAAAAAGTTAAAACATTATAAAACTAGTTTTTCTATGTAATGGAAATATGAAGGACAATTTTAATAATTTTCTATCTGGTATTGTTTAATAAGGTTATTTTCACTTTTTGACCACTTCATTCCACCACTTCATTCCACAAAGACAATGTCAGACTAAGCTACTGCTTCAAACGGAACTTAGATACTACTCTGATACCCGGTTCCGGCCGGTTAGTTCCGGCCGGAACTTATTTCACTTTTAAATTTGGTTCCGGTGCATCCCTAACTATATATAAGGTGTGTATTGTTTAGTTTACATAGGGACCGCAGTAATTGGCCAAAGCTGTTGCGGACACCCTGCCATCGTTTTGTATATGTTATTGTGTAAATATTTGTTCTCTAGCTAGATGTGGCAAAGCTTATAAAATAAAATAAATAAAATAAAATTTCCTGCATTCTGACAACATTATTTTCACTATCTGCCATGTTGTCATGTTGGAACTTGCTGAGGGCCTGGGAATGAGAGTGTGTTGGTTAAGTAAACTGAACATGATATTATATGCAATAAAAACCTGTATAACAGTTAATTTATAGTTAATTTACATTCAATTATTGTCATCACTATATTTAAGATTTATTATTATTTCATCCAAAAATACTAACATCACTAAAATGTGTGATTCTCATGAGCATGTGTGAGTCTAGCCCAAGATGCGTGAGAATTGGGGTATCTGATAGATACTTCACAACATTTAGAAGTTCATAGTGAAATACGTACACATGGCAGTCATCCGTTCATATACCATATTCCTAAGTTTTATAAAGATGTTTTTAAATTTTAAATATTTGCATGAACGATCAAAGATTGGAATTTTCTCCCATATTACTGTATATAGTTAACTCAGTTTCATTTGAAGATTTTAAAGTAAAACTTAATAATTTTAACATTGTTTAATTTATATTTTTATTAACATTATATATAATACTATACTATGTAACATTATATAGTATAGTTTGCAGACTAAGTGTAACCTTTAGAATTATGTTTTTAGTTTATAACAATAATAATAACGTCTCTCCCCTTGATAAGTTGAGTTACCATAGCTATTTTCCAGAGATTTCTTGATTTCTGTACATCTCTTATAATGACTATACCTCCCAGATTCTTGGGTGGGTGCTTTCTCTCCTCCTGATCGTCGGTGCTGCTCACGGAGGCTTATAATTCGCACATATTCTCGACTCCATCTATTCCAATTGGCTATACTCAAATGCGAATCAGGGGTGCGTCCACGAAAATTTAATTCACCATGTGTTGCACTACTGCACTCTACTATACTCTATTGCACCCTAATACACTCTACCACACTTTACTGCATTTTTTCAAGTGTTCCCCCGGAAAGACGATAAATTATCGTGTTTTATGAGAATACAAACACTCGAAAAAGTGCAGTGAAGTGTAGTAGATTTCTGAAACCATTCACAAAATATATGGCACTTTTTTAGCTGATTTTTATATCACCCTCTACCTCTTGAGACGCTTTGTGACATTATGACATTACCTCCTCCTTCATTTTCATTTGTGCTAATGTTATCCAAACATTCTTTCTAGCATTCAATAGGCAAGTTTTTTGGCATGTGTAACGAGTTAAAACTACAGCTGGGACAGTGTTTGAGAAATGAGGTTTGTAAACATTCACTTTTTTAACGAATACTTGCATGTACAGTACCAAACATGTACATGTACTCTATGCATGACTGGTGGTAAAATGTATTTATACACTCAATGTTCTAGCGTATTTTTAATATTGTTTGTACCTATTTATTCTTTACAGGTATATTATGATATTTTAGTTTACTTTAAGAAGGCCTGGTGTTAGATTATAGCTTTGCTAAACTGGTTTTATATACCCATTAATTGACCAAAGTCTATTATTACTATTAGTTCGCTTTTAAGTAGATTCTCTTTGTTGATGTACCATGGTCATCAATCCTGTCAAATTACCTATATAAATTGGACTGTCTAAAAGCCGGTGAGGGTTTTGAATTCTGCAGGGAAGAGCGGGGTACAGGCAGGAAATGTTTGGGTTCCCAGAAAATATTTCAAGTTCCAGTAGCACTGTAGCAGAGAAAGAAAATGTTAAGAAAATTTTGATGAAAGTGAAAGAAATTTTGACAGGAAAGTAGAACATGTTTAGCCCATTAAGGCGCAAGAGTCTCCAGAGTAAAATAACAAATTAGGGTGCACCAGGGCACAAATAATGGGTTAATGTTCCAGTCTGATCCAGTGAATGACGGTACCAGGACAAATTTGAATTATTTTGAAAAGAAATACTTAGCCCATACTTATAAAAAACAATGTTAATCATGTAAAATATCATTACATATTGGTTAAAAGAGCTTTAATCTATTTATCTCACTCAGTTCGGTAGTCCTAATTTTTTATAATTGCTAAATTCCATTGCTAAAATTAGAACATGAACTGGCAGAAATTGTTTTGGTTTTGGGTCTACGGTCCCAGAAAGAAAAATATTTTTTCCACCCATGGGTACAGGTACCCGTACTTTGGTAGTAAGCAACATACATACCTTGGTTTTGGTAACTAACCTGTACATCTAATTATTATTATTATTATTATTATTATTATTATTGGAAACATGTCTTTTATCCAATAACAATGGCATGGAATTTAATCAATGTTTAATTTGCAAAGGAATTTAATTAATATAAGTACTGTACATGTGCCCTGTTTGACTAGATATTTATTGTACTGCATGTCTACTAACTCAAACGAATAATGGATAGGTAGGCTTTCATATAATCACGACACGTAAGTTTTCAAATTTGGCATATGTGATTGAAATTGGTATATCTACATTGTATTTCCTGTTGTTCCATTCAAGATGTAATATTTCAAAGCTGACAATGCGGACTGAACCGGATTTCAAGTCCGCGCAAGTCAGTATTTACAGAGAAATTTAAGTTGAAATCGTCAAAATCCTATGCTAATTAAGATCACATATCCAGTTGTCCATCACGGAGTTGATTTTCTTTGTTTTTGGTTCATTTGAGATTGGTTCTTCCAAATAATGTAGACATTAGGGTCATTAGCCTAATACCTGTATGGTTAATATCCCCAGCTAGCCTATACAGTTGCAGACCAATATAAACCTGAGTTACCTAATTACTATAGTTTATCATTAATTATATTTATTATTATTATTTATGTTATTATTATTCAGTTTTTCCATGCTTGCATGGGCTACCCGGATCTTACATGATAGGAACTTTCCATGCTGCATGATCTAATTCCAGTTCCTTACGCATACCCGTCTTCCCCAAATCTGTTTTCACAACCTGCTCCCATGTCTTCCCATGTCTCCCTTTCCCCCTTCTTCCAAGCACATCTAAATCAATGATCTTTCCCACCCAATTATCTCGATCCATCATCTACATGTTAAATATTATTTTTTCTGCAGTCTAGTTGAAACCTAAACAGATACCGGTTTTTCAGCTCCGGCTGCTTTACAGCTCTGATATCCGGCTCCGGCTTCGTTGGTTAACAACTGGGGATAAATGCGTACAGCACTGAGACACACTAAAACCATTATTGAAATCCAACTAATACCTTACAAATACCTTATAATTAATCCGGAGTTTTTCACATGGTGTAATCAATATTAGTCAGCTGTAATCAATATTAAAGTATCGAAACAGGCAGTAAACTAAAAACAATGAATGAATGGGGCACTGATATTTTGAGCGTGCCTTCATGCACTATCTTTCTATTATCTCGTTGTCTAATAGAGGGAAAAGAAGAGGAAAGCTAATGCTGAGAAAGCAAGATGTACAAAAGAAGCATGGAACAAGAAATACAAAGAATATATCGAGGATTAAAAAAACTCTTCTTGAATGGCTGGTGATTTGACAGTAATGCAAACGAAGGAAACATATGGACATGATATTCCTTGTTAAAAATAGGTACACAGTGCGTACATGCATCTAATGTAAGTTACAATAAGGTGACTTCTATGTGCATTTTCATGAGTCATTTCGTTCAGTTGCGTTACCATCGGTCGGGCACTACTTCAAAACTACATAAATAATTAGGTTTTCACTAGCAAAACACGAAATCAGTTGTTGACACCTCCAAAAACATGCAGTATTTTCAGATTTCTCTTTCTAATATTCAGGATATATTGCTCTTCACGCTCGCTTGCCGCCATTTTTTCTTTCCGTGTTTCATTGGGGTACTTCATGTAATATATAATGTATAGGTTGCTTCTGGACTCTCCCCAGGGGTAAAACATATTTTCATGAATCACAATTGGACACAAATACATGAATCTTGCGACAAATTTGGTTAAAATATAATCCGGAGTACCCAAAAGGTGCATAAAATTGCTTATTTGTTGTATTTGCTTATTTGTTTAATCCTGCAGGAAAACAGAAGTAACACCGTGGCCTTTACTACCCAGCGTATGTATTTTTATTAATGGTTTTTAGCGTGTGGAAATAGCCAAAGATGGGTGTCCCCAAATCAGATATTTTCTGGGGAGGATGTCCCCATACCGCCTAGAAAGTCACATCTTTATTACCGGAAAATCATCATCACCTTTCATTGCCGTCCATGTCTGAACTGCTAATCAACTTCAGAATATTCTTTAGAGCCTTCCTCACCATCTTCGCTATTCTCTGTTGCTGCATTCAGATTTGCAAAAACAGCGCTGTGTTTTGCGACATCCTGTCTTGATTTTACAATTTACACACTCAGTCAAACAGTATTGCTTCGCTAGGTTTGCGCGCTACACCTGCACAGCACGATGTCATTATTCAGATATATATCCACTTTACAACCATTCGTAGGCACAACGGCATGAAGAAAGATAACAAACATGTTACCTAATTTGACAGTTGTGCCGCTTGTAGTGCCGCAAGTTTGTCTAAAAGCTGTCAGGATTACTTATTGCATGGATATTTTATACATGGGAATCAGGGGCCACGGAGGACTCGTCACCCACACGATCTCCAGCTCTTCGTTTGACAGTTGCCACTCATCAATATAGTAGAAGCGAGATATACTTGAACAGCAAGACACTGAGACCATGCAGCTGTTTGTAAATTTGCTTTCTCTATTGGTGTTTGAGAAGGCTGTCACAGTTCGAGGCTGTCACAGTTCGATGCAAGACATTGTCTGAACAATTTTTTGAGTGGAAGGAACTTTTGTAATTGCTTCCTAGCGCAATAAGGTAGAGAGCTGTACAAATACATTTTGATTTTTGTAGTACTATTGCCATAAACTAACCATAAATTATTAAATTACTTGAAAATACAGTTGGCAAAGTTCCTCGCCCATGGTATCAGAAATGGCATTTATAAGTATGCAACGAACTTTGTTTCTGTGCCAGTCACCAATCTAAAAAGGTCTTGTTTGCAACGATCTGTCGCATTGCAGTACAAAGGATGAAGACATCCGTGTCTGGACTTTTGAAGATCACTTTATAACATGCGTGTTCGCTGCGTGTTTGGCAATGATGCAGCAACAAACGAGTGTCAGCCTCCCTCGCTTTGAGTAGTACATGATATGGTCCAACAGGATTATATTCGGCTAAAATGAGTTTTGACCTTTTTATGACTGATGACTGGTACAGGAAACTAAACTCCTTGTATAAATGCCATTTCTGATACCTTGAGAAAGGAACTTTGCCGATGCTTGCTAGGCTGCCATTTAATATCTGTTAATTAATATTTAAAATTCATTAATAATTTATGAGGAAATTAGTTAGTTACCGAAACCGAGGTAACTAAATAAGTTACCGGTAACTATTGCAAGCGGTTTTAAAGGCATAATGTCATTGGTTGTAATCTACGTCTAACCATATTTCTTAAACTCATTAATAATTCACGATGAAAATTCAAAATAAATCAATATTTAATATCAGTAATAAGAGGAAGATTACGGCCAAATTTCGCTAATTTTGATTTTCTCACAAAATATGGATTCGTTTGAGAAGCAAGTTCTAACACTCGAAATTTATCATCCTCTGATGTCTAAAACTGACAAACCGGTTAAACTGAAACTCGGCTTCGCCTCGTATTTTCAACCGGCTTGTCCGTATTTAGAAATCGGAGGAAGAACGCTTACTCATGTTAGTTCAGTCGGAACGTTGGTTTTATATGGTTTTATTTAACGGAAAATACAATAACATCTGCAGCGAAGAAGATATGTTCTTAACGCAATCTACTTTCAGTCGGAAATCTGTGAATTCTAGTATCTGTTGATATAGTTTGATTGACAACGACTGTCAACGAGGAAAGTTGCGAGGACGAAACATCAGGCCTGTGAGTGATAAAGAGGTAGCCGCTGTAGAGCGTATCCGGTATCCCGAAAGTGACTCGTCAAGTTATAACCAAATGGTTTACTGATGTTTGGTGTGAATAGGCTGTTGAACGAAACAGCCAACCGGGTTTAGTGTTTCACCGACAAATTTTCGTATGTTCCTGAAGACATAGTCATGCATAGGCGATGTCGCACACAACGCCAAGAGCGCGACTTTTGGGCTAAGCTTTGCAAATTTGTTTTAGAACTTAGGGAGGAAATTCCTCCAGGCGAGTCTAGAGAGCCAGATTCTACTTTGATAATTGTTATGTGTTTTTTGGAAGTGCCTCTGTGTGACTTTGTAATTGTGATTTTATTTATGTGTTAAGTTGAGTGATTTAAAATGATTTTGCGTTTGATGGTTGTCTTTATTGCTATTTTTCTAGAGCTACACGATTATTTAATGCCCTGGGATAATATACAGTGTGTATCAAAAAAACCGCTACCCTTAGAAAATGAATTAGCATTCTTAAAGAGACCTATTGTAATTAAAAAAAAAATTATACACCTGGGAAATTAAGATGATCCAAGCGCTGCGTTAAATCAAGAAGAGAGAAAGCAGTTTTCAATACGAATGCAATCCAAGTTATTTTTTACGCATTCGTTGCTCAGAGGTGTCTAAGCCTTCAAACTACTGCAATGGGTTCTTTGAAAAAAATGCTAATTCACAGTTGCTTAATTCCGGTAGCGGTTTTTTTTATACACACTGTATATTATCCCGAGTTCTTTGTAATTCATCAGGCGCCCCTCTCTTCCCTTGAGAATTCAAGAATTCCCCGCTGGCTTTAATGTCGATTGGGGGTCACTGTGTGTTTTAAAAACCGCACTAAAGCCTGGTTTCCATATGGTCGCTGCGCTGTCTTTACGGTCGCAGAAGTGAAGCAGTGAAGTGTGTTTCTTTTGTTATGACAAAAGAAACACGCTTCACTGCTTCACTTCCGCGACCGTAAAGACAGCGTAGCGACCATATGGAAACCAGGCTTAAAGAACCGCGGTACTTCAAAGAAAAACGAGGTGATGACGAATTAAGGGAAACAAGACGCCCGCTAGGCGTTAACTCGGGCTACTTTAGTACTTTAGGCAAGCTAGGGCAGGCTATACTTTAACTCTTTGGCATATTGAAGACTATGGTGTAACAAGCTAAACAGCTTGAAGAAACATTATTTCTTCCCAAAACCAACATTTTGAACCAGAAACATATTTATAATTTTAGTGCATTTATAATTTGAGCATGCTCACCTCATTTAGGGACTGGTCATTATTTATGGATTGATATACTGGGTTGGGTAAAATTGACCCTGGGTCATGAAATATTTTGCCCTCATTTCTAAGGGCTATGACATTTTTTTGTTCATCAAGTGTAACACACAATAATTAAAAAGTGTATAATAAAAAAGTGTAAAACACAATAAGATGAGCACAAGCACACATAAAAACAAAGTGTTTGTGTTTTTAGTGAGACAGAAAAAACAAAACCATAAATTTTCTTCTTACATTATTTCTGTTCATGTGTGAAACAGCATTTTAAAAGTTCTGAAAAGGTCTCATCAGTGTGGAAATGCACCAGTCACGTAACTTTCAAAACAACATGCATTTCCATATTTCATCGGATGTGCCCATGAATCCATGATCTCACAAGGATCAACCTTATTAAATTCACCAATTATGCTTGTTTGGACAGGCTTCAAAAATTTTATTCCCGGATAGTGAGTCGAGAAAATATTTGAATTAATAGCTCTCTCTCCAACCCAGTAAACCCTATAAATAATTACCATGGTCCCGAATTAGTATTGGATAATTGACAAATTACTGTGATGACATGGTTACTGAGAAACTCAGATACCAGGCCAGCTTGCCTCCATGTAATCAAGGGCAAAAATCACTTTTAAAGGTGTACAATTATGTGTCTGGCTGTGCAGATCAACTAACATGCAGTTGGCAAACAATAACAATTTGTGTTACAATGAAAATACATGGCTGCACAAGATGTGACTGGAAAACCAGCGAACAATAGCAAACACTTCATCGATTGGCCGGAGTTGATCTGGATAGGATTTGGTCTGGGTGTCAGATACGAGATGTTCATTTATATTCATATAAGCATCTGCATTCGATATGAACAGTCGATACATAGCTATAGGTCAACCGTGTATTTAATTCATTTTGCCAACTCAACAATGACGACAGTTCAATCAAAACCAAAGCTATGTGTCTAAATATTTACAAAATGTGTGAATAGACAACTAATAAAATGTATATATAATATACATTCATTTACCAAGCCAATATATTAAATAACTTACACATATTATATAGATTAAAGGTGCCGTCCTACATCGTTTGTTTACATTGCATTATATAAACATTGAACATGAAGTATTGCGGATTTTTTTCACACGCTTGAGCTTTTCCGCCTAAAAAGCGTGTTATAAGAAGCTGTTTGGTTCCTAAATGTTGTTAATATGTCAAACTACTACTCGCGCCTTCGCCACCTTTAACGAATACTCGCTTTTGAACTGTCGCAAATCTATTCCGTTAAAGTTTGTTTACATGTGGGGTCCCCAACATTTGAAATATCACACATGCGCAGAACGGACTTGACGGCACCTTTATTAAGATTTGATGAAATTATAATGAAAAGAAGAGTATCTGACTTTGAGTCATTAATTATCAGAAATATAAACTTCTAAAGATAACTGGGAACTTTTTGCATTGTGAAATACTGAAACAGAGTTGTTTGATGATTTATTAGGCAAAACCTGTGACTGTGACAGTTATACTAAATAACTACAAACTATAAACTGTTGAATCGCATAACGGTTAATGATCACATCGACTTTATTTTGCATGATATTTGCAACAACACAAACAATACAAGCAAAAATAAAACAAATGACAAATATTACAGTTACCTCAATACATTTAACGTATTTCAATTACCGTCTGATTTCAATACAGCATTCATATAACCTATCAAGTCGGCTTCATCAACGACAACGTTCTTCGTGCTTCTTTTTCTTCGATTATCGTGGAAATTGTAGCTTGTTTGAGAGATTGATTTCGAGTTTGTACTGGGCTGTGACGAAAAAGCTGTTGGGATCTATGATGCAACAAGATACTGCCCAGCCACATAACTTCGAAAACTTCCAAGCAATCGCTGGCAAAAACACTTCGCTTTATAGTCACGAAAAAGTTGTCGGGATCTATGATGCAACAACATACTTCGCAGCCCGCGCGCTCTCAGTGCGCGTACAAGGATTGAGACGCCTGGGTACGAGGCAGTGTCGCAAAGCCTGTTGGGTCCATAACTCGACCAAAAAAATACGACCAAAAAAACTAATAACACTGGATCCTAAACTCGGCTAAAGCCCGAGTAATTAGTGATTAAATTCCCCAAAAGCGGAGGGAGGATTTCATTTTGGCCCGAGGGACTTTCACAAATCCTCCCGAGGCTTGAGGGACATTTAATCACTAATTTCCCGAGATGTCATGGTATGTAAGAGATAAAGCCCGAGAACGAGGGCTTTTTTTGCTATATAAAGACTATGCTTTGCTTTATATAGCATAAACCCGACGTTCGAGGGCTTTATCTGACTTATTTCACGAGTGACGAGGTTTTCCAACAAAATTTTGTCCATTTTATCCACCTTGGACAAAGATTTCCCTTAGTTTTTCCTTCATTTCTTATTGCTGCCGTAGGCAGCACACTAATCTTGACTTGGGTTCAGTGCTTCCACTTTCATAAAACTGGATTTCCTGTTTTCATCCTTATTTATTGCAATATTTCCTGCCAGAAATTGCAAAATTTCCTGGCATTTCCTATTAAAATATGACTTTATTAAAAATCTCAGCAAACAGTGTCTTTATTCTTGAGATTTTCGTCGTTTTCGAACATTTGTCATTTTTTTTAACAAATTATTATTTTCAACCGCTGCCCATTTTAGTTGAGCCTGCGAGCGATTCCGGAGCAATTTCGGAATCGTACCGAGCGATATCCGAAGTTGATGCGAAAACGCCGCCAATTGAAGGCCCAAATCAAATTGCCAGCATTTGAAAACTCCATGATAGGTAGCTTTCTTGTATATTCATCATTTTACTAGTTACTACGCCACACATAGACTATTTTAAAGCCCCAATGGTTGGAATCTCAGAATTTCCTGCCATTATCCTGGCAATTCATTATATTTCCTGCCAATTTCCTTCCAAAAAGGATTTCCTGCCATTTTTCCTGCCAGAGCCCAATATTTCCTTTTGCCAGGAAATTTCCTGGCAAGTGGAAGCACTGCTTGGGTTGCTGTGTCTCGTACCCAGACCTCTTCGCGGAACTATGTATAGTCGATCTACATCAAAATCACGCTCGATTTTTCATGGATGTCCACAGATTTATGACGTAACTCGTAGATGTTCGTATAATCGCCGGATGCGGAAACTATCTGAATCAAATGTTCGGATAGAACTCGCCAACGGCCTGCATGCAAACAAAATAAAATCTCTTTAGCTACTAGGACCACAATATTTCGTGAAGAGCCTCGTTCGCCAATAGTCATCTTTAGTGCTGAACTTCTGGCAGTTGTTAGTTTGTTGTTAGTGTTCATATTTAACTGTATTTTTTATCTATTTTATCTTTATGTTCAACTGCATTTTTATGCAACTGTTGAACTTACATCTGTTGACTTCAATATTAACTGTTCAACTTACATCTGATTCTGTTGACTTACATCTGTTGTCTTCAATAAGCCCGCCACTTATTTGTGCTATTTGGCACAATATCACAACTGCCTTGAATTTTGAGGCAGCACTTTCCTTGCGATAGTAACTTCTAGTCTAATTAGTATTCATGGTCTTTATGCTAGATAATCGTGTAATAATAATTTGTAATACCAGGGATCAAGAGTTCCAAAGATTATAAATATATATATATATACTAGAAATACGTATTCGCAATAACCCCACGCCCACTTACTATTTGAAGCTTTTATGGCATCGTTCTTACTGTAGTCTGTAGTTATTTTACTTGAATTAGGTTATCTCCCAGAAAAGAAACGCATGATCGCTTATGGTTAATTCATTTGCCAATTTGAATAGATTTTCAATGTACTGAGAGCTTTGTGTTATCTGATTTTCATAGGACATCAAACTAAATAACTACTATAAATAGCCCAAACCGTTGAGTATACAGACAATACCATGATCGCCTCGGATTCTTTTGTTCTCACCGGGCGATTTAATCCTCAAAATAGGGCAAAGTTCTAATTTTACCCTCATAAACATGCATTCGTTGATAGTTCGCGATGAATTTCTGTAAACACGGGACACGCGGAGACGTTGCACAATGATTTAACAGTGAAATGTGAAGAAAGTTTGGGAATTGTACGATTTTTTCTAAACAAGTCTGTTTAAATCTTAAAGCAAACTTTCTTCGTAGTTCACTGTTGACTCACTTAGTTCACTGTTCACTTACTGTTCAATGTCTTTGTTTAGCTGATGCATGATAGCGCAATTTTTATCAGAAAGTGCCAAAGATTATAAATTACTATGTTACAGCTGCAAGGCCGTGAATCAGCATTCAAGCACTTTGTTTCAAGCACTTTAAGCATAACAAATGAGCTGGGAGTTATCTTGGATGGTACCTCATCGTGCACAAATCCTTTGTTTTAAGTTTTTTGAATATTTAATCAGCACGGTTGAACGATTGAACCCTGGAACAAAGACTTTCGTCCAGTCTCCAGACCATACATGTCACCGCGTTGATATAAAGTGTACTTGCCGCTCGATAACCGCTTCGACGGTTTGCCGAGTATGTCGATTGACTATGCAGAAGCGTCCAAGTATAAATCAGCCCGCCAAACCGGAATGAGGTTCACAAAGATGGAAAAAAGCCAATACTATTAGATTGTGTTGCGTAGGCAGTGTTAAGATATGAATCAAAAACTCTAAAAGATTGGTGTACTGCCAAATAATACTTTATGTTTCACTTTCATGCAGTCTAACTTTACTGACTTTATTATTCGTTTCATGTTCTCACAAAGAGAACCTCCTATTCATTATTTCGGTGATGCACCAACCTTTTAGAAATTAATACGTATATTATTATTCCTGTTTGTGTTTAGCAACGAAGAGAGTACGTTCATTCTTTCCCGCATGACTAAGCCACCTAACCTTCAACTTAAGTCTGTTTCTCGTCCTACTCCTGTTCGAATCAAACCAAGTAATTGTAGTGATTGATAAAACGTGTTTGTGTACGTAGGAAGTGTAGAAATACAAATCAAATATTTAAAAAGGTTGGTGTGTTGCCGAAATATAGACAACTTACACGCTATTTTGGCAGTACACCAATCTTTTTAGATATTTAATTGTACTGCTTGCTTGGACCGAGTCCACGAGCAACTGTGATAAAAGAACAAAGCCTGTAGGAAGATATAGAAGAGTGTAGACATACAGGAAACTTTCCAAAAAGTATATATTAATATTTCTAGCAATTTTGACAACATGTTGTTAATTAAAACTTAATTTTGCGTAAAGTCATTAGTAAATACATAAATTACTATATTATAACCTATACTATAATCTTTTATTATGGACGGTCACATGAGTTATATTCGTAACATGTGTAATTGTATTTGCATTACCGGTTGTCAAAATTTTCTTCGTCTTGTGCGAAATAAATTGCTAAACATAACACTTTTACAGAATGAAGAACTTGTGATGTTCTTTCTTTAAAATTTAAACATTGTCTAACTCAATCTCCCGGTCCGGATACTTGCCAAAATCCATCAATGTTCCCATCTTCGACTGTAAATAATTGCTACTATATAGGTCTAGTTTCTTTGCGCGTGTTAAAACACCTCCACGTGTATTTACAATGTTTTCCTTGGTACGTTGTGGCAGCGACAAGATGTATATTCTTAAAGAATCCAGGTGCGTCATATTGTATCGTTTGGCTCGCAGCATGCTTGCGTGCTAAATAGCCCCTTCAATAATAAAACGAATGGCGGGCTGTTGGAGAAGGTCTGTCAGGTACTTGATATATTGCGCAGCCATTCTTAATATGTCTCTCTTTGGTATTTTCTTCGAAGACTGGAGTGGAAGATGTTCTCGTAATTTGCAAAAGGCCTCGCGAAATACGCGCTGTCTTTCACGTTCTTTTTGAGCAGCATTCGGCCGATACCTCCTGCGCTTCGGTTTGTCTTGGTGATCATATTCCATCGTTTGTGTTCTCTTACTGTAGTATGCAACTTTCCCGTGGCTTGATACCAAGTTGGACCTTACAGAGCAGGTTGTACCGTTGAACGTTCGTGGCATGGTGATTAAGACGCCGATTAAGATGTTGTAGTTAAGAAGTTCTAAGCAGCAGAATGTTTATATTGTTCGACGGAAATGACACTCCCAGTCTTTTAAGGGTTATCCGCAAAAATACATCGGAATGTAAAACCAAAAATAACCAGTCAGAGTGGTCGGAACGACACTATCCTATTAAATGGTGTGAAGAGTATCTTCGGAAAGGACTCGGTTGCCCGCCGCGCGTCCGTTTTTTGTCAGCGGACTGACAAACAGTCTAACAGGAAAAGAAAGATTACACTTTGTGCAAAACAAATCTTCAGAGGATTTACAGGATTTCTTCACCGACACGTCGGTGCTCTCTTTAACTTTACTTATAAGTGCGCTCGCAAAATGTAAGGCGCCTCGTCGGCTCCAGGGGAAAGGAGATACAAAAGAGTGACACCCGGAGGCCGGAAATGTGTAAGTATTTTGCGCAAACAATTTTATTGTTTCTTTTAAGTTGAACATCATTCCGACTTTAAATTAATATAGTTATCATATAGCGGTGTTGACGGGTAGGGGTGTCATCGTTAAGCTTGTCTCGCCGACGTAAGGTTTGCGCAAATGCTGAAAAACCACTCTCCTCCTCAGAGTCTTCTTGAGTTTTATATTTCTTGAGTTTTACAGGGTTTCTTATCGGGCTTGGGAGGGCGGGCGAGCCCCTGTAAAACTCAAGAAATATAAAACTCAAGAAGCCTCTGCGGAGGAGAGTGCTGAAAAACTTACAATGAATTAGTGCATAGTTAATAGAATGAAATATCTTCTTCTGAATTGTAAGTGTATAAAAGTAGTGCGCGCGTAGGCCGTGTAAAATACGAATCCAAAACTAATATTGGTATACTAGTACATGTAATTTTGCGTTAATGCCAAGGCTATTAAAGGCTTTTACTTGATTTTTAAGATGTAAAAGGTTCTGCGCGCATGTATTTTTCATATCAGCTTTTTAATCTCTGGAATAAATCATTGCTTCAACGAGGAAGCAGGAAATTTGGGCATTTTCAAACCACACATTTTAATTGCCCCGGAAATCCATCCCGTTTAGCTCAAGTGCAGCGCTGCAGTATCGCTTAACTGATATATTTAGTTAACCCGCGAAAATAATACCTGTATACGGAAAATTTCTATCATCGTGCATGGATAACTATGTCCTTTCTACTTTTTACAATATGAATCATGGTTCTATTGTTAGATTTTGTAAGTTGCGTCCTTCCTTTATCGTATTTCCATAGTTTTTTCCCTAAACCATACCATTATTAATTTATCATTACTAAACGTTTTATCAAAAGCGAAATACGAACTTTGGCCCATGACACTAATGACAGGATTGACAGCCGAATGAATAATTGGCAAGATAATAGTGCTGTAGCTGGGGTTTCAACCGAAAGTAAGAGTAAATATAAAAGTTGCTTATATGTTCTCAAACGAGAACTGTTCTCAAACGAGAATTGATAACAATTCGGCGCGAAACAGGAAATTTAGTAAAAGAAACTACTGACGTTTCGAACGGAGCCCTTCATCAGAGTAAGGCCCGTTTCAAACGTCCGAACTTTTCATGTTTCGAATCTAATGTAAATTATCAAATTCCTTTGTTCAAGCTCATTTACATTAGATTAGGAACATGAAAAGTTCGACGTTTGAAACGGGTCTAAGACCTTACTCTGATGAAGGCCAAAACACTACCTACGCAGCACTCTACAGTACTTTTTTATTACAAAAATTAGATCAGACTACCTCCAGATTCACAAACTATCAGAACAATATATTGTCAGGAAAACAGAAGCTCGAGTGGAAATGAAAACAAACACTCACTTGCAAGTTGTCAACACGGTGCAGGTTAAAACTAAACGCAGCAAATACAGTACCTGATGCAAACATTTTTTATTCGAACGATTATTATCATCATCATCAAAAACTTCGAAGTTTTCATTGTGAAAAATACTTCTCCAAAGAAGAAAACTAATTATGCTGTTTTTGTTTCTATATATATGTTGTAGTTTATGTCCTTCAGCCGACAGTAATTACAGCGGCAAGCAAACTGATTACGCAGCAAAATATTCGGACAGCTAGTCACCATTTTAATGGTATTGTAATCCCATGAAACCTCTTAGATTTGATGGTGTGATAATTAGCATACTTGAGTTGAGCCGCGCTCGTTGACAACGAATTTACTGAGTTAATCGCACATGTAGTTGTTTATAAACTGTTGATGGTATAGCAACTGTTTATTCTCCACCCCGACTATAAGTAAGAAAGAAAGAACACCAAGCATATTACTACAAAAAAATTCAAAAGCCTTATTGAATGGTCGCAATGCTCCTGAAATATTTATATTCAAAATGCTGGAAAAGTTCACAAAACGTTATCTAACAGTTTATTCTAATGGCGGTTAAAACAGCCGCCATCTTGGTCCGACACCATATTCCACTGGCCCATGCAGTAAGTTAGCCATCACAGATCAACTGTCAATGTTCACTGTGAATGATCACGCCTAGCTGACACGCCGCAAAGTCTTGTATCGTTTTGAGATATCGATCTCAATCTCTCCAAGTGTGAACAGGCAAAGCCTTACCTTCTATCTGATCTTCTAATCCATTTATTTGATCACTCATGCCTACCGCCGATATTATGCATAGTTTAGGACTAGAATTGAAATGTCAAAGTGGATGGTACTGTGATATTGTGCCGTACCTAGCACCATCTCATTGCATAGTCAAGTCTCCACTCCATGCACAGACTTCCTTTTCCGCAAACCACGCCGACAAAAGTCGCGTTAATTTTCGGTTATTTTTAATACAAATAAGTTGCCGCATCTCGCGAGTAATTTTCAGGCACTTAACCTGTTATATATCTATATATATATATATATAAACAAGTTTTGGTTGAATTATCAGTTGTCATAGTTGTATGAAGGCCATTTATACGGTGTCATTCAGGCCACTGTTCAGGTTTCACAATGATGGTAAATCGGCGTTATAAAACCCTTTGCATGCTGTGTCAGTCAAGATGACAGCTAGAATTACATCAAGATGACAATCGTAAAGAATATTGTAACGTGCCTTAAAATAGATTATATATAATCATGGCACTTCTGTTCTTATTCCGACAATACCAGAATAACCGAGCAATAAAGTGATTAAATTAGCAAAATACCAGTTTAAGTAGACATCTTTGTTTTGGATGAAAATCCAAGCTTCTTCAGATCCAACCAATCACAGTTTTCGTTTGCTTAAAGCCGGTTTTCTACTTGCGAAAATTGAAATAGATCAGCAATTAGTTTCAGCCGAGCTGCGCTCATAAGACAGTATACTATAAAAAGACTATAACCGCTCATCTGTCACATCTTTTCAAATGAGGCTTTATCATTTACATGACTCTGTCTATTTTGTAAGGCGGCACAGGATTCTTAACACCTTTCTTGACAAGCGGGATAATTTTACACCTACCCACACCTGCAGGTTGTTATAAAGAAAGTAAACGGGGTTTTAATGTTTAATGTTTAAAAATTTCTATAGCGCTTTACAATGTTTTGAACTTAAAAAATTACCAATATATATATATATATATATACGTGTAGGTTTTGGTCTACGAAATGCAAAGAGTGCTCAACAACATATAGTTAGAGCAAATAGATTAGATTTTCGCTTACCTCAAAACTGGTCTGCTACAACTTGTTTCATCTGTAAAAGAATCTTCAGGCAGTGACCTGATCACTGCCTGAAGATTCTTTTACAGATGAAACAAGTTGTAGCAGACCAGTTTTGAGGTAAGCGAAAATCTAATATATATATATATATATATATATACAAATAGGTCACTTAAAAATATCCTTAAGGGATACTAATATACGAACAGTAAGATAAATTTATACAAGGATAAAAATTACAATAGAAATATACTGATAATAATAATGATAAACTAACAAATCATAAGCTTGCTTAAAAAGATAGGTTTTCAGTTTAGATTTAAAAATATTAATGTCACTAGTCGATCTGATATGTTTCAAAGTTTTGGCACTGCAACAGAGAAAGCTCTGTACCAATGGCAATATGTCTTAGATTATAATCTTGTTCGCTAAAGCGCCACTTGTCCGAGGAGGAACGGAGACGCATTATGCTGGTTGACAAAGTTGTAAAAGTTCATTTAGATATCTTGGAGCTACATTATTTAATATCTTAAATAACATAAGATTAATCTTAAAAACTATTCTTTGTTGGACAGGCAGCCAGTGTAGTTCCCTTAAAGTCTTAAAGTTGAGCTGATATGCAGTCGTATTTACGTAAGCACGCTATTACTCTTGCTGCAGCGTTCTGCGGTACGTTTTGCAGGTTATTTATCTCATATTTGGGAAGACCATATAAAAGTGAATTACAAAAATCCAACTTAGAGCTTACGCAAGAATGAATAAGAACTTCTGCAGTATCAGCATCAATATACTTTCTGATCTTAGCAATATTTCTAAGATGATAAAAAGCCCTTTGACTAGCCTGCGTGCAGACTACACGCAGGAGTCTGCACGCAGGCTACCCTTTGACCAAAAAGCCCTTTTTACATGATAACGCGCTTTATCCGTGGGTTGGATGATATTATTTCCAACAGTAATAGAGGGCAGCAAGGACATCTGTCGGTATTTTTAGCGAAGAACAAGAGTCTTATCTGTATTGAGTTTGAGTTTGGTAGCAGCCATCCAATTAGTAATGTCGGTGAGACATCTTTCAATCCGACCATGCTTCCGGATTAAATCACCTAATGGGGACTTCAAATGTGCATCTGGAGTTTGGATCAAAAGTTTACTATATTCACCATTCGGATTGCATTTTGATTGGTTTTGCGTTATATTTTATTTGTCGGCTGAATCTGGGATTGTTTCTTGTTTGAGGAAATTAGGTTCGGCACATGAAAAGTTAGCCTAACTGTTGTAAATATTAGTATAACTAGAAGTTACTATCGCAAGGGAAGTGCTGCCTTGAAATCCAAGTCAGTCATGATATTGTGCAAAATTGCAAAAATAAGTGGTTGGTTTATATTAAAGTCAAAGTTGCAGCGGAGATAGTACAGCCTCGAACCCATGCGGTTATGGTGTAGGTAAGACCAGAGCAGTGAGCTCTACATATATATGAAGCTCACACAGAGCTTGCTGGACCAAAGGTACTCTGAGGTGCATGGAAGGGAATTTTTACATTCCTGTAAAAACCTTGGGTTTTTGTAAAATTAAATTAATTCAAGTTAAAAGCGTTTTCAGACTTTAAACATGCCGGGAAGAAATCCTTTGGCTGTTGCTCCCCTCCCCCACCCCAAAATAATTTCATGAGAGGTAAAACGACCCCCGTTTCAAAAATTCTGCTTACCCTTAGCTGGGGTTAGACATCTATCTGGGGTAAGCTATTCATTACGCACATCCATGGGCGGATGAAGCATGTGCAGGGGCCCCTGGCACATTTGTGGATGCCCCCTCCCTGTATAACTTGAACTGAACAGTTCAATAAAAATGCAGTTGAACATAAAGCTAAAACAGTTCATTGTATAACAAAACAGTTTGTAAATATTAGTATAATTATCATAATTTCGGAATCAAATGAAAGACACTATATAAATTGAAACAATATAGGAAATGAAATAATAATCCCGCACAGATAGTTTCCATATTTTATTGTTGTTGTAATGTGATATTGGGTGCGGCCAACGATAGTATTGGGAGTCTGGGAGAAACATTGTTATTTAGTCAGATTGAGATTGTAATTCCAAGTGAGAACATGTAATATATATGTAAAGTAGTTTGAGAAATGAATGATTTATAAAGATAGATACAGTCCCTACCAAAGGGGAGAATTTCTACGACATTTGGTCCTTCGAACCGGATTTACAAGAGCGAAACGCCTAATTTCTAATTTAAAAAGGACATGACAGACACTTTGAAGAAAAAACACGAACAAGTGCTGGCCACACTGCAAAGAATGGAGAAAACATGCATAAACATTAAATATTAAATATTAAAGTGATCTCCACTCGAAGAGCAATACGAAACCATCAAAGCATTGCACAGCGAAATCTTAGACTTTCTCTCCGACAAGGACTGGATGGTTTTGAGGGTGACGAATCCAGACAGAGATCGAATTAAAGCAGGAAGATTACGAACAGACATTACGACTACAATAACATTTTTGGGAACTCTTGAGATGCAACGATTTACTCCAGAGCGCATCGATGCAAGAAAGACAAACAATTCTCCTAGTCTCCAACAAGTTAATGTAGACAGTCTACTGATTGGTAACATGTAGTTGTGAATGTATGCATCAGCATGAATCGTGATGTCTGCATTAACACAACTAGCGTATATTTCATGTCTTAATTTATAAATTTACCGCGTTAACGCTAAATTTATTATTATATTCGGACCGTTTCGTGGGACGGCCTATTTCAGGATTTAGAATTCGGCTTATTCCAACCCAAATTTATCAGCGATTCATAAATTTTCGTATCTACATGCGCGGTTTAGTAGAAGAGCCAGCATGAACCTATAGAGCCTATAGAACCTATTGAACCTATAGAGCCTATAGAACCTATAGAACCTATTGAACCTAGATAAATGGCTGGCGGTTTTGATAGTTTCAGTTTCTAAAATTTCCTTGCCATAATGTTAAAATGACATCAATCAGAGATGATGACTGTGATGTCACTCTCATCGGCGAGGTTATTGCTGCCGTAGGCAGCATACTAATCTTGACACTCGTGCCCAGACTTCTTCGCGGAACTATGTATGGTCAACGAAATCTCGATTTGTGTAAATTTACTCTGTTTGTCGGTTCAGTTTTATGACGTTTTGTGACGTAGAAGTTTTTATTCACGTGTATTAAAGTTCCTTACCAATTGTCAGCGCTGTGAAGTTTGAACGATCTGTTCTGCCTTCTGAGTGAGGAAGTATGCTCTTGTCAAGGTAAGACGACTAAGATAGTCATGTATACTTAATTTTCTTGTTATTAAAACGCTCATCAAACGGAAATATGGCTCAGTGACTGCGAGGTATCTGCGATTTCTTGCCATCACAGCATCACTTGTGGCATGATATGAAATTGTTTTGTTTGTGAATACAGTTTTCCTTGTATTTTAGTTGTATATTGGTGCAAGTTCATTGTATCTCATTCATGCTGAAGAATGCACATCCGTGCATGCCTCACACATGCAGCTGTGAGATATAAATTAAGCGACAGAATATATTGAACTGCATTTTTATACAAGAAACAAATTCTGATTAACTTAGTTTATCAACTGTTATAATGTCAACATTTGCGTTCATATTGAACTGCATTTTATGCAAGAAACAAATTCTGATTAACTTAGTTTATCAACTATTATAATGTCAACTTTTTGTGTTCATATTGAACTGCATTTTTATGCAAGCCAGCTTGTACAGAGAACTATGTTTAATACAACTATTTTTTCTTTATGTTCAACTGCATTTTTATGCAACTGTTCGACTTACATCTGTTTAATTACACATGTTTATGAACTATTATAATAATTATTGTGAATAGATGTTGAGAGCTGTTACAACACAAGGGGGTCAACAAGGTCGGGGCAGATGTGAGACATCTGCAAATGTGCCTGGTGTTATGCGATCAAAAGACTCTGTATTATATTCCGGTCTTACATGTATATAGTTCATGACATCATAACTAATTAACCTCAACACCAGGGCCAGATTGCGAGTACCTATGGTCTAGCAAGCTCATTGTGAGCTGGCCTGAGCTCCATATATATGTACTGAAGAACTCACTGCTCTGGTATACCTAAACCATAACCGCATGGGTACGAGTCTGTACTACCTCCACTGCGACTTTGACTTCAATAAGCCCACGACTGTCTCGGATTTCGAGGCAGCACTTCCCTTGCGATAGTAACTTCTAGTTATAAGCTGTATTAGTTCATTTTGAAGACGATTCTCTTTGATGTACCGCGGTTATTATATACTAAATTTCACTTAAACTAAATTTCATTTTTGCGCATAACAAAATGAACTAAGTAAGTTACCACGGTTTCGGTATACTTAAAACACAATGAAGTCTTTGTTCTTCGGAAGGTTTTATCTAACATATCACCATTGGTTCAGTAGTTTGTTCTCTAGTGGCCATTATCTCTGATATCAACCTCAAAGTTATTCATGAGGTTGATATGTAGTTATCAACCTCATAAATACTAAACTTCACCAATGGTGATATAAGGCGGGACCTCGGTGTTTAAGCGATATATCAATCCTCGGGCTTCGCCCTCGGGTTGATATATCGCTTAAACACCTCAGCGTCATATAACCTATACAAGAAACCTGCCAAGGGGCCTTCGGCCCTCGGTATTTATCCTATACCTAGGTTTAGACTGGAAAACAAATCCGTCATGGGATTTTCCTCTTGAATGTTTTTTAGCATGTCGCAATTTAAATCTCCGATAACGAATACCTCCTTTCTGTGTGTGAGAATACTTTTCCAGCGGTGTTGTTTAATATACGGTAGCCAAGCATAGAAGTGGAATTTCCTGTATTTCAAATTTTATTTACAAAAGAAGTGAAATTTAAATTGGACATTAACTGACCTGGGCAACTGGGTATTTCAACACCCGAGAAACATTGATTTTATACCAGGTTTTTAACAAACTATCTCCGCATGGTGACGGGGACCAGACTGATGCCAGACTTGTCAGTGCAGTGTTTCACGTGGCAGTACAGAAACCAGAGTTGCGATACAAACTGCACAAGCGGCTTTGAAGGGGAAATGGCCCCAAGGCGGGTATTGATTAGTGCCGCACCCCTTCCCCACACAAATTCAAAAAATTGCAATATTCAGAAAATTAGAACATCTGTTCGGAAAACATCAATGTTTCCATATGAAGCAATAATAAAATAGGAAAAGCAACCAGAAGCGTTAAATTGTCGATGGGCTATATATTTGGTTAACAAGTAAGTAACATCAGAGATGTTAATTACTGAACTAGCGCGAGATGTAGCGGGGGTACCGCTTGTACGTTTTTGTAATTTGATATTACTCCGCTTCAAGAGTAATCCGACAAGTTCCATTTCCGATCGATTGCGTGGTCGAGAAGTGGGCGAAGAAACATGCCAGACGCATAGCCTGTGTGTGTTTTGTCTCGAAACTGACAGACGCCGCCTGTGATGAGTTTGCCTAAGTAACCAGGCCTTATCCAAAATGGCAGCCAATATTGGGGTTAGAAAACTAGTTAGGCGGCGGGTTAGAAAACTCGTTAGATGGGGGGTTAGGGTTATAATTTTTGTTTTGGGGTTAGTGGTTATTTACATGGTTAAGTGACAAAATTATTACCATTATATAGCTAACAACTTTATTAAAAACTTATAAAATTATCTACAAATAATTATTTAAAATATTCTAAAATTGTAGTCGGGGGTTCGTTCATGATTACATTTTATATATATAGATACTTTACGATTATATAGCTCCCCTTTTCGCTAATACTGCCGGCCATTTTGAATAAGGCCTGGTTACACAAGTAATTTCAAAAAATGAGCCCAAAATATTATTCTGCGTGACGCAGGTTACATATTACCGCGTTCTTTTAAAGGGATGGTAAGACCGAAAATCGTCTATCTAATTTTTATTTTATCTATTAGTACTAAAAAACTGAGGAAGAATAGCGTTCTTACTTAGTCAATATCTTATGTTGTTCCAAAGATATTGACGTTTTTGAAAGATGCAAATGAACTTATGACGTCATCTACTCCAAAATTTAAACTAAAGTAATCTTTAAAATGAAAAATGTAACACTACACTGTGTATAGTTAATGCTTAACCATTTTTAGTAGCATACATCTGGAACGTTTCAGCACAATCTAGCCGTTATCTCCAAAGATATTCCTCATTTTTAGAATTTGAGTGGAGTAGATGACGTCATCAGGTATCTCATTTACAGCTTTTAAAAACTGAAATATCTCTGGAACAAGATAAGACATTGACAAAGTAAGAGCGCTATTCTTGCTTATTTCGAATGCACTTCTAGATAAAGCCCAAATTGGGATAAATTATTTTTGCGTCTTACTGCCCCTTTAAAAAACCCGCTTTAAATTTCAAAAAGTTTACACAGAAAGTTAAGCGGGGTTTTTTAAAAGAATGAGGTAATACATAACATATCTATCGTTCTGTTGCTAATATATGCTAATATATTTGGAACCTCGTAACATGAAATTATAACCCTACATGCCTTATTCCAAAATGGCTGCCAATTTAATATTCTTTTAATGCATATAAATTAGCCCTTATAGTCTCGTTATTGTGAACCAAATTCAAAATAATTTTTCTTCTGAAACGAGGCTAGAAGGGCTAATTTAAATACACATACATTATTAAATTGGCATCCGTTTTGGAATAAGGTCTATAGCCTGATGAACAATAATTTTGAAATTCACGAAAAGGCACTTTTTGTATCAGTAAACTATTTTAATTCATGAAATAACACTGTACGTTTATTATTACAGTAAATCGTTCATACGTTCATGAGTTACAGGACTACTAGCTCACAAGAACATTGGAGAATTGTGTGACGGCTCGAAATGGGCGATTGTCTTTGTCAAAATAGCTGTAATTTGAAGTAATATTGCTAAAGTAATGTCCGAATGTCTTAAAGTGCCATATGTCTCTTTTCAATCTATTTCATCCACTTTGGCCTGATTTAAAAAAATTTATCTTAGAGTCCGCCAGTGTCTTTACCTTTGGGAAGAGTTTGCATATCTGTTATCATTCCAAATAAAGACGTAATGCTTATAGATCAGTGACAAATACTTGAAGGAGTGCGAACTCTGATATCAAATCTTCATATTGATACAAAAAGTAAGTCATTTTTGCATCAGCGCAAAAAATTCAAAGCGAAAGCTGCAGATTTCATTAATTTGTCTTTTTATTAAAGTGCTTTTAAAATATTTCAAAATTAGCCTCCAGTGACCACCTTAAGAGAAAGGGAGTGGTTGAAATAAATACGTTTTGGCAGATCAGTTCAACGGGTAGTGGATTGCGAGATATTTATGAATTAGAGATAGCGCCCTTGAGGTCTCGTATAAAAGGTCATAAAGATTGAGGCTTTTGAAGTGCCCACCCAGCGTTTCACAAATTAAAAACGAGCATATTGAGGTAATCGTTACCATCATCTTCAAGGGTTATGGTTCTCTGATGTTTGTTGGAATAAGGAACAACTTGAAATTGAATTTCTTATTGGGTCAAATTACTTTTGGTGCTTTCTGGACAGGAGAACCATAAGGGGGTGCGATGAACCTGTATAGCATTGGAAACAAGTGTAGGTTGGGTGTTGTAAAAGATAGCAGAGCACCGGAGAAGATGAATGTGTTTTTTGTTAACAGGAGGTTGTTTTTTGTTAACAGGAGGTTGTGAGAGAACACGAAGAGTTGAATAACTCTGTGCAGAGACTATGGGATTTTGAGACTTGGAAACAAGTGTAGGTTGGGTGTTGTAATAGATAGCAGAGCACCGGAGAAGATGAATGTGTTTTTTGTTAACAGGTTGTTTTTTGTTAACAGGAGGTTGTGAGAGAACACGAAGAGTTGAATAACTCTGTGCAGAGACTATGGGATTTTGAGACTTTAGGAATTAGGGAGGGGAATAAGGTGCTGCATGAGGCATTGACGGATGGGATTGAGCTCACATGCAAGAGATACACGGTGTTTTTACCATGGAAAGAATTGCACCATGCAGAGATTCCTATAGTAATATAATGTATAAGAGGTTAACGAACAGTGCAAGGACGAGGGAATTGGTGAGAAAGTCGCTACACTTGATAGTAAGAGTAGGTACACTCAGGGCACGGGGTATTGGGGGCTCCGCACCCCCCAAATGCCATTAACTCGTTAGTAACTGACTCATTTTACTGTTAATTTATTATTGGAGACGTGCATGGAATGTCAAAATTGAATGTGATTCGGAAATTTTCTGCCTGCACCATCCCCCCATTGGAATAGATAGCGCAGGGAATATTTGACCGACTTACTGTAAGAGAATGCCATACAAATGGTAATTGTGAATTCGCGGCGGAACTGCACGTTGGAAATAATAAATCGTTGGGAATTCGGTATAAGATGTAAGTATTGATTGTTGAGAAGAATCAAGCCATTATAGGGGCAGAATTGAGGGAAGTGTCCACGAGAAAGGCAGTTTATCTGAACAGACCCGTGCATGAGTTTCCAAGGTAAAATGTTTCAGGATACTTTCATGAAACTGTAAGTATACTTACCATTTGTTAAAGTGCCCTTAACTTCAAATTTTTTTATTGTCGTATTTGGAAGAACTTTTAAAATGATAAAGTAACTTCTTTTGAATATTTTCGTTTCTTCGCTTTCTTTTTGAGATATATCAGTTTGTTTGATATGCATACAGTAATGACTTATTGGAAGAAATCCTTGAAAATCGAGAAGCTTGGTGTTGTGGGAGAAACACGCACACGTGTTATTCACACTATTTATAACATTCTCCGATAACTCATTATGCATGTGTGACGTAAATTCCGTATATTTGCATATCAAACAAACTGATATATCTCAAAAAGAAAGCGAAGAAACGAAAATCTTCAAAAGAAGTTACTTTATCGTTTTAAAAGTTCTTCCAAATAAGACAATAAAAAATTTTGAGGTTAGGGGCATTAAGTTATGCAGTAATTAGTATTATGGTTATAATACTGCTCTAACTCTAATTTCCGAATATTGATGCATAAAAATTGATGCTCAAAGATGTTCACACCAGGATCTGAAATCTGCGTTTTTTAACTTGTACTGTAGATGTTTCCACAATATTTCACAACATGAATTACTTTTTCCACCAAGTAAATTTAATTCAAGCCTAAAAATTAAATTTTTTAATATATTTTGTGACGTTAAAAATTGAAATGTGCATTCATGACTTGGGCTAATTAATGTTTGGTTTAATCTTGTTGGACAACCGTTATCGAAATGCTCTTGCTAAAAATCATGCCAAGTTTTCTATTTACATTACTACGTACAGGTACAGCGGCCGCGGAAGCTATTTTGAAGTGGGGAGGCTAAATTGCGAGCGGGAAGCGCTGGACTGATCTACGTGGGTCCGGGGGGCATGCTCCACCGGAAAATTTTGAAATTTAGGGCCTCTGAAATGGCTAGAAATGCCTCCTTTTGCTAAAATAGCTTCAAACAGCTTTTAATTTTTGGATCAATTTAATGGTCTTAAATCACTATGCAGAAGTTTTTATTTTGCTATATTACATTTTACGACTTGTTTTGTATTCAGATTTATAATGAACTTTATGTAATAATAATAATAATAAGCTTTATTTACTTAGGGTAACTCTATCAGTCAAATAACTGTTCTCCCTGGAGGCCCTGAAACATGTAGGCCATGTACAAAAATAAGTTTGAAGATGGAATGGAAAATTACGGAACAATGGAAACAATTAACTATGGAATATTGGAATACAGTTCAAAATACAGTTATACTCATTCATCATTGTGAGGGCTTGTAAGTCCATTATGAAGCACTTAATTTAGTCACTCGACGAGAAGTCATTTTCCGTAAATGTTCCAAAATAATCAGCGAAAAAAGTGGGGGAGGGGCTATAGCCCACCCTAGCCCCCGTGTTCCGCGGCCCCTGAGGTACTGTATTCAGTATAATTATCGTCATTAAAAGCTATGAATGTATTTTGTGTCAAGTTACATGTAGAGAATGTTAAAGGAACGCACGAATAAGTTGCTTCTTTCACAATTAGATCTGATTGACCCGTATTTAGGAGTCTGCTTATTATTTATAACAGAAATATAAAATGTTTTATATTTATTTGTGATGTAAAATCACAGTAATATAAAATATAAATCATTTGATATTTCTTTAATATAAATTTAAACTTGTCCAGTATTTCCATCTGTCATTCTTTCTTATTCAGATTCTACTGTCTCTTTCCTTGCTTGCATCCTCTAGCATGTAAGCTGGTTTGTAAGTCCCATCATCCAGTTTAAGTGCTGGATTTGGTTTGGTATTATGGACACCTCCAATGGATGTGTAACCTTGATCATACAGGGAAAGATATGGGATTTTGCATCCTCTCAATACAGACCACACATCTAAGTAATCCCAGTTTAGTATTGCATTAATCCTCATATACTCTGGCCAGCCAGGATCCGTAGATGAGAACAACTTCAGTTGATCACTATATGGATCATGCTTCCTAGTACCCATGAGAATTGCTTTGATACATGGATGAGATACCTTCAAAGATTTAAGTGCTTCTTTAATGCTGGCTTTTACAGTGATTATGCTCAAGGCATATGTTGTGGCACATTCAGATATGAATTCTTCTGCTTCAACAAAAGGTGAATCAATTTGAACGTACAAAGCATTCAACTTGCCTGTAAATGATGGGTGCTTTTTCATAACGGCAGCACGGTAAATATGTAGCAGTGCCATGCAGTCTTTCCCACCATTAAAGCTGATACACAACTCATCTAAACTGTACTGCATCAATGCTTCTTGTAGCACTGCCCAAGCACCTTTAACACAGGAACTTGACTTGGAGACATTGCTGGCAGATAAGAGAAGGTTAATGTTTTCAAACTGAAGAGCTGGCTGTTTTATTTTGGCATCTAAAAATACAGTAAGATAAAAGAAATATGAATATCCCATGTATAATGAATGTCAAATATTTGTATTAATCATATATATTTGTATTCATACTGCATCAGAAGTAAAAACTAAACTGCAGCGCTGCAAATAATATCAGAAGTATTTTATGAGGCATGTCCTGTGTGTTACTCTAAAGGGAATTTGCTTTCATAAATAGATTCTTGTTAATGCATTTGCAGTTAAACTGGATGTTTGTTTCACCAGAAGGTTTGCGCATGCTTTGTGCGCACAATCCCAGGGTGGATGGGGTTGTCACGCCAGAGATATGCTGAAGCATTCACAACCATATGACAACTAGAATACCAATTGGATATTTGATACATTCCTGCGTGGATCGTCAGATGGTTATCATATTTTCTAACAGCTTGACAACAGAGAGTAAAACTTGGAGTCACTCAGAGTGGTCGGACGTGGGTCCATAGTTATTTGCTATGATGAAAAACGATCTAGACGCTAGGGGAGTTACCTTATGAAAATATGTTGATGACTTAACTGTTGCCGAAGTTGTGCTGAAAGGTAAGACGAGCAACATGCAGTCCACCGTTGATGAGATTCAAGCTCAGTCGGATGAATTAAAGTTGACTCTTAACAAAGATAAGTGCAAGGAAACAATGCATCCAATTTTCCAAAGTGGCGACACAGTGCTCCCCCCTAATCATCAACTCCAAAGATTAGAATTAGAACTTGTAAATCAAGTGAAAGTGTTAGGAGTCATTATTAGTAATGACCTCAAATGGAATTGCCACATTGATAGTGTTGTAAAAAAGGTGTCTTTACCAACTGAAACAAGCTAATAGATAGAATAGATAGAAAAACTTTATTTAAACACGCTAACCATTGTCAACCTAGGCTGATTTCCACAAGGGGCGTGTATAACAACATTACAACAATATAGTATAGTAACATATAGTGCACACTGCACGTGTATAAGACTAGTAGTATAGAGTATGCCTCTCCAGTATTCCACCATTCTTTACCAGCTTATCTGAGTGACGATTTAGAGCACATACAGAGGCAGGCCTTATCAGTTATTTTGAGTAGTGGCAATTACATCTTTATATCTTATAATAGCCTGCGTGGCAGGCTAATCTTACAATGACGCTTTGCACCTTGCAGGTATAACTACTCTGAGCGACAGGCGACGTAATGTGTGTAATAAAATTTTTAACTCTATCATAAGCGACCCTAACCACAAGAAATATATAATTTGCTTTTATAACATGCTTTTAATGTTAACTGTAGATATTACTCAATAAGACATAATAGCATTTTTCATATCCCCCGATTTCATTCATTATATACAGTACTGCTCACATGAAACTTAACCATTCTCGCGAGTTTTTTGCGAGCGCGAATCGAGCGAGAAGTTATATAATGTTATTATAATGGTTATATAGATTTTATATAATTTTTATCTATTTGGGCAGCAGATTGCATGGGAGTTAAATCTAGTCTTTGAGATAGTTGCAGTACAGACTTGTAGCCAGCAGACAACACTGACATATGTTTTTCCACCTGCACAATCAAATTACTTACACCAGTTTCTTTGAAGATATTATTGGTTACCTGCATGATATTTTTTGCTTCTATTGCCGTTGGTACAATCTGAACGTGAATGCTTCCAGCTATTATGTTGTCTGAATGCGTCCAAAAGTGTTGGTTTCGAATATTGACAACTCCATTAATAGAAAGAACCTTTTTCAATGCCTTCTCGCTCGTTACGTTAACGAGACTTCGCGCTCGTTTCTCGAACACTCTCGATAGCCACGTTATCGTTGCTCGAACGTTGGCGAGAGATTCTCCTAAAAATTTATAGAAATCCTAAAAATCTTACCGAAGAAATCTGTCTTCTTTACTATAAGTTTTTCGTACAAGATGCATGACAAGGATAGCGTTAAACTGTTAATACTGATAAAAACGTTGGGCTCGCATTAACGAAAAACGGCTATTAAACACCTACAGTATAGTACACCAAAAGCGGTCCGATTATTGCTCCGAAAGAAATGAGCATCGCTTTATAAGTATTGGAACCCAACGCTCATACGTCCACCTCCATCCTATTGCCTTTCACCAAAATGATTTCGTTTACAGCGACTAAGTGGCTTATTTTGACATGTTATCGAAGGATGAGCCACAAAATGTAAATATATCGTTACGAAAATGATAACACGTCAAAGAGTCAAAAAGTTTTCAAAAGAAATGGCGCCGTTACGGTTCAAAAGGCATGTTTTCACTGAGAATTTGTCACAATAGTGAATAGTCAATACAGAGTAATCTGCGACTGAGTGATAAAATGCAAATATCGTTTCCCAAAATGATAAAACGTCAAAGAGTCAAAAGGTTTTCAAAAGAAATGGCACTGTTTCGCTTACCAGTCAGAACGTCCTCAAGTCAAAAGACCCATTCTATTAACCGTGAATAGATAATAATTATGACGCGTTTCGGGATTCGTATTTTGACAATAACTCTAAGTCGTCGAAATAAAAATTGATAATCCATGCACTTTTGCCGCATTTCGGTCTTTGAAAATAACCCTAAATCATCAAAATAAAAATCGGTAACCAAAAACCCATGCTCTTTTGACGCGTTTCGGATTTTGAAAATAACTCTAAAGGCCCAGACACACCGAACGCGATTCGGCAACGCGGCGCAAATTTATTTGCTGTCGAAAACGGCTGAAAGATCGTGCCCTGCCGCGCGGCCGATTCTAGAGATGAGTCGATTGATCGGAAACTAATCGGCAAAGCCGATTAATCGGCCAATTTAAAATAATCGGTAATCGGCTGATTGTTGCATAATAATCGGCAATAATCGGTTCATTAAATAAACGACGCAAGCACACGCCGTGAGTCTGTAACTTCATAAGCATGAACACAATAGTCTTTTTACTCGGGCTACTGTGGTAGCCGAGTCTAGGTTTCGGTGTCTTTTTTGTTATTTTTTTGTTCGAGATATGGCCCCAACAGGTTTTGCGAAACTGAGACACTGCCTCGTACCCAGGCGTCTCAATCCTTGTACGCGCCGTCGCGCACTGACATTGCATGCATAGATATTAGTATAGTCACATGCCTCATGTGTCTTCTTTCTTTTCGTGGTTCGAATCGAAGGGAAGTGTTTTTACCAGCGATTGCTTGCAAGTGTTCGAAGTCAGTTGTATGTGGCTAGGAAGTATCTTGTTCTTGAATACGCTCACAATGCTTACAAACGCACACGCGTGTGATCGCGGACTTTTATTTTATTGGCAATGAATCGCAGTTGAAAACGTTTACCGTGACCTGTAAACCCTCAAACCATTGCAAAGATTCTCTCCAAGATGAGAGAAACACAGATGAGAGATCAATCATGAAGACGGAATGGATAGCTTTCGAAGGACAGGGAAATATTATTATGCTATATTGACATTTATCCCTCGATTTATCCCGTGAAACTCCGTAATATTTATCATTATAAAACGTTGTGTTTTTGTCTGATTTAAATCAATTCTATATCGAAATGATCACTTGAATCTGGCGAATCGAACGCTGTAGGTTTCGTCTACATGTACTTAAAATGTGAAGATCAGATGTTATATGAGAAAATGTGTAAGCGATTAAAGTGCCCAAAACTCGTCTTTAAAATCAAAGGACATGGCTTCAAGATCTATTCGACGTTTACCCGATGATTTAATGCTTAAAATTATGTCCATTAAACCGTTGTAATTTCGTAACAGATATGTTTGGTATACCTTGCCGTTGATTTGTATATAAGTTTACATTAAATGTCAGGCGTTCTGCATTGGGGGGAGGGCTAGCCTGCATGCAGATGCCTGATTTTTCTTCGTCCCCTCGTAAAATCTTGTATTTTCGTACAATCAAAATAGCTCTCACAGTTCTAGCCCAACTTAACGTAACTACATTGCTTCTAAAAGTTTCCCACTTCTTTAAACGAGCGCTGCACAACGCCTTCAGTGCCTGATTACAGAAATCAGTAGCCCGAGTAAACGCCTGGACAGGCGTCTTGTTTTCACAATGAAATCCAAACTGTCCAGCTCATCCCAATCATAAAGGTGACGATTTTTGATCTGCATACAAGTCAATTTTTATCAAACTGGATGATTTTTGTGTGACATGTTGCCACATATCCATAACAAGTGTTATGTTAAAAATATGGTCCTATGGTCCTGCTTTGACGAGATCACTTCAAAAGGCAGCCATGATATTAATATCTTGTTTTTGCATCACAATTAATAGATCAGTTTAATGATTTTGTAATGTGGGTGTTAGAATTGTATTTGCTGTTTAATAAACTAATAAATTATTAACATAACAATTGTTGTTTTGAAATTCTTCTGTGGTAGCGTAGCACTACTACCGCATAGTAGCTATTTATAAAACCAAAAGACAGCCAAATAAACCGAAATTGATTCTCAAGGTTCCACATGACCATTTTTCTGTTGTTTGAAAGCAAGAATTAATTAATGGGAAATACAGACAAACATGAGTCTTGACATCATTTGTGCGCAGTGCTATTACTTTTTCAGGGTATTTCCGATCGTTTAAACTACCAAAACTTCCACAATAATCACCACAAGCCATTTCTGTTATATTTCGAAAATGTTATTTGCCCCTAGCTATCCCATAAAACATTGTAACACTGTGCAGAGACTGGTAACCGGGGACATATCGATAATCGGCATATATCGATTAATCGGCCAATTATTTTGTTTAATTGGCCTCCAAATAATCGGCTACAGTAATTGGCTATTTTCGTAATCGGCTCATCTCTAGCCGATTCGCATCTGGCCTTTAGTGTCTTTAGTCATCAAAATAAAAATTGGCAACCCATGCACTTTTGACGTGTTTTGGTCTTTGACAATAACTCGAAGTCATTAAAATAGAAATATGATGCATCTTTGACAATAACTATAAGACTGTTTTGAATACTGTAGTTTGAAAGTCAGCCCATTTCAGTTGCAGCTAGCTGAAACAGAAAATTGTTTCGCGTCGCATCAAGTTTTCATTCAAACAAATTAGCATAACAATTTATATCAAGAACGAGGGATGTTCCGCTTGGGTTCCGAAAGAATAACCCGTGGTTCGTCCAATCATGGTCAAATTGTCAATTTGTTGGACACGTTGTGTCATCGTATCACTTGCTACAATCTTGTTTTTATATTCAATAAAATAAGTCAGCAGAATGGTTTTCAAAACTATCGAGGTAAATCACATGTAATTATTAGCATCAGTTTATAATTGAGATTATAAACTGATTGCAAGTTTGATTCAGTGTGTGTATGCTGACGAACAAATCAACTGTTTATTTACAGTACTATATATCCACAATTTAACAAGCTGTTCATTTGTTTTCAATGATCTTAAATAATTATCTTGATCTCTGAGTTTGCACCTGCTAATTGAGTTGAAACTCGACGATACTCGAGTTTGAAACGCGACGTCTCGAATCTCGAAGCCTGTTTCTCGATCCTCGATAGTTAATGCGATACGAGAGTTCGCGTTTGCTTCGCGCTGTTTTCACGAAGTTATGTTTCATGTGAGCGGTACTGGCTTGTACAAGTAAAAAATATATATAGAGTATGATATTTTACTCATTTGTAATTTTGTATTTTATCCATTTATTGTAAATTTCTTATAGCATCCAACGTAATTCAGCTTTTAGCTGTAATGTTGGTATTTTAATAAACGATTATTATTATTTAAAGACAAAACTACTGAACGTCCAGATAGTTTCTAGTTTTATAGCCTTGGTTTAACAATGCAATTAATCTCCTGTACAAACTAGTGCATTTACTGACTGCCATGAATAAATGGAAGACCATGATAAATAGAGGGGTGGCTAATTTTTCTTTTTAGTAGTAGTGTATATAATTGATAAAAAAGTGGCCACTTACTACCTGTACTAAGGTATACTTACTGTATAGTTATAACCATACCATTTATTGTTGTTTCTCCCGATCTACAAAATTCTCTTCGTAAAACAACATCAGCAGGCATGGCAGTAATGAGATGCTCCACAGCTTTAGCCAAAATATCAGGAAACAATGATTCCAGAGTCAGTTTGGTCTTAAATTCAGCATTGTTGATTTCAGGGTAGGAACCAAGATGTACCTTGTCTCCATACTTGTCATGAACTTCTTGCAGCTCAGCAGCAACAAGGGATTCATCAACTGTTAAATAAACCTTATGCAGATAGAAATGCATTGTGGGAGATGAAAATATCGATGAATTTTTATCAAACAGCATCTGCAAAAGACTTGGCACCCCTGGGAATATGTGGACGTTATGTACTGAAATCAGTGGAAACAAACATGGCTTGTTTGTCTTTTTGTGAACTTCATGTGATAATTTAGTCGATGAAGGAACTGTAGCCATTTTCAGATGAAAGCTGTTGAGCTGTTTGACCTGATAAACTTTGGCAATGTTTTCTGCTAGTTGTTTGTTGAGCACTAGTGGTTCATCAAAAGCTTTACCCACTGCCATAATCGTTACGTCGTCATGAGTCGGTCCAATGCCACCAGAGGTAAGTACATAGGTGAACCGTGACGAGAAATCACGAACGTGATCGGCAATCTCGTTAACATCATCAGAAATAACAGAAACCGCTTTCACTTTTACACCAAGCGACCATAGTCTGGTGAGGAGGAAGTACGAGTTTGTATCCTTCGTGTGTCCCTTCAAAATTTCGTCACCGATTATAAGTAAGCCGGCAGTTGCTGGTTCATTATCACGGTGTTCAGACTTTGCATCTTTCTTGTCGGCCATATTTAATTGGTAGGTACTTCATCTGACCCCCATTATAGTGTATCATATAATAACTATGTAACCATGTATATTCTTAAGCCTCTTTATCCTCCTTAACCATCCTTAGCCCTCCTTAGCCATCCTTAGCCCTCCTTAGCCATACTTAGCCCTCCTTAGCCATCTTTAGCCCTCCTTAGGCATACTTAGCCATCCTTAGCCCTCCTTAGGCATACTTAGCCCTCCTTAGCCATCCTTAGCCCTCCTTAGCCCTCCTTAGCCATCCTTAGCCCTCCTTAGCCATCCTTAGCCCTCCTTAGGCATCCTTAGCCCTCCTTAGCCATCCTTAGCCCTCCTTAGGCATACTTAGCCCTCCTTAACCCTCCTTAGGCATACTTAGCCCTCCTTAGCCATCCTTAGGCATACTTAGCCCTCCTTAGGCATACTTAGCCCTCCTTAGCCCTCCTTAGGCATACTTAGCCCTCCTTAGCCCTCCTTAGGCATACTTAGCCCTCCTTAGCCCTCCTTAGCCATCCTTAGCCATCCTTAGGCATACTTAGCCCTCCTTAGCCATCCTTAGCCCTCCTTAGCCATACTTAGCCCTCCTTAGCCATCCTTAGCCCTCCTTAGCCATACTTAGCCCTCCTTAGGCATCCTTAGCCCTCCTTAGCCCTCCTTAGCCATCCTTAGCCCTCCTTAGCCATCCTTAGCCCTCCTTAGCCATCCTTAGCCCTCCTTAGGCATCCTTAGCCATCCTTAGCCCTCCTTAGGCATACTTAGCCATCCTTAGCCCTCCTTAGGCATACTTAGCCATACTTAGCCCTCCTTAGGCATACTTAGCCCTCCTTAACCCTCCTTAGCCCTCCTTAGCCCTCCTTAGCCCTCCTTAGCCATCCTTAGCCCTCCTTAGGCATACTTAGCCCTCCTTAGCCATCCTTAGCCCTCCTTAGCCATCCTTAGCCCTCCTTAGGCATACTTAGCCCTCCTTAGGCATCCTTAGCCCTCCTTAGCCATCCTTAGCCCTCCTTAGGCATACTTAGCCCTCCTTAACCCTCCTTAGGCATACTTAGCCCTCCTTAGGCATCCTTAGCCATCCTTAGGCATCCTTAGCCCCCCTTAGGCATACTTAGCCCTCCTTAACCCTCCTTAGGCATACTTAGCCCTCCTTAGCCATCCTTAGCCCTCCTTAGGCATACTTAGCCCTCCTTAGCCATCCTTAGGCATACTTAGCCCTCCTTAGTCATACTTAGCCCTCCTTAGCCATACTTAGCCCTCCTTAGGCATCCTTAGCCATCCTTAGCCCTCCTTAGCCATCCTTAGCCCTCCTTAGGCATCCTTAGCCATCCTTAGCCCTCCTTAGGCATACTTAGCCATCCTTAGCCCTCCTTAGGCATACTTAGCCATACTTAGCCCTCCTTAGGCATACTTAGCCCTCCTTAACCCTCCTTAGCCCTCCTTAGCCATCCTTAGCCCTCCTTAGGCATACTTAGCCCTCCTTAGCCATCCTTGGCCCTCCTTAGCCATCCTCAGCCCTCCTTAGGCATACTTAGCCCTCCTTAGGCATCCTTAGCCCTCCTTAGCCATCCTTAGCCCTCCTTAGCCATACTTAGCCCTCCTTAACCCTCCTTAGGCATACTTAGCCCTCCTTAGGCATCCTTAGCCCTCCTTAGCCATCCTTAGCCCTCCTTAGGCATACTTAGCCCTCCTTAGGCATACTTAGCCCTCCTTAGGCATCCTTAGCCCTCCTTAGGCATACTTAGCCATCCTTAGCCATCCTTAGGCATACTTAGCCCTCCTTAGCCATCCTTAGGCATACTTAGCCCTCCTTAGGCATGCTTAGCCCTCCTTAGGCATGCTTAGCCCTCCTTAGCCCTCCTTAGGCATACTTAGCCCTCCTTAGCCCTCCTTAGCCATCCTTAGCCATCCTTAGGCATACTTAGCCCACCTTAGCCATCCTTAGCCCTCCTTAGCCATCCTTAGCCCTCCTTAGCCCTCCTTAGCCATCCTTAGCCATCCTTAGCCCTCCTTAGGCATACTTAGCCATACTTAGCTCTCCTTAACCCTCCTTAGCCCCCCTTAGCCATCCTTAGCCCTCCTTAGGCATACTTAGCCCTCCTTAGCCATCCTTAGCCCTCCTTAGGCATACTTAACCCTCCTTAGCCATCCTTAGCCCTCCTTAGCCATCCTTAGCCCTCCTTAGGCATACTTAGCTCTCCTTAGGCATCCTTAGCCATCCTTAGCCCTCCTTAGGCATACTTAGCCCTCCTTAGCCATCCTTAGGCATCCTTAGCCCTCCTTAGCCCTCCTTAGCCATCCTTAGCCATCCTTAGCCCTCTTTAGGCATACTTAGCCATCCTTAGCCCTCCTTAGGCATACTTAGGCATACTTAGCCCTCCTTAGGCATACTTAGCCCTCCTTAGGCATACTTAGCCCTCTTTAGGCATCCTTAGCCCTCCTTAGGCATACTTAGCCCTCCTTAGCCATCCTTAGCCCTCCTTAGGCATACTTAGCCCTCCTTAGCCATCCTTAGCCCTCCTTAGGCATACTTAGCCCTCCTTAGCCATCCTTAGCCCTCCTTAGGCATACTTAGCCATCCTTAGCCCTCCTTAGGCATACTTAGGCATACTTAGCGCTCCTTAGGCATACTTAGCCCTCCTTAGGCATACTTAGCCCTCTTTAGGCATCCTTAGCCCTCCTTAGGAATACTTAGCCCTCCTTAGCCATCCTTAGCCCTCCTTAGGCATACTTAGCCCTCCTTAGCCATCCTTAGCCCTCCTTAGGCATACTTAGCCCTCCTTAGCCATCCTTAGCCCTCCTTAGGCATACTTAGCCATCCTTAGCTCTCCTTAGGCATACTTAGGCATACTTAGCCCTCCTTAGGCATACTTAGCCCTCCTTAGGGATACTTAGCCCTCTTTAGGCATCCTTAGCCCTCCTTAGGCATACTTAGCCCTCCTTAGCCATCCTTAGCCCTCCTTAGGCATACTTAGCCCTCCTTAGCCATCCTTAGCCCTCCTTAGGCATACTTAGCCCTCCTTAGCCATCCTTAGCCCTCCTTAGCCATCCTTAGCCCTCCTTAGCCATCCTTAGCCCTCCTTAGGCATACGTAGCCATCCTTAGGCATACTTAGCCCTCCTTACCCCTCCTTAGCCATCCTTAGCCCTCCTCAGCCATCCTTAGCCCTCCTTAGGCATACTTAGCCCTCCTTAGCCCTCCTTAGGCGTACTTAGCCCTCCTTAGCCCTCCTTAGCCATCCTTAGGCATACTTAGCCCTCCTTAGGCATACTTAGCCCTCCTTAGCCCTCCTTAGCCATCCTTACCCATCCTTAGGCATACTTAGCCCTCCTTAGCCATCCTTAGCCCTCCTTAGGCATACTTAGCCCTCCTTAGCCATCCTTAGCCCTCCTTTGCCATCCTTAGCCCTCCTTAGCCATCCTTAGCCCTCCTTAGGCATACTTAGCCCTCCTTAGGCATCCGTAGCCCTCCTTAGCCCTCCTTAGCCCTCCTTAGCCATCCTTAGCCATCCTTAGCCCTCCTTAGGCATACATAGCCCACCTTAGGCATCCTTAGCCATCCTTAGCCATCCTTAGGCATACTTAGCCCTCCTTAGCCCTCCTTAGGCATACTTAGCCATACTTAGCCCTCCTTAGGCATACTTAGCCCTCCTTAACCCTCCTTAGCCCTCCTTAGCCATCCTTAGGCATACTTAGCCCTCCTTAGCCCTCCTTATCCCTCCTTAGGCATACGTAGCCATCCTTAGCCCTCCTTAGGCATACTTAGCCCTCCTTAACCCTCCTTAGCCCTCCTTAGCCATCCTTAGGCATACTTAGCCCTCCTTAGGCATCCTTAGCCCTCCTTAGCCATCCTTAGCCCTCCTTAGGCATACTTAGCCCTCCTTAACCCTCCTTAGGCATACTTAGCCCTCCTTAGCCATCCTTAGCCCTCCTTAGGCATACTTAGCCCTCCTTAGCCATCCTTAGGCATACTTAGCCCTCCTTAGCCCTCCTTAGCCATCCTTAGCCATCCTTAGGCATACTTAGCCCTCCTTAGCCATCCTTAGCCCTCCTTAGGCATACTTAGCCCTCCTTAGCCATCCTTAGCCCTCCTTAGGCATACTTAGCCCTCCTTAGCCCTCCTTAGGCATACTTAGCCATCCTTAGCCCTCCTTATGCATACTTAGCCCTCCTTAACCCTCCTTAGCCCTCCTTAGCCCTCCTTAGCCATCCTTAGGCATACTTAGCCATCCTTAGCCATCCTTAGCCCTCCTTAGCCTTAGCCCTCCTTAGCCTCCTTAGCCCTCCTTAGCCTTCCTTAGCCCTCCTTAGCCCTCCTTAGCCATCCTTAGCCATCCTTAGCCCTCCTTAGGCATACTTAGCCATACTTAGCCCTCCTTAGGCATACTTAGCCCTCCTTAACCCTCCTTAGCGGCATACTTAGCCCTCCTTAGTCATACTTAGCCCTCCTTAGGCATACTTAGCCCTCCTTAGCCCTCCTTAGCCATCCTTAGCCATCCTTAGGCATACTTAGCCATCCTTAGCCCTCCTTAGGCATACTTAGCCCTCCTTAGCCATCCTTAGCCCTCCTTAGGCATACTTAGCCCTCCTTAGCCCTCCTTAGGCATACTTAGCCATACTTAGCCATCCTTAGCCCTCCTTAGCCATCCTTAGCCCTCCTTAGCCCTCCTTAGCCATCCTTAGCCATCCTTAGCCATCCTTAGCCCTCCTTAGGCATACTTAGCCCTCCTTAGCCCTCCTTAGACATACTTAGCCATCCTTACGCATACTTTGCCCTCCTTAGGCATGGTATACATATATGCACCTTTCAATGCTAAACCCGAGAGGGGGTATCCAGCACATGCGGGGCATATGAATTTTTAATGCCAATTTTCTATCAAATTCCCCACTGTTATATATCTGTCAAATATAATCAAATATCCCCAAGTGGGGATTAGCTCAAAGAGGCAAAATAGGCCTTTCGTCTCAAGCTAAAGATGCGCGATCCTTTGGTGAGGTCAAATCGCTCGGGCCAAGAATAACGATCAAATTCCCGACGGTATGCCGGATACCCCTTCTGGGGCTTAACATTGATAGGTGCATTTAGCACACCGCACGGGATATTGCAGGTAGTTTTGTAGTTACAACTTACATTTTTTACTTGTACTTTACAGAAGAAAAAGTTAAAAGCTATGCCTATCTGTTAACAGCTTCTAAATTTAAGTCCTTGTCATGCCTATTCATATGAGCCTGTTTAGTTCCCACGGACATTTATATTTCGTTTAAAAACGGTCCGGTTAGGTGAAATCCCAACTCGAACTTGGTATCTGTGAAGGGCCGTAGCTAACAACATTTCCAAATGAAATATTTTTAGTTTTAGTTGTAAGGGGCGGACCATTTGATTTTTGAGGGGGGGGGGGGGGGTTGGAAGATTTAGAAGAAAAAAATTCCTGCAAGCCTTGAAGAAAGAAAAAAAAATCATGCAGCGTACAATCGAGGAAAAAAAATATCATGCAAAGAGAGTGCTCAAAAAACAAAATTCCTACAAGGTACTGATGCTCTTCGGTATGGTGTCCACAGGCCAAGTCCACAGGCTTGATTTTGCATTTTTGAGAAGGCACATTTGCTGACTTAAAAGAACACATGGGTGAACAGTGGACAACATCACAGTGATTTTATATTTGGTATAATTTATCCTATTCATCAGTCTATAGGTCAGCAGAATGCCAACTTCAATCAAGCAGAAATTTACTTATTGTTAGAATTCCTTTACAGCAGATAGCATAGCCTGCGTGGCGGCGTTAGGGGGGAGTGGGGGAAGCGGGATTTTGGATTTCCGCCCACATGAAAAACTGTCAAAGACAACCAATCAGCGACTAGCGGTCTTTCCTCAATGATTACAACATTTCACTTCGGGCCGAATCGTGAAATATCCATGTCTGAAACTCCGTAAAAAGCTTGACTGCATCTGGTGGAAACAAGATTTATTTTGAAAATTTATTCAAGCAATCGTGTAGACGTGGAAGCATAGAGTTGATTCTGGCTGAGGCTTGTGAATCAATCGGCTTTGCATTACTACGCAGTGAAACTTTCTCCGAGCGGGTTTGTAGGTCTTAAGAAATGCTTTTGAACTTTATAACTTTACGAAATCAGTATTAACACATGCGAAAGGAGACAGCAATTTTCCACCAACCGATAACATTAATAGCCCTGATAGAATGAAGCGACATCTGACTACCGAACACCGCGTAACTCCAGAATGCAAGACAACGTAGAAACCATCACTTATAATATATACGTTTAGCCACTTACGGCTAAATTTATTTAAGCTCTTTATTCTGAAACGTCGAAGGAATTCTCCGAAGGCTCAGAGAGCATTGTTGAAACACCTGAAGACAAGGACAAGGTAGAAATCACAATAATATAGCTGCTTCCCCTGCCGACTGGTAATCACGCGCTCGCACGAACGTCTGGTAAATCAACCAAATCCATAATCAAACTCTTGCCAAATCCTGTAGGTAATACCATCAAAACATCTTTTCCTACCAGCAGCTCCCTCGTATCAACTTTTTGCTCCTGTTTTAATTCAAAGCTACGACCAGCAACGAACTGAAGATCGGTTAAAGCTTTCGAAAGAAAATAATCTACCAACACGGTTTTTCTAAAGTCGATATTTTTAAATGTTTATTTCCTGACTAATGAGCTGAGTTAGCCAATCAGAATTTAGCGTCCTCTGGTGGACGTAGAAATCCTAAAACATGGGTCTTTCGTGCAGGCGTTCCATATGTACTTCTAGTACGTATTCCATATAAGGAAGTGACCGACGAGCAAATAGGAGGCATTGACGAGCAAATAGAAGGCATTAACGAACAAATACATGGCACTCGTACCAGTCCGCTGGATTATTAACACGTTACGATATGTTCGATTATCCGCTCTTTTTAAGAAAACTACGTTCGCTAGCAGGATAAGCTGCACGCATATTGTAAACAGATAATTTATCTGTGTTTTAATATATATTGTAGCTTTGGGAGTTGATTATTTCTCAAGAAAACGTTCGTCGAAGACAGCCGTGTTTTTGTTTACAAGATGGTATCCGTATTAGGAAAATTATATTTTGGCATGTTCGATTATCCGCGCTTTTAAAGAGAACTAAGTTAGCTACCGGGATAAAGCTGTACGTATGTTGTAAATAGATAATTTAACTTTCCTTTGATATATTCTATAGCTTTGTGGGTGGTTTGTTTCTCAAGAAAACGTTTGCCAAAGGGTTAGGACCTTTGTTGTTTTGGGGTCGGTTACAAATTACAATCCAATTAACAAGGAGGCTGGTACGAGGTTTGAACGTGTCAGCTATTTGCTCGTTAAGGTTACAGAATACCCTAGAATGGTAATTTTTTTTGAAAATGGTGTTTTGATATGTTTGTAAAGGTTACCATTAGATCTATCAGCTGCAAAAACTTGAATTGAAAATATTGAAAATTGAGCGAGTTATCGTGTTAAAACGGTTTACGGTTATTATCCGTGGCGGGAAAGTCAACTATTAATTAACAGGATGAATGACAGCTAACTTGTATCAAATTACGAAAGAAATTGGAAAAAATAAACACAACTTCAAGTCGTCTCTCTAGCTCTATGTCTGACAGTAAACGGAATAAAAATCCATTCTGTGGTAGTCGTAAAAAACGGGCCAGACACAAGAAAGCTGACAAAGACGTCTTTTTGGATGAAAAAAGGAACATTTATCTGCCAGCGACAAGGGTTCATACTTTGAACAAGAGACACAATGGCCAGACGTGATTACGAACAGCGATAAACGTTCTCAAAGGTCTTCTAGAAGCGAGCAGAAACTGAAGACTAGTATGGAAAGTTTCCAGAAGCGAAAAGCGGCATTACTGGTCAGAATCACAATCTGAATCAGATGATTTTGATTCGGATTTTAACTCAAGTGAAAATGAGGATGACAGTTCTGCTTGTACCAACCACCCGTTGGCAATTATATTGTTAGTCCAGAATGTTTGGAATTAATGCTAAAAAACTCTGCAGTGTGTAAGGAGTGCCAGCTTCCACTAAAAATACTTGAAAAAATGAACTCAAGTAAGACCTGTATTTCGCACCAAACATGTTTTCCTGAACCGATTTCGAAAAGAACAGGCCAGAAATACGACGTGAATTTCGGTGAATACATCCTCTGTTGTTGCTTTCAGAGCAATAGGAAAAGGCAAAGCCGCAGCAGAAAAATGTCTTAGCATGATGGATATTTCTTCTCCCGTTTACACTTGGAGTAAACATACCAAAAACATTAGAAATGAAATCTATTGCTGTGGTGCTGGGGCCATCAAGGTGTAGAATCTGACTCACTGGCATTGCGCTTTTTTTCTTTAGCCGTCGGCCGTCCGAGTACTTTTCGCGCATCTTGGAACTTTGTAGACAAGGGCTATTTCAGTGAACAATTAATATCGCTGTTGTTCTTATTGGTGCAAAGTAATTCAATTATTAGAGGGGGCGGAGAATTTGCAATAGCTGTTAAAACTGCGCCAAACTTTCACGGCTTATTTATTACCACATCAATTTTGAGTCACATAGGGGCACTAAAAGGTGTAACCTGATCGCGCGTTTTAACCGATTCCCACCAAACTCGCACAGAATGTCAGCGAACAGCTGGGCTACAAAAGTGTGTCGGCGTTTTTTTTTATTGTAAAAATTAACTGAGTTACGGACCTTCATTCGTCAATTGCTTCTTCCACAACATAGGTCGAGGAATAAAATATCCTAGCTGCTAAACCCCTCCAGTAATAAAAAACCCCGACACACTTTTTTAGAACAAACATCGAGAAGTGTAAATATGGTAAATTGAGAGCTTTTTGGTAAAACCAAAGACCAGGTTAAACCGCAGCGCGAAGGTCATATGATTTTAAATTGATGAATATATCTGGAAAAATATTGTATTTTTTATTTTTTCCACAATTTGAGAGTGTTCTTCGCATACTTAACTATATTTGGTGCAAATTTGAGACAAATCGGAGACAAATTGCGCGGGCGGTAACAAATTTCGTGAATGGGCTTGCTAGGGTGTTCTGTAACCTTAATTCACTCTATTTGCTCGTCAATGCCTTCTATTTGCGCTAGATACCCCTATCAGGCGTTCCATCTGCACTCACCCCAGTCCCCGGCCTCCTCCCCCAATCGGCCTAAACGCCTGCTTCGCAGGCTGCAGATAGCACTATGCTAAACCCATAGGCACAGGTGCATAAAATAGAATAGAAGTGGATTTTTAGGTGTGATGAAACTTCATTCACACAAAATTCACTTCTATTTCATTTTACTCACCCTTGGGTTCAGCTTTATAGTGACAGGATTTCATTTCCTATAAAAATAGCTATAGGTTAACTTCTAAAGGTCTCTATACACATGTAATATTTATATTAATATTTTTTGAATATTAAAACATCAGTTTTTATACACCATTGTTGTCATAGTTCCTTATATGGCCTTTAATAGTTTCTCTGACATCAGAACTTATAGACTTTTTAGGTACACAGTTCTTGAAGCGTATGAAAGCTTTATTAAGTTACTGTAAGCCGTTAATATCATGAGTGGCAAAAAAATATCCTGCAGCGGAATATATTGCGAAAAAAATATCTTGCGCTGCACTTTTACGAGAAAAAAATATCTGGCTTGTTCGCTTGGGTAGAAAAAAAATGCTTGCATGGACTGAATCTTCCAACCCCCACCCCCCCCCCCCCCTCAAAAATCAAATGGTCCGCCCCTAAATCAAACTAGCTTGTATAGTTGTATTAGTTGTTTACGTGAAACAAAGGAAATGTCAAAGTACACTTTTGAGACCCAGAGCCCACATTTATGGGTATTATGGGTAAATGCGGACAAACATGGGTACTGACGTCATCTCGACGAAATGCTATTGACAACGATCGTGTTCTGTTTTAAAGTGTCTTACTATTACTTGTAACTGATTATCATAGTACTTTGTGATTATCGTGGTTTCCTTTAATATCATGAAGGTATGTGTTTTAATACTCCAGTTTATAACAATTTTGTGAATAGTCTATGCCACTGCAATCAATGCATTCTCATAACCGAACGATAAATATATCGCGTCATTATCTTTTTCAGTCTTGAAATATCTAAACCTATCTAGACAACTATTTATTTATAAAATTGGTAAGAGACTATATTATTTATATTATAATACTTTACCAATAATGGCAAATGCCCAAATTTGGTTGATTTTTATCTGTTAGGGCTAGTTTTTGTACATAACCAGTTCCGATGGGATATATAGGAATAGGATTAGGGTAAGATTAGGGTTAGTATTTGGGGTTAGGATTAGGATTAGGGTTGGATTATGAGCTCTATCGGGTCTGAAATATCTGACCGCTATATATACGTTACAAAATTAATTATAGAAATACAACAGTTGAGGGACAATCTGTTCGAGCGATACCTGATACGGTACATGGACATGGGTTAAAACATGGAGTGATTAATTTTTGGACTAATTTTTCGATTCGTTTTTTAACTAATTTTTCGATTCGTTTTTAGAATAATTTTTGCACTCATTTTGAATGAAAACGGACTTTTACTTGTGTAATAAATCTACAGGCTTTCAGCCGAACAATCGCTTCTCTTGTAATAGGTACGGTGAAATGAAGCCTTCGTTGAAAATCCATTCATTCGTCAATATAATCCTTGAATATTATAAGCAACATTGCCATGCATATGTTAGCTTGCTTCAAGTGCACCTAACCCCAAAATGATTTTTTAGCGATATCAAATCTTGGTATGATTTCTAGCATTTTAGTGAAAAAAAATTTCAATTTAGGCAAATCGTTTGATTTTTATGGCCTTTTGAATTTAGCTTTTGATGGCCCGACCGATCCCAGGAGCCTGGATCTAGCACGTTTTCTGACGTATTTTTTGTGATATAAAGGAATAGTGTGAAGACTTATACCTGAACTTAGGCACGATTTATTCATGCAATTGACAGCTACACATCTGTTAACCATGTTTTCACAATCAGCAAACGAACGCAGTATATCAATGTAGATAAACCGCCAATTTATAGCGAATTTGCATGCAGGCAATCTCCGATGAAAAAGTCCCCAAAATTGGGTTTTTGTTCCCAGTCCTCTGGTTCCCAGTTCCCTATAATTTGCTACTGTGGGAAAATATTTGTTTACCGATAAAGAATGGCCCAGTATGTTTTACAAATCTTTTGACAAAGCGTTGCGATACAAATGGTCTTTCTTAGCTTTTCTCTAAATCGTCAACCGGACGATTTGACGAGAGTGTTTTATATGTCCGCTTAGCCGTCGGCAGTGATCGAGCCGCCGCTCAGGTAAGGAATTGTACTTTCTGTCAAGAACTTTGGCTAAACTACATCGACCTTGTAGTCTGTAATATAATTTTAAAGTTCTGAGGCGAAACTCTGAAGAATTACGAGACGAGTCAGACGATGGATGTTTGTTTGGCGACGAAGCGAGAATAATATTAATAATAGTTTTAAGTTTTAACTTATTTCATGTGTTCAATTGTATTTTGGGTCTGTCGTGTATAATTATGTGTTGCAGGTGTATCGAATAAATCTTTACCAGCCATAGTTCTGAAAAGAACTGTTTAATTTTACCGCGATTCGAAATTCGAATTCGACTCGAAACGTTAACGCAAAACTTTGCGAGCAATAGCTCCTAAAGAAACTGGTGCGAGAGCTCGCCATCAACCAATCAAATGACGAGTTTCATCGGAGTTCCCCGAACGCCAGCATATCCTCACTCTTATAATGACTATAATGATCAATCAACCATTCCTGTTAAAATGATGATAATGATCAAATTAAGAGCGACTTGTTAATTTAATGCTAGAACCCAACCCCAACACAACAAAGATCCTAACCCTAACCCCCGCCTAATGGGTTTTCTAACCCTAACCGCCCGCCTTCTCAAGGCGTTCGCGAAAACGATAAGATATGTTTTCCCATGGAGGGTCACTGTTTTAAATCCAACAAGACGCCCGCTAGGCGTTAACTCGGGCTCTTGAATTAGTGGCTTGTTGAAAGACATTGTAGGCAAATTCAGTGATTTGAATTCAATATACACAAATCTATAGTTGTAGGTACAATGGTTGGTTAAATTTTCCATCATTGCAAACCCATAACATAGTGTTGGCCAACAGCTTTGATTATATGAAGGTGAGTTGACTCAGTATCCAAGCTGGCTTACTGAGAAGTCTGCTCCATCAAATGAGCCATCCTGTTTGCTGACCTAATCCACTTCTAGTCAACAGGGTCAGCCTGGCAAGCAAGCCGGCCTGTGCTCATGTAATTACTAATAATAATTCATATGGTCAGTCCGGCAAACAGGTTCAGTTTGAGCAATCATTAAATAAGTTAATCTTGTTCTCAGTGTATAAGGCATAGCAGTAAATCAAACCATTTAGCTGGCAGTAGCAAGGTGTCATAAGCTATTATAAAATAGTTTAAAGAAATGTAATTCAAAATCATTATTTCTTTGAAGTTATATTAACATTTTGAGCCAGTAAACATATTCATAATTTTCGCATATTTATTATTTGAGAGGCTTTATACATAGTAGTGACAGCTAGCTAATTGCAATATAAAGACAGATTACTGCATAGTTAACTATGTTACTGTTTCGGTTAGCGAGCCAACTCGCTTTCCATGTAGTCAAGGCCAAAATTCAGACCCGTCACTGGTAGTAAACTAGCAAACAACAACAAACTCTTTACTCCTTGATCTTAATAGTTGCCTAGTTGGTATGGGTGTCACAGATTTATATACTGTGTGTTCATTTGTAAGCATCTGTGTATAATAATACATGTATGAGCAATCGATACAAATTTACTGATAACCCAGAACATTTTGGAGCTCCATTTAAGCTTACAGGTAAAATATCAAGTGAAACAGGGTAAAATTCGATAGCAACTAATTACTAAACAATATTAACATAGGCTCATAGCATCAACTTTATTTTGTATAACATAACAATAAACAATACAGCCAACAAAGCTTATAAAAATATTACAGTTACCTCAGAACAATTAACATATTTCCATACAGCATTCATATGTTGAGTCTCATTTAGTTAAACATTTAGTAGACAAAAAGCGTATGGAAATTGGAAACAGATAATTTGATCGAGTACAGGTTCTCGAAATCGTAGACCAACCCGTTTTGAAAGCGATCGGGATTGTGAGCGTATATATATAAGATCAAGATACTTGCCAGTTGCCAGCCACATCAAAGATTTTCAGTGAAGAGCACTCGAAGAAAGGTAATCAGATCACTGGATCAGATGAGTAAATAAAGCACAATGGCGGTGTTTTCAGTTTCGCAAAGGTGAAAAGCCTGGGTACGAGGACAAAAAGATTTTTGGGATCACTTCACTGCGCATGTGTAGTAATCCCACATTCATAGTCTCGCTCACTAGTCTACAAATTTAGTCAACAATGATGCAATAATTGCCGTTTCGCGACGACGACTAAATAATAATAATAAACAGAGCCCTTTTTAAGACTCGTGCTCTCCCCCCAGGGGGGGGAGGCCCGAGTAATAATAGTTCGCCTGAATACAAAACTTGAATATATCCTCTGTTTCAGCACCGAGTAACATGACAATCTGAATTAAATTTCTCAAAGATTATCTTGTTGCAGGCTGGTCGATAGCTAGTTTTCCGAGGTTGACCGCAAGGCATCATGGGACAGTCACCTCAATTATTGAGGTACATGTCCCACAATGCACAAAGCGCAAAATTACACACTTATTTTTGAAACCTACTTGTTTTTCTGCTTTCGCCGTGAAAGGGAAAACAATTTAATATAACTTGACTTGCTTATTATTTAAAATGTCTCGTTTGTTTTGCACACTAAAAAAACAACTGCAAATATATTTACTTACTGAACTAAATTCTCTGATCTCTTCTGTTTTGATTTATTCACATGTTTTTATCTGCCTCCGCGGGAACGTCTTAAATCCTCTGTGTTTTTTTTATCGTATCTGGATATCTACCCCCCCCCCCCCCCCTGTCAGTGGCATGAACGTCATAGTTTGTTTATTTTTGATAGCCAATAGGATTAGGTTTTTGACATCGTCATAACTGTTTGATGGCATCCCGCATAGGCACAGAAAAACTTTGGTCAAAAACCTAGAGACTTTTGCTTCTTTCTTGTTTGTCAGAATTATTTAGAAACATAATTGTTTGTAATACAGAATTATTTAGAAACATAATTGTTTGTAATATTGTAGTAAAATTATCAGTATTCAAAGTGTTGTTTCATTTTTGGTGGTTCTTCACGTAGTTTGCGAGTATTTTAATCATTTGTTGAAGTGTTTGTTGTGAATGTTGGAATTTACTTGCCAACCTTATCATAATATATGTATAAGTGAAAGCATCACGTCAGCTTGCAGTAAATTGTGTCGCGCGTAGCTATAGTGAATGAGGGGAATGGGGCGAGTTTTCATTTCGCTCGTGGATCGGCTGTTTGTCGTCTTTCGTCGTTCGGTAAACGTTCTTTAATGAACAAAATAAGAAATTATAACAACATTATGATGCGATCAATAATTTCTTTTTATTTCTGTGACAGGTTCTTCAACGAAAAACCTGAAAAATCTTACATCGCGACATGCTATTCGATAAACCTCAAAATTGTCACACGCAAAAAACATCCGTTTCAGTGCTTGACTATTAACTTGTTCACACTTCACAAACATGACCAACGCCACTGACATATAGTGATTAAACGTTTTTTTTGCTTCATATATTATTTTGAAAATGTATACGTCATGTAAACACAGCCAATGAACTCTGTGCCTACACAAACTTTCTGAATTGTAAATAGTGCCTGCGAACGTCTAAATAATTAGCTAAAAATCAACAACAAAAATTGTGCCTGCACAAATTGAAAATGTGCCCTGCGAGCCGCGCTCGTGCACTTTAATGAAGCCTGGCTGCCGACAACTGCCGACAACGCTGGTGAAAGGCGTTCACGCAAAGCCTAGGCGGGGGGTTAGGGTTAGAAAACCCATTAGGCGGGGGGTTAGGGTTAGGATCTTTGTTGTGTTGGGGTTGGGTTCTAGCATTAAATTAACAAGTCGCTCTTAATTTGATCATTATCATCATTTTAACAGGAATGGTTGATTGATCATTATAGTCATTATAAGAGTGAGGATATGCTGGCGTTCCCCAGCTCTGGGGAACTCCGATGAAACTCGTCATTTGATTGGTTGATGGCGAGCTCTCGCACCAGTTTCTTTAGGAGCTATTGCTCGCAAAGTTTTGCGTTAACGTTTCGAGTCGAATTCGAATTTCGAATCGCGGTAAAATTAAACAGTTCTTTTCAGAACTATGGCTGGTAAAGATTTATTCGATACACCTGCAAAACATAATTATACACGACAGACCCAAAATACAATTGAACACATGAAATAAGTTAAAACTTATAGGTGCCGTCCAGTCCGTTCTGACCTTTGGAATGTTAATTAATGTTGACTGCGAGCGAACGAATCGGAACGATCAATTCAAATGAATGATAACGGTAAACTTGCGCGAACTACTTTACGGAATAGATTTGCGACAGTTCGAAAGCGAGTATTCGTTAAAGTTGGTGAAGTCACGAGTCGTAGTTTGATATATTAACAATATTTAGGAGCCAAACAGCTTCTTATTACACGCTTTTTAGGCGGAAAAGCTCAAGCCTGTGAACAAAATCTGCAATACTTCATGTTCAATGTTTATATAATGCAATGTAAACAAACCATGTAAACAGAAACGTGGACATGCGCAGAACGGATTGGACGGCACCTTTAAAACTATTATTACTCGGGTAGCCGAGTCTAGCTTCTGCTGTCCTTTTTTGTTATTATTTTGGTCGAGTTATGGCCCCAACAGGCTTTGCGAAACTGAGGCACTGCCTCGTACCCAGGCGTCTCAATCCTTGTACGCGCACTGAGGCATGTGACTAAAAGCGAAGTGTTTTTGCCAGCGATTGCTTGGAAGTGTTCAAAGTTATGTCATCTTTCTTGTTGCATCATAGATCCCGACAGCTTTTTCGTGACTATATAAAAGCGAAGTGTTTTTGCCACCGTCTGCGAAGTATCTTGTTGCATCATAGATCCCGACAACTTTTTCGTGACTATAAAGCGAAGTGTTTTTGCCAGCGATTGCTTGGAAGTGTTCGAAGTTATGTGGCTGCGAAGTATCTTGTTGCATCATAGATCCCAACAGCTTTTTCGTCACAGCCCAGTACAAACTCGAAAACAAGCTACAATTTCGAGGATAAAAGAAGCACGAAGAACGTTGTCGTTTTGATAGGTTATATGATCAGTGATTGAAATACGTTAAATGTATTATGTATTGAGGTAACTGTAATATTTGTCATTTGTTTTATTTTTGCTTGTATTGTTTAATAATTTGTTTATTGTGTTGCAAATAACATGCAAAATAAAGTCGATGTGATCATTAACCGTTATGCGATTCAACAGTTTATAGTTTGTAGTTATTTAGTATAAGTGTCCATGCACAGTCACAGGTTTTGCCTAATAAATCATCAAACAACTCTGTTTCTCAAATATGCAAAAAGTTCCCAGTTATCTTTAGAAGTTTATGTTGTTGATAATGACTCAAAGTCAGAAACTCTTGTTTTCATTATAATTTCATCGAATCTATATATTATGTGTTATTTAATATATTGGTTTGGTACAGGGTAAATGAATGTATATTATATATACATTTTATTATCTGTCGTCTATTCACAAATTTTGTAAATATTTAGACACACAGCTTTGGTTTTGATTGAACATTGTTGAGTTGGCAAAATGAATTTAATACACTGTTGACCTATAGCTATGTATCGATTGTTCATAATTATATATGAATGCAGATGCAGATATTATAAATGAACCTCTCGTATCTGACACCCAGACCAAATCCAATCCAGATCAACTCCAATCGATGTAGTGTTTGTTATTATTCGCTGGTTTTCCAGTGACATCTTGTGCAGCTATGTATTTTCATTGTCGTCACCCCACACAAATTGTTGTTGTTTGCCAACTGCATGTTAGTTGGTCTGCACAGCCAGATGCAGATACAGAATTGTACACACGTCCTTTCAAAGTGATTTTTGTCCTTGATTATATGCAAGCAAGCTGGCCCGGTATCTATCTGAGTTTTCTCAGTAACCATGTCATCACAGTAATTTGTCAATTATCCAATACTAATTAGGGACTGGTAATTATTTATAGGGTTTACTGGGTTGCAGTGAGAGCTATATTAATTCAAATATTTTCTTGACCCGTTTTATCAGGGAATAAAATTTTCGAAGCCTGTCCAAACAAGCATAATTGGTGAATTTAATAGCTGGTTGATCCGATGAAATATGGAAATGCATGTTGTTTTGAAAGTTGCATGGCACCGGCTGGTGCATTTCCACACTGATGAGTCTCGTCTCAGAACTTTTAAAATGCTGTTTCACACATGAACAGAAATACTGCAAGAAGAAAATTTATGGTTTTGTTGTTTCTGTCTCACTAAAAACACAAACACTTTGTTATTGTGTGTTACACTTGATGAACAAAAAAATTTCATAGTCTGTAGAAGTGAGGACCCAACCTAGTATATACATAAATAATGACTATTATGACTGGTCCCTAAATGAGGTGAGCATGCTCAAATTATAAATGCACTAACATTATAAATATGTTTCTGGTTCAAAATGTTGGTTTTGGGAAGAAATAATGTTTCTTCAAGCTGTTTAGCTTGTTACACCATAATCTTCAATATCAAAGAGTTAAAGTATAGCTGCCCTAGCCTGCATAGGCTAAAGTAGCCCGAGTTAACGCCTAGCGGGCGTCTTGTTAATATTATTCTCGCTTCGTCGCCAAACATCCATCGTCTGACTCGTCTCGTAATTCTTCAGAGTTTCGCCTCAGAACTTTAAAATTATATTACAGACTACAAGGTCGATGTAGTTTAGCCAAAGTTCTTGACAGAAAGTACAATTCCTTACCTGAGCGGCGGCTCGATCACTGCCGATGGCTAAGCGGACATATAAAACACTCTCGTCAAATCGTCCGGTTGACGATTTAGAGAAAAGCTAAGAAAGACCATTTGTATCGCAACGCTTTGTCAAAAGATTTGTAAAACATACTGGGCCATTCTTTATCGGTAAACAAATATTTTCCCACAGTAGCAAATTATAGGGAACTGGGAACCAGAGGACTGGGAACAAAAACCCAATTTTGGGGACTTTTTCATCGGAGATTGCCTGCATGCAAATTCGCTATAAATTGGCGGTTTATCTACATTGATATACTGCGTTCGTTTGCTGATTGTGAAAACATGGTTAACAGATGTGTAGCTGTCAATTGCATGAATAAATCGTGCCTAAGTTCAGGTATAAGTCTTCACACTATTCCTTTATATCACAAAAAATACGTCAGAAAACGTGCTAGATCCAGCCTCCTGGGATCGGTCGGGCCATCAAAAGCTAAATACACCCGGGCCATCAAAAGCTAAATTCAAAAGGCCATAAAAATCAAACGATTTGCCTAAATTGAAAATTTTTTTCACTAAAATGCTAGAAATCATACCAAGATTTGATATCGCTAAAAAATCATTTTGGGGTTAGGTGCACTTGAAGCAAGCTAACATATGCATGGCAATGTTGCTTATAATATTCAAGGATCATATTGACGAATGAATGGATTTTCAACGAAGGCTTCATTTCACCGTACCTATTACAAGACAAGCGATTGTTCGGCTGAAAGCCTGTAGATTTATTACACAAGTAAAAGTCCGTTTTCATTCAAAATGAGTGCAAAAATTATTCTAAAAACGAATCGAAAAATTAGTTAAAAAACGAATCGAAAAATTAGTCCAAAAATTAATCACTCGATGTTTTAACCCATGTCCATGTACCGTATCAGGTATCGCTCGAACAGATTGTCCCTCAACTGTTGTATTTATATAATTAATTTTGTAACGTATATATAGCGGTCAGATATTTCAGACCCGATAGAGCTCATAATCCAACCCTAATCCTAATCCTAACCCCAAATACTAACCCTAATCTTACCCTAATCCTATTCCTATCCCATCGGAACTGGTTATGTACAAAAACTAGCCCTAACAGATAAAAATCAACCAAATTTGGGCATTTGCCATTATTGGTAAAGTATTATAATATAAATAATATAGTCTCTTACCAATTTTATAAATAAATGGTTGTCTAGATAGGTTTAGATATTTCAAGACTGGAAAAGATAATGACGCGATATATTTATCGTTCGGTTATGTCACAAACAATCTGGGGTTTTCAAATTTCATATGCCTCGATCCTCAAGGTCCCTAGAATGCATTGATTGCAGTGGCATAGACTATTCACAAAATTGTTATAAACTGGAGTATTAAAACACATACCTTCATGATATTGAAGGAAACCACGATAATCACAAAGTACTATGACAATCAGTTACAAGTAATAGTAAGACACTTTAAAACAGACTACGATCGTTGTCAATAGCATTTCGTCGAGATGACGTCAGTACCCATGTTTGTGCGCATTTACCCATAATACCCATAAATGTGGGCTCTGGGAATGTGAATATTGCGAAGTTCCCACAGGTCTCAAAAGTGTACTTTGACATTTCCTTTGTTTCACGTAAACAACTAATACAACTATACAAGCTAGTTTGATTTACAACTAAAACTAAAAATATTTCATTTGGAAATGTTGTTAGCTACGGCCCTTCACACATACCAAGTTCGAGTTGGGATTTCACCAAACCGGACCGTTTTTAAACGAAATATAAATGTCCGTGGGAACTAAACAGGCTCATATGAATAGGCATGACAAGGACTTAAATTTAGAAGCTGTTAACAGATAGGCATAGCTTTTAACTTTTTCTTCTGTAAAGTACAAGTAAAAAATGTAAGTTGTAACTACAAAACTACCTGCAATATCCCGTGCGGTGTGCTAAATGCACCTATCAATGTTAAGCCCCAGAAGGGGTATCCGGCATATATGGGGCATTTGACCGTGTTTTCTCGCCCCACCGTCGGGAATTTGACCGTTATTCTTGGCCCGATCGATTTGACCTCACCAAAGGATCGCGCATCTTTAGCTTGAGACGAAAGGCCTATTTTGCCTCTTTGAGCTAATCCCCACTTGGGGATATTTGATTATATTTGACAGATATATAACAGTGGGGCATTTGATAGAAAATTGGCATTAAAAATTCATATGCCCCGCATGTGCTGGATACCCCTCTCGGGTTTAGCATTGAAAGGTGCATATGTATACCATGCCTAAGGAGGGCCAAGTATGCGTAAGGATGGCTAAGTATGCCTAAGGAGGGCTAAGGAGGGCTAAGTATGCCTAAGGATGGCTAAGGTAGGCTAAGGATGGCCAAGTGTGCCTAAGGGGGGCTAAGTATGGCTAAGTATGCCTAAGGATGGCTAAGGATGGCTAAGGAGGGCTAAGTATGCCTAAGGAGGGCTAAGGAGGGCTAAGGAGGGCTAAGTATGCCTAAGGAGCGCTAAGTATGACTAAGGAGGGCTAAGTATGCCTAAGGATGGCTAAGGAGGGCTAAGTATGCCTAAGGGTTAAGGAGGGCTAAGTATGCCTAAGGAGGGCTAAGGATGGCTAAGGAGGGCTAAGGATGCCTAAGGAGGGCTAAGGATGCCTAAGGAGGGCTAAGTATGCCTAAGGAGGGCTAAGGATGGCTAAGGAGGGCTAAAGATGGCTAAGGATGGCTAAGGAGGGCTAAGTATGCCTAAGGAGGGCTAAGGATGGCTAAGGAGGGCTAAGTTTGCCTAAGGAGGGCTAAGGAGGGCTAAGGATGGCTAAGGAGGGCTAAGTATGCCTAAGGAGGGCTAAGGATGGCTAAGTATGCCTAAGGAGGGCTAAGGATGGCTAAGGAGGGCTAAGTATGCCTAAGGATGGCTAAGGAGGGCTAAGGAGGGCTAAGGAGGGTTAAGGAGGGCTAAGTATGCCTAAGGAGGGATAAGTATGGCTAAGTATGCCTAAGGAGGGCTAAGGATGGCTAAGTATGCCTAAGGAGGGCTAAGGATGGCTAAGGATGCCTAAGGAGGGCTAAGGAGGGCTAAGGATGGCTAAGGAGGGCTAAGGATGGCTAAGGAGGGCTAAGGATGGCTAAGGATGGCTAAGGAGGGCTAAGGATGGCTAAGGAGGGCTAAGGATGGCTAAGGAGGGCTAAGGATGGCTAAGGAGGGCTAAGGATGGCTAAGGAGGGCTAAGGATGGCTAAGGAGGGCTAAGTATGCCTAAGGATGGCTAAGGATGGCTAAGGAGGGCTAAGGAGGGCTAAGGATGGCTAAGGAGGGCTAACGAGGGCTAAGTATGCCTAAGGAGGGCTAAGGAGGGCTAAGTATGCCTAAGGAGGGCTAAGGATGGCAAAGGAGGGCTAAGGAGGGCTAAGGATGGCTAAGTATGCCTAAGGAGGGTTAAGGAGGGCTAAGTATGCCTAAGGAGGGCTAAGGATGGCTAAGGAGCTCTAAGGATGCCTAAGGAGGGCTAAGTATGCCTAAGGAGGGCTAAGGATGGCTAAGGAGGGCTAAGGAGGGCTAAAGATGGCTAAGGAGGGCTAAGGAGGGCTAAGTATGCCTAAGGAGGGCTAAGGATGGCTAAGGATGGCTAACTATGCCCAAGGATGGCTAAGGAGGGCTAAGTATGCCTAAGGAGGGCTAAGGAGGGCTAAGGAGGGCTAAAGATGGCTAAGGAGGGCTAAGGATGGCTAAGGAGGGCTAAGTATGCCTAAGGAGGGCTAAGGAGGGCTAAGTATGCCTAAGGAGGGCTAAGGATGGCTAAGGAGGGCTAAGGAGGGCTAAGTATGCCTAAGGAGGGCTAAGGAGGGCTAAGTATGCCTAAGGAGGGCTAAGGATGGCTAAGGAGGGCTAAGTATGCCTAAGGATGGCTAAGGAGGGCTAAGGAGGGCTAAGTATGCCTAAGGAGGGCTAAGGATGGCTAGGAGGGCTAAGGATGCCTAAGGAGGGTTAAGGAGGGCTAAGTATGCCTAAGGAGGGCTAAGGATGGCTAAGGAGGGCTAAGTATGCCTAAGGAGGGCTAAGGATGGCTTAGGAGGGCTAAGGATGGCTAAGGAGGGCTAAGGAGGCTAAGGATAGCTAAGGAGGGATAAGGATGCCTAAGGAGAGCTAAGTATGCCTAAGGAGGGCTAAGGATGGCTAAGGAGGGCTAAGTATGCCTAAGGAGGGCTAAGGATGGCTAAGGAGGGCTAAGGAGTGCTAAGTATGCCTAAGGAGGGCTAAGTATGGCTAAGTATGCCTAAGGAGGGCTAAGGAGGGCTAAGTATGCCTAAGGATGGCTAAGGATGGCTAAGGAGGAGGGCTAAGGAGGGCTAAGTATGCCTAAGGAGGGCTAAGGATGGCTAAGGAGGGCTAAGGAGGGCTAAGGAGGGCTAAGGATGTATGCCTAAGGAGGGCTAAGTATGCCTAAGGATGGCTAAGGAGGGCTAAGTATGCCTAAGGAGGGCTAAGGATGGCTAAGGAGGGCTAAGTATGCCTAGGGAGGGTTAACGATGGCTAAGTATGCCTAAGGAGGGCTAAGGAGGGCTAAGGAGGGCTAAGGAGGGCTAAAGGATGGCTAAGGATGGCTAAGTATGCCTAAGGAGGGTTAAGGATGGCTAAGGAGGGCTAATGATGGCTAAGGAGGGCTAAGGAAGGCTAAGGATGGCTAAGGAGGGCTAAGGAGGGCTAAGGATGGCTAAGGGGGGCTAAGTATGCCTAAGGAGGGCTAAGGAGGAGGGCTAAGGATGGCTAAGGAGCTAAGGAGGGCTAAGGATGGAGCTAAGGATGGCTAAGGAGAGCTAAGTATGCCTAAGGAGGGCTAAGGATGGCTAAGGAGGGCTAAGTATGCCTAAGGAGGGCTAAGTATGCCTAAGGAGGGCTAAGGATGGCTAAGGAGGGCTAAGGATGCCTAAGGAGGGCTAAGTATGCCTAAGGAGGGCTAAGTATGCCTAAGGAGGGCTAAGTATGCCTAAGGAGGGCTAAGGATGGCTAAGGAGGGCTAAGTATGCCTAAGGAGGGTTAAGGAGGGCTAAGTATGCCTAAGGAGGGCTAAGGATGGCTAAGGAGGGCTAAGTATGCCTAAGGAGGGCTAAGGAGGGCTAAGGATGCCTAAGGAGCTCTAAGGATGCCTAAGGAGGGCTAAGTATGGCTAAGGAGGGCTAAGGATGCCTAAGGAGGGCTAAGGATGGCTAAGGAGGGCTAAGGAGGGCTAAGTATGCCTAAGGAGGGCTAAGGATGGCTAAGGAGGGCTAAGGATGCCTAAGGAGGGCTAAGGAGGGCTAAGGAGGGCTAAGGATGGCTAAGGATGGCTAAGGAGGGCTAAGGAGGGCTAAGTATGCCTAAGGAGGGCTAAGGAGGGCTAAGTATGCCTAAGGAGGGCTAAGTATGCCTAAGGAGAGTTAAGGAGGGCTAAGTATGCCTAAGGATGGCTAAGGATGGCTAAGGAGGGTTAAGGAGGGCTAAGTATGCCTAAGGAGGGCTAAGTATGCCTAAGGATGGCTAAGGAGGGCTAAGTATGCCTAAGGAGGGCTAAGGATGGCTAAGGAGGGCTAAGTATGCCTAAGGAGGGCTAAGGAGGGCTAAGGATGCCTAAGGAGGGCTAAGGATGGCTAAGGAGGGCTAAGGATGCCTAAGGAGGGCTAAGGATGGCTAAGGAGGGCTAAGGAGGGCTAAGGAGGCTAAGGAGGGCTAAGGATGGCTAAGGAGGGCTAAGGATGCCTAAGGAGGGCTAAGGAGGGCTAAGGATGGCTAAGGAGGGCTAAGGATGGCTAAGGAGGGCTAAGTATGCCTAAGGAGGGCTAAGGAGGGCTAAGTATGCCTAAGGAGGGCTAAGGAGGGCTAAGTATGCCTAAGGAGGGCTAAGGATGCCTAAGGAGGGCTAAGGATGCCTAAGGAGGGCTAAGGATGGCTAAGGAGGGCTAAGTATGCCTAAGGAGGGCTAAGGAGGGCTAAGTATGCCTAAGGAGGGCTAAGGAGGGCTAAGTATGCCTAAGGAGGGCTAAGGATGGCTAAGGAGGGCTAAGGATGCTAAGGAGGGCTAAGTATGCCTAAGGATGGCTAAGGATGGCTAAGGAGGGCTAAGGATGGCTAAGGAGGGCTAAGGATGGCTAAGGAGGGCTAAGTATGCCTAAGGAGGGCTAAGGATGGCTAAGGAGGGCTAAGGATGGCTAAGGAGGGCTAAGGGGCTAAGGATGGCTAAGGAGGGCTAAGTATGCCTAAGGAGGGCTAAGGAGGGCTAAGGATGGCTAAGGATGGCTAAGGATGGCTAAGGAGGGCTAAGTATGCCTAAGGAGGGCTAAGGATGCCTAAGGAGGGCTAAGGAGGGCTAAGTATGCCTAAGGAGGGCTAAGTATGCCTAAGGATGGCTAAGGAGGGCTAAGTATGCCTAAGGAGGGCTAAGGAGGGCTAAGTATGCCTAAGGAGGGCTAAGTATGCCTAAGGAGGGCTAAGGAGGGCTAAGTATGCCTAAGGAGGGCTAAGGAGGGCTAAGTATGCCTAAGGAGGGCTAAGGATGGCTAAGGAGGGCTAAGGATGCCTAAGGAGGGTTAAGGAGGGCTAAGTATGCCTAAGGAGGGCTAAGGATGGCCTAAGGAGGGCTAAGGATGCTAAGGAGGGCTAAGGAGGGCTAAGTATGCCTAAGGAGGGCTAAGGATGGCTAAGTATGCTTAAGGAGGACTAAGTATGCCTAAGGAGGACTAAGGATGGCTAAGGAGGGCTAAGGATGGCTAAGGAGGCCTAAGGAGGGCTAAGGAGGGCTAAGGTAAGGAGGCTAAGTATGCCTAAGGATGGCTAAGGATGGCTAAGGATGCCTAAGGAGGGCTAAGGATGGCTAAGGAGGGCTAAGGATGGCTAAGGAGGGCTAAGTATGCCTAAGGAGGGCTAAGGATGGCTAAGTATGCCTAAGGAGGGCTAAGGAGGGCTAAGGAGGGCTAAGGAGGGCTAAGGATGGCTAAGGAGGGCTAAAGGATGGCTAAGGAGGGCTAAGTATGCCTAAGGAGGCTAAGGATGCCTAAGGAGGCTAAGGCTAAGTATGCCTAAGGAGGGCTAAGGATGGGCTAAGGGCTAAGTATGCTAGGAGGGCTAAGATGGCTATAAGGACTAAGGAGGCTAAGGCTAAGGAGGGGATGCCTAAGGATGGCTAAAGGAGGGCTAAGTATGCCTAAGGAGGGCTAAGGATGGCTAAGGAGGGCTAAGGAGGGCTAAGATGGCTAAGGAGGGCTAAGGATGCCTAAGGAGGGCTAAGGATGGCTAAGGATAAGGAGGGCTAAGGATGGCTAAGGATGGCTAAGGAGGGCTAAGGATGGCTAAGGAGGGCTAAGTATGCCTAAGGAGGGCTAAGGAGGGCTAAGTATGCCTAAGGAGGGCTAAGGATGGCTAAGGAGGGCTAAGTATGCCTAAGGAGGGCTAAGGATGGCTAAGGAGGGCTAAGGATGCCTAAGGAGGGCTAAGGATGGCTAAGGAGGGCTAAGTATGCCTAAGGAGGGCTAAGGAGGGCTAAGGAGGGCTAAGGAGGGCTAAGGAGGGCTAAGGAGGGCTAAGTATGCCTAAGGAGGGCTAAGGATGGCTAAGGAGGGCTAAGGAGGGCTAAGGATGGCTAAGGAGGGCTAAGTATGCCTAAGGAGGGCTAAGGATGGCTAAGGAGGGCTAAGGATGGCTAAGGAGGGCTAAGGATGGCTAAGGAGGCTAAGGATGGCTAAGGAGGGCTAAGGATGGCTAAGGATGCCTAAGGATGGCTAAGGAGGGCTAAGGATGCCTAAGGAGGGCTAAGGATGGCTAAGGAGGGCTAAGGATGGCTAAGGAGGGCTAAGGATGGCTAAGGAGGGCTAAGGAGGGCTAAGGATGCCTAAGGAGGGCTAAGGATGGCTAAGGACTAAGGATGGCTAAGGAGGGCTAAGTATGCCTAAGGAGGGCTAAGTATGCCTAAGGATGGCTAAGGATGGCTAAAGGATGGCTAAGGAGGGTTAAGGAGGGCTAAGTATGCCTAAGGAGGGCTAAGGATGGCTAAGGAGGGCTAAGTATGCCTAAGGATGGGCTATGGATGGCTAAGGAGGGCTAAGGAGGGCTAAGGATGGCAAAGGAGGGCTAAGTATGCCTAAGGAGGGCTAAGGATGCCTAAAGGAAGGGCTAAGGATGGCTAAGGAGGGCTAAGTATGCTAAGGAGGGCTAAGGATGGCTAAGGATGGGCTAAAGGAGGGCTAAGGATGGCTAAGGATGGCTAAGAAGGGCTAAGGAGGGCTAAGTATGCCTAAGGATGGCTAAGGAGGGCTAAGTATGGCTAAGGAGGGCTAAGTATGGCTGAGGAGGGCTAAGGATGGCTAAGGAGGGCTAAGGAGGGCTAAGGATAGCTAAGGAGGGATAAGGATGCCTAAGGAGAGCTAAGTATGCCTAAGGAGGGCTAAGGATGGCTAAGGAGGGCTAAGTATGCCTAAGGAGGGCTAAGGATGGCTAAGGAGGGTTAAGGAGAGCTAAGTATGCCTAAGGAGGGCTAAGTATGGCTAAGTATGCCTAAGGAGGGCTAAGGAGGGCTAAGTATGCCTAAGGATGGCTAAGGATGGCTAAGGAGGGCTAAGGAGGGCTAAGTATGCCTAAGGAGGGCTAAGGAGGGCTAAGTATGCCTAAGGAGGGCTAAGTATGCCTAAGGATGGCTAAGGAGGGCTAAGTAAGCCTAAGGAGGGCTAAGGATGGCTAAGGAGGGCTAAGGATGCCTAAGGAGGGTTAAGGAGGGCTAAGTATGCCTAAGGAGGGCTAAGTATGCCTAAGGAGGGCTAAGGATGCCTAAGGATGGCTAAGGAGGGCTAAGTATGCCTAAGGAGGGTTAAGGATGGCTAAGGAGGGCTAAGGATGGCTAAGGAGGGCTAAGGAGGGCTAAGTATGCCTAAGGAGGGCTAAGGATGGCTGAGGAGGGCTAAGGATGGCTAAGGAGGGCTAAGGAGGGCTAAGGATGGCTAAGTAGGGCTAAGGATGCCTAAGGAGAGCTAAGTATGCCTAAGGAGGGCTAAGGATGGCTAAGGAGGGCTAAGTATGCCTAAGGAGAGTTAAGGAGGGCTAAGTATGCCTAAGGAGGGCTAAGGATGGCTAAGGAGGGCTAAGGATGCCTAAGGAGGGCTAAGTATGCCTAAGGAGGGCTAAGTATGCCTAAGGATGGCTAAGGAGGGCTAAGTATGCCTAAGGAGGGTTAAGGAGGGCTAAGTATGCCTAAGGAGGGTTAAGGAGGGCTAAGTATGCCTAAGGAGGGCTAAGGATGGCTAAGGAGCTCTAAGGATGCCTAAGGAGGGCTAAGTATGCCTAAGGAGGGCTAAGGATGGCTAAGGAGGGCTAAGGATGGCTAAGGAGGGCTAAGTATGCCTAAGGAGGGCTAAGGATGGCTAAGGAGGGCTAAGGAGGGCTAAAGATGGCTAAGGAGGGCTAAGGATGGCTAAGGAGGGCTAAGTATGCCTAAGGAGGGCTAAGGAGGGCTAAGTATGCCTAAGGATGGCTAAGGATGGCTAAGGAGGGCTAAGGAGGGCTAAGTATGCCTAAGGAGGGCTAGGGAGGGCTAAGTATGCCTAAGGAGGGCTAAGTATGCCTAAGGAGAGTTAAGGAGGGCTAAGTATGCCTAAGGAGGGCTAAGGAATGGCTAAGGAGGGCTAAGGATGCTAAGGAGGGCTAAGTATGCCTAAGGCTAATGAGGGCTAAGTATGCCTAAGGATGGCTAAGGAGGGCTAAGTATGCCTAAGGAGGGCTAAGGATGGCTAAGGAGGGCTAAGTTTGCCTAAGGAGGGTTAAGGAGGGCTAAGTATGCCTAAGGAGGGCTAAGGATGGCTAAGTATGCCTAAGGAGGGTTAAGGAGGGCTAAGTATGCCTAAGGAGGGCTAAGGATGGCTAAGGAGCTCTAAGGATGCCTAAGGAGGGCTAAGTATGCCTAAGGAGGGCTAAGGATGGCTAAGGAGGGCTAAGGAGGGCTAAAGATGGCTAAGGAGGGCTAAGGAGGGCTAAGTATGCCTAAGGAGGGCTAAGGATGGCTAAGGATGGCTAACTATGCCCAAGGATGGCTAAGGAGGGCTAAGTATGCCTAAGGAGGGCTAAGGAGGGCTAAGGAGGGCTAAAGATGGCTAAGGAGGGCTAAGGATGGCTAAGGAGGCTAAGTATGCCTAAGGAGGGCTAAGGAGGGCTAAGTATGCCTAAGGAGGGCTAAGGATGGCTAAGGAGGGCTAAGGAGGGCTAAGTATGCCTAAGGAGGGCTAAGGAGGGCTAAGTATGCCTAAGGAGGGCTAAGGATGGCTAAGGAGGGCTAAGTATGCCTAAGGATGGCTAAGGAGGGCTAAGTATGCCTAAGGAGGGCTAAGGATGGCTAGGAGGGCTAAGGATGCCTAAGGAGGGTTAAGGAGGGCTAAGTATGCCTAAGGAGGGCTAAGGATGGCTAAGGAGGGCTAAGTATGCCTAAGGAGGGCTAAGGATGGCTGAGGAGGGCTAAGGATGGCTAAGGAGGGCTAAGGAGGGCTAAGGATAGCTAAGGAGGGATAAGGATGCCTAAGGAGAGCTAAGTATGCCTAAGGAGGGCTAAGGATGGCTAAGGAGGGCTAAGTATGCCTAAGGAGGGCTAAGGATGGCTAAGGAGGGTTAAGGAGAGCTAAGTATGCCTAAGGAGGGCTAAGTATGGCTAAGTATGCCTAAGGAGGGCTAAGGAGGGCTAAGTATGCCTAAGGATGGCTAAGGATGGCTAAGGAGGGCTAAGGAGGGCTAAGTATGCCTAAGGAGGGCTAAGGAGGGCTAAGTTATGCCTAAGGAGGGCTAAGTATGCCTAAGGATGGCTAAGGAGGGCTAAGTATGCCTAAGGAGGGCTAAGGATGGCTAAGGATGGCTAAGGATGCCTAAGGAGGGTTAAGGAGGGCTAAGTATGCCTAAGGAGGGCTAAGTATGCCTAAGGAGGGCTAAGGATGCCTAAGGATGGCTAAGGAGGGCTAAGTATGCCTAAGGAGGGTTAAGGATGGCTAAGGAGGGCTAAGGATGGCTAAGGAGGGCTAAGGAGGGCTAAGTATGCCTAAGGAGGGCTAAGGATGGCTGAGGAGGGCTAAGGATGGCTAAGGAGGGCTAAGGAGGGCTAAGGATGGCTAAGTAGGGCTAAGGATGCCTAAGGAGAGCTAAGTATGCCTAAGGAGGGCTAAGGATGGCTAAGGAGGGCTAAGTATGCCTAAGGAGAGTTAAGGAGGGCTAAGTATGCCTAAGGAGGGCTAAGGATGGCTAAGGAGGGCTAAGGATGCCTAAGGAGGGCTAAGTATGCCTAAGGAGGGCTAAGTATGCCTAAGGATGGCTAAGGAGGGCTAAGTATGCCTAAGGAGGGTTAAGGAGGGCTAAGTATGCCTAAGGAGGGTTAAGGAGGGCTAAGTATGCCTAAGGAGGGCTAAGGATGGCTAAGGAGCTCTAAGGATGCCTAAGGAGGGCTAAGTATGCCTAAGGAGGGCTAAGGATGGCTAAGGAGGGCTAAGGATGGCTAAGGAGGGCTAAGTATGCCTAAGGAGGGCTAAGGATGGCTAAGGAGGGCTAAGGAGGGCTAAAGATGGCTAAGGAGGGCTAAGGATGGCTAAGGAGGGCTAAGTATGCCTAAGGAGGGCTAAGGAGGGCTAAGTATGCCTAAGGATGGCTAAGGATGGCTAAGGAGGGCTAAGGAGGGCTAAGTATGCCTAAGGAGGGCTAGGGGAGGGCTAAGTATGCCTAAGGAGGGCTTAAGTATGCCTAAGGAGAGTTAAGGAGGGCTAAGTATGCCTAAGGAGGGCTAAGGATGGCTAAGGAGGGCTAAGGATGCCTAAGGAGGGCTAAGTATGCCTAATGAGGGCTAAGTATGCCTAAGGATGGCTAAGGAGGGCTAAGTATGCCTAAGGAGGGCTAAGGATGGCTAAGGAGGGCTAAGTTTGCCTAAGGAGGGTTAAGGAGGGCTAAGTATGCCTAAGGAGGGCTAAGGATGGTAAGGAGCTCTAAGGATGCCTAAGGAGGGCTAAGTATGCCTAAGGAGGGCTAAGGATGGCTAAGGAGGGCTAAGGATGGCTAAGGAGGGCTAAGTATGCCTAAGGAGGGCTAAGGATGGCTAAGGAGGGCTAAGGAGGGCTAAAGATGGCTAAGGAGGGCTAAGGAGGGCTAAGTATGCCTAAGGAGGGCTAAGGAGGGCTAAGTATGCCTAAGGATGGCTAAGGAGGGCTAAGGAGGGCTAAGTATGCCTAAGGAGGGCTAGGGAGGGCTAAGTATGCCTAAGGATGGCTAAGGAGGGCTAAGTATGCCTAAGGAGGGCTAAGGATGGCTAAGGAGGGCTAAGGATGCCTAAGGAGGGTTAAGGAGGGCTAAGTATGCCTAAAGAGGGTTAAGGATGGCTAAGGAGGGCTAAGTATGCCTAAGGATGGCTATGGATGGCTAAGGAGGGCTAAGGATGGCTAAGGAGGGCTAAGTATGCCTAAGGAGGGCTAAGGATGCCTAAGGATGGCTAAGGAGGGCTAAGTATGCCTAAGGAGGGCTAAGGATGGCTAAGGAGGGCTAAGGATGGCTAAGGAGGGCTAAGGAGGGCTAAGTATGCCTAAGGAGGGCTAAGGATGGCTGGAGGAGGGCTAAGGATGGCTAAGGAGGGCTAAGGAGGGCTAAGGATGGCTAAGGAGGGCTAAGGATGCCTAAGGAGAGCTAAGTATGCCTAAGGAGGGCTAAGGATGGCTAAGGAGGGCTAAGTATGCCTAAGGAGGGTTAAGGAGGGCTAAGTATGCCTAAGGAGGGCTAAGGATGGCTAAGGAGGGCTAAGGATGCCTAAGGAGGGCTAAGTATGCCTAAGGAGGGCTAAGTATGCCTAAGGATGGCTAAGGAGGGCTAAGTATGCCTAAGGAGGGCTAAGGATGGCTAAGGAGGGCTAAGTATGCCTAAGGAGGGTTAAGGAGGGCTAAGTATGCCTAAGGAGGGTTAAGGAGTGCTAAGTATGCCTAAGGAGGGCTAAGGATGGCTAAGGAGCTCTAAGGATGCCTAAGGAGGGCTAAGGATGGCTAAGGTAAGGAGGGCTAAAGATGGCTAAGGAGGGCTAAGTATGCCTAAGGAGGGCTAAGGATGGCTAAGGAGGGCTAAGGAGGGCTAAAGATGGCTAAGGAGGGCTAAGGATGGCTAAGGAGGGCTAAGTATGCCTAAGGAGGGCTAAGGAGGGCTAAGTATGCCTAAGGATGGCTAAGGATGGCTAAGGAGGGCTAAGGAGGGCTAAGTATGCCTAAAGAGGGCTACGGAGGGCTAAGTATGCCTAAGGAGGGCTAAGTATGCCTAAGGATGGCTAAGGAGGGCTAAGTATGCCTAAGGAGGGCTAAGGATGGCTAAGGAGGGCTAAGGATGCCTAAGGAGGGTTAAGGAGGGCTATGTATGCCTAAGGAGGGCTAAGGATGGCTAAGGAGGGCTAAGTATGCCTAAGGATGGCTATGGATGGCTAAGGAGGGCTAAGGAGGGCTAAGGATGGCTAAGGAGGCTAAGTATGCCTAAGGAGGGCTAAGGATGCCTAAGGAGGGCTAAGGATGGCTGAGGAGGGCTAAGGAGGGCTAAGGAGGACTAAGGATGGCTAAGGAGGGCTAAGTATGCCTAAGGATGGCTAAGGAGGGCTAAGTATGCCTAAGGAGGGCTAAGGATGGCTGAGGAGGGCTAAGGATGCCTAAGGAGGGTTAAGGAGGGCTAAGTATGCCTAAGGAGGGCTAAGGATGGCTAAGAAGGGCTAAGTATGCCTAAGGATGGCTATGGATGGCTAAGGAGGGCTAAGGAGGGCTGAGGATGGCTTAGGAGGGCTAAGTATGCCTAAGGATGGCTAAGGATGCCTAAGGAGGGCTAAGGATGGCTGAGGAGGGCTAAGGAGGGCTAAGGAGGACTAAGGATGGCTAAGGATGGCTAAGGAGGGCTAAGTATGCCTAAGGATGGCTAAGGAAGGCTAAGTATGCCTAAGGAGGGCTAAGGATGGCTAAGGATGCCTAAGGAGGGTTAAGGAGGGCTAAGTATGCCTAAGGAGGGCTAAGGATTGCTGAGGAGGGCTAAGTATGCCTAAGGATGGCTATGGATGGCTAAGGAGGGCTAAGGAGGGCTAAGGATGGCAAAGGAGGGCTAAGTATGCCTAAGGAGGGCTAAGGATGCCTAAGGAGGGCTAAGGATGGCTGAGGAGGGCTAAGGATGGCTAAGGAGGGCTAATGATGGCTAAGGAGGGCTAAGGAGGGCTAAGTATGCCTAAGGATGGCTAAGGATGGCTAAGAAGGGCTAAGGAGGGCTAAGTATGCCTAAGGAGGGCTAAGGAGGGCTAAGTATGCCTAAGGAGGGCTAAGTATGCCTAAGGATGGCTAAGGAGGGCTAAGTATGCCTAAGGAGGGCTAAGGATGGCTAAGGAGGGCTAAGGATGCCTAACGAGGGTTAAGGAGGGCTAAGTATGCCTAAGGAGGGCTAAGGATGGCTAAGGAGGGCTAAGTATGCCTAAGGATGGCTGAGGAGGGCTAAGGAGGGCTAAGGAGGACTAAGGATTGCTAAGGAGGGCTAAGTATGCCTAAGGATACCTAAGCAGGGCTAAGGAGGGCTAAGTATGCCTAAGGATGGCTAAGGAGGGCTAAGGATGCCTAAGGATGGCTGAGGAGGGCTAAGGAGGGCTAAGGAGGACTAAGGATGGCTAAGGAGGGCTAAGGATGGCTAAGGAGGGCTAAGGATGGCTAAGAAGGGCTAAGTATGCCTAAGGATGGCTATGGATGGCTAAGGAGGGCTAAGGAGGGCTAAGGAGGGCTAAGGATGGCTAAGGAGGGCTAAGTATGCCTAAGGATGCCTAAGGAGGGCTAAGGATGGCTGAGGAGGGCTAAGGAGGGCTAAGGAGGACTAAGTATGCCTAAGGAGGGCTAAGTATGCCTAAGGATGGCTAAGGATGGCTAAGGATGGCTAAGGATGCCTAAGGAGGGTTAAGGAGGGCTAAGTATGCCTAAGGAGGGCTAAGGATGGCTAAGGAGGGCTAAGTATGCCTAAGGATGGCTATGGATGGCTAAGGAGGGCTAAGGAGGGCTAAGGATGGCAAAGGAGGGCTAAGTATGCCTAAGGAGGGCTAAGGATGCCTAAGGAGGGCTAAGGATGGCTGAGGAGGGCTAAGGATGGCTAAGGAGGGCTAATGATGGCTAAGGAGGGCTAAGGAGGGCTAAGTATGCCTAAGGATGGCTAAGGATGGCTAAGAAGGGCTAAGGAGGGCTAAGTATGCCTAAGGATGGCTAAGGAGGGCTAAGTATGCCTAAGGAGGGCTAAGGATGGCTGAGGAGGGCTAAGGATGGCTAAGGAGGGCTAAGGAGGGCTAAGGATAGCTAAGGAGGGATAAGGATGCCTAAGGAGAGCTAAGTATGCCTAAGGAGGGCTAAGGATGGCTAAGGAGGGCTAAGTATGCCTAAGGAGGGCTAAGGATGGCTAAGGAGGGTTAAGGAGAGCTAAGTATGCCTAAGGAGGGCTAAGTATGGCTAAGTATGCCTAAGGAGGGCTAAGGAGGGCTAAGTATGCCTAAGGATGGCTAAGGATGGCTAAGGAGGGCTAAGGAGGGCTAAGTATGCCTAAGGAGGGCTAAGGAGGGCTAAGTATGCCTAAGGAGGGCTAAGTATGCCTAAGGATGGCTAAGGAGGGCTAAGTATGCCTAAGGAGGGCTAAGGATGGCTAAGGAGGGCTAAGGATGCCTAAGGAGGGTTAAGGAGGGCTAAGTATGCCTAAGGAGGGCTAAGTATGCCTAAGGAGGGCTAAGGATGCCTAAGGATGGCTAAGGAGGGCTAAGTATGCCTAAGGAGGGTTAAGGATGGCTAAGGAGGGCTAAGGATGGCTAAGGAGGGCTAAGGAGGGCTAAGTATGCCTAAGGAGGGCTAAGGATGGCTGAGGAGGGCTAAGGATGGCTAAGGAGGGCTAAGGAGGGCTAAGGATGGCTAAGTAGGGCTAAGGATGCCTAAGGAGAGCTAAGTATGCCTAAGGAGGGCTAAGGATGGCTAAGGAGGGCTAAGTATGCCTAAGGAGAGTTAAGGAGGGCTAAGTAATGCCTAAGGAGGGCTAAGGATGGCTAAGGAGGGCTAAGGATGCCTAAGGAGGGCTAAGTATGCCTAAGGAGGGCTAAGTATGCCTAAGGATGGCTAAGGAGGGCTAAGTATGCCTAAGGAGGGTTAAGGAGGGCTAAGTATGCCTAAGGAGGGTTAAGGAGGGCTAAGTATGCCTAAGGAGGGCTAAGGATGGCTAAGGAGCTCTAAGGATGCCTAAGGAGGGCTAAGTATGCCTAAGGAGGGCTAAGGATGGCTAAGGAGGGCTAAGGATGGCTAAGGAGGGCTAAGTATGCCTAAGGAGGGCTAAGGATGGCTAAGGAGGGCTAAGGAGGGCTAAAGATGGCTAAGGAGGGCTAAGGATGGCTAAGGAGGGCTAAGTATGCCTAAGGAGGGCTAAGGAGGGCTAAGTATGCCTAAGGATGGCTAAGGATGGCTAAGGAGGGCTAAGGAGGGCTAAGTATGCCTAAGGAGGGCTAGGGAGGGCTAAGTATGCCTAAGGAGGGCTAAGTATGCCTAAGGAGAGTTAAGGAGGGCTAAGTATGCCTAAGGAGGGCTAAGGATGGCTAAGGAGGGCTAAGGATGCCTAAGGAGGGCTAAGTATGCCTAATGAGGGCTAAGTATGCCTAAGGATGGCTAAGGAGGGCTAAGTATGCCTAAGGAGGGCTAAGGATGGCTAAGGAGGGCTAAGTTTGCCTAAGGAGGGTTAAGGAGGGCTAAGTATGCCTAAGGAGGGTTAAGGAGGGCTAAGTATGCCTAAGGAGGGCTAAGGATGGTAAGGAGCTCTAAGGATGCCTAAGGAGGGCTAAGTATGCCTAAGGAGGGCTAAGGATGGCTAAGGAGGGCTAAGGATGGCTAAGGAGGGCTAAGTATGCCTAAGGAGGGCTAAGGATGGCTAAGGAGGGCTAAGGAGGGCTAAAGATGGCTAAGGAGGGCTAAGGAGGGCTAAGTATGCCTAAGGAGGGCTAAGGAGGGCTAAGTATGCCTAAGGATGGCTAAGGAGGGCTAAGGAGGGCTAAGTATGCCTAAGGAGGGCTAGGGAGGGCTAAGTATGCCTAAGGATGGCTAAGGAGGGCTAAGTATGCCTAAGGAGGGCTAAGGATGGCTAAGGAGGGCTAAGGATGCCTAAGGAGGGTTAAGGAGGGCTAAGTATGCCTAAAGAGGGCTAAGGATGGCTAAGGAGGGCTAAGTATGCCTAAGGATGGCTATGGATGGCTAAGGAGGGCTAAGGATGGCTAAGGAGGGCTAAGTATGCCTAAGGAGGGCTAAGGATGCCTAAGGATGGCTAAGGAGGGCTAAGTATGCCTAAGGAGGGCTAAGGATGGCTAAGGAGGGCTAAGGATGGCTAAGGAGGGCTAAGGAGGGCTAAGTATGCCTAAGGAGGGCTAAGGATGGCTGAGGAGGGCTAAGGATGGCTAAGGAGGGCTAAGGAGGGCTAAGGATGGCTAAGGAGGGCTAAGGATGCCTAAGGAGAGCTAAGTATGCCTAAGGAGGGCTAAGGATGGCTAAGGAGGGCTAAGTATGCCTAAGGAGGGTTAAGGAGGGCTAAGTATGCCTAAGGAGGGCTAAGGATGGCTAAGGAGGGCTAAGGATGCCTAAGGAGGGCTAAGTATGCCTAAGGAGGGCTAAGTATGCCTAAGGATGGCTAAGGAGGGCTAAGTATGCCTAAGGAGGGCTAAGGATGGCTAAGGAGGGCTAAGTATGCCTAAGGAGGGTTAAGGAGGGCTAAGTATGCCTAAGGAGGGTTAAGGAGGGCTAAGTATGCCTAAGGAGGGCTAAGGATGGCTAAGGAGCTCTAAGGATGCCTAAGGAGGGCTAAGGATGGCTAAGGTAAGGAGGGCTAAAGATGGCTAAGGAGGGCTAAGTATGCCTAAGGAGGGCTAAGGATGGCTAAGGAGGGCTAAGGAGGGCTAAAGATGGCTAAGGAGGGCTAAGGATGGCTAAGGAGGGCTAAGTATGCCTAAGGAGGGCTAAGGAGGGCTAAGTATGCCTAAGGATGGCTAAGGATGGCTAAGGAGGGCTAAGGAGGGCTAAGTATGCCTAAAGAGGGCTACGGAGGGCTAAGTATGCCTAAGGAGGGCTAAGTATGCCTAAGGATGGCTAAGGAGGGCTAAGTATGCCTAAGGAGGGCTAAGGATGGCTAAGGAGGGCTAAGGATGCCTAAGGAGGGTTAAGGAGGGCTATGTATGCCTAAGGAGGGCTAAGGATGGCTAAGGAGGGCTAAGTATGCCTAAGGATGGCTATGGATGGCTAAGGAGGGCTAAGGAGGGCTAAGGATGGCTAAGGAGGCTAAGTATGCCTAAGGAGGGCTAAGGATACCTAAGGAGGGCTAAGGATGGCTGAGGAGGGCTAAAGGAGGGCTAAGGAGGACTAAGGATGGCTAAGGAGGGCTAAGTATGCCTAAGGATGGCTAAGGAGGGCTAAGTATGCCTAAGGAGGGCTAAGGATGGCTAAGGAGGGCTAAGGATGCCTAAGGAGGGTTAAGGAGGGCTAAGTATGCCTAAGGAGGGCTAAGGATGGCTAAGAAGGGCTAAGTATGCCTAAGGATGGCTATGGATGGCTAAGGAGGGCTAAGGAGGGCTAAGGATGGCTTAGGAGGGCTAAGTATGCCTAAGGAGGGCTAAGGATGCCTAAGGAGGGCTAAGGATGGCTGAGGAGGGCTAAGGAGGGCTAAGGAGGACTAAGGATGGCTAAGGATGGCTAAGGAGGGCTAAGTATGCCTAAGGATGGCTAAGGATGGCTAAGGAGGGCTAAGGAGGGCTAAGTATGCCTAAAGAGGGCTACGGAGGGCTAAGTATGCCTAAGGAGGGCTAAGTATGCCTAAGGATGGCTAAGGAGGGCTAAGTATGCCTAAGGAGGGCTAAGGATGGCTAAGGAGGGCTAAGGATGCCTAAGGAGGGTTAAGGAGGGCTATGTATGCCTAAGGAGGGCTAAGGATGGCTAAGGAGGGCTAAGTATGCCTAAGGATGGCTATGGATGGCTAAGGAGGGCTAAGGAGGGCTAAGGATGGCTAAGGAGGCTAAGTATGCCTAAGGAGGGCTAAGGATGCCTAAGGAGGGCTAAGGATGGCTGAGGAGGGCTAAGGAGGGCTAAGGAGGACTAAGGATGGCTAAGGAGGGCTAAGTATGCCTAAGGATGGCTAAGGAGGGCTAAGTATGCCTAAGGAGGGCTAAGGATGGCTAAGGAGGGCTAAGGATGCCTAAGGAGGGTTAAGGAGGGCTAAGTATGCCTAAGGAGGGCTAAGGATGGCTAAGAAGGGCTAAGTATGCCTAAGGATGGCTATGGATGGCTAAGGAGGGCTAAGGAGGGCTAAGGATGACTTAGGAGGGCTAAGTATGCCTAAGGAGGGCTAAGGATGCCTAAGGAGGGCTAAGGATGGCTGAGGAGGGCTAAGGAGGGCTAAGGAGGACTAAGGATGGCTAAGGATGGCTAAGGAGGGCTAAGTATGCCTAAGGATGGCTAAGGAAGGCTAAGTATGCCTAAGGAGGGCTAAGGATGGCTAAGGATGCCTAAGGAGGGTTAAGGAGGGCTAAGTATGCCTAAGGAGGGCTAAGGATGGCTGAGGAGGGCTAAGTATGCCTAAGGATGGCTATGGATGGCTAAGGAGGGCTAAGGAGGGCTAAGGATGGCAAAGGAGGGCTAAGTATGCCTAAGGAGGGCTAAGGATGCCTAAGGAGGGCTAAGGATGGCTGAGGAGGGCTAAGGATGGCTAAGGAGGGCTAATGATGACTAAGGAGGGCTAAGGAGGGCTAAGTATGCCTAAGGATGGCTAAGGATGGCTAAGAAGGGCTAAGGAGGGCTAAGTATGCCTAAGGAGGGCTAAGGAGGGCTAAGTATGCCTAAGGAGGGCTAAGTATGCCTAAGGATGGCTAAGGAGGGCTAAGTATGCCTAAGGATGGCTAAGGAGGGCTAAGGATGCCTAAGGATGGCTGAGGAGGGCTAAGGAGGGCTAAGGAGGACTAAGGATGGCTAAGGAGGGCTAAGGATGGCTAAGGAGGGCTAAGGATGGCTAAGAAGGGCTAAGTATGCCTAAGGATGGCTATGGATGGCTAAGGAGGGCTAAGGAGGGCTAAGGAGGGCTAAGGATGGCTAAGGAGGGCTAAGTATGCCTAAGGATGCCTAAGGAGGGCTAAGGATGGCTGAGGAGGGCTAAGGAGGGCTAAGGAGGACTAAGTATGCCTAAGGAGGGCTAAGTATGCCTAAGGATGGCTAAGGATGGCTAAGGATGGCTAAGGATGCCTAAGGAGGGTTAAGGAGGGCTAAGTATGCCTAAGGAGGGCTAAGGATGGCTAAGGAGGGCTAAGTATGCCTAAGGATGGCTATGGATGGCTAAGGAGGGCTAAGGAGGGCTAAGGATGGCAAAGGAGGGCTAAGTATGCCTAAGGAGGGCTAAGGATGCCTAAGGAGGGCTAAGGATGGCTGAGGAGGGCTAAGGATGGCTAAGGAGGGCTAATGATGGCTAAGGAGGGCTAAGGAGGGCTAAGTATGCCTAAGGATGGCTAAGGATGGCTAAGAAGGGCTAAGGAGGGCTAAGTATGCCTAAGGAGGGCTAAGGAGGGCTAAGTATGCCTAAGGAGGGCTAAGTATGCCTAAGGATGGCTAAGGAGGGCTAAGTATGCCTAAGGAGGGCTAAGGATGGCTAAGGAGGGCTAAGGATGCCTAACGAGGGTTAAGGAGGGCTAAGTATGCCTAAGGAGGGCTAAGGATGGCTAAGGAGGGCTAAGTATGCCTAAGGATGGCTGAGGAGGGCTAAGGAGGGCTAAGGAGGACTAAGGATTGCTAAGGAGGGCTAAGTATGCCTAAGGATACCTAAGGAGGGCTAAGGAGGGCTAAGTATGCCTAAGGATGGCTAAGGAGGGCTAAGGATGCCTAAGGATGGCTGAGGAGGGCTAAGGAGGGCTAAGGAGGACTAAGGATTGCTAAGGAGGGCTAAGGATGGCTAAGGAGGGCTAAGGATGGCTAAGAAGGGCTAAGTATGCCTAAGGATAGCTATGGATGGCTAAGGAGGGCTAAGGAGGGCTAAGGAGGGCTAAGGATGGCTAAGGAGGGCTAAGTATGCCTAAGGATGCCTAAGGAGGGCTAAGGATGGCTGAGGAGGGCTAAGGAGGGCTAAGGAGGACTAAGTATGCCTAAGGAGGGCTAAGTATGCCTAAGGATGGCTAAGGATGGCTAAGGATGGCTAAGGATGCCTAAGGATGGCTAAGGAGGGCTAAGTATGCCTAAGGATGGCTAAGGATGGCTAAGGAGGGCTAAGTATGCCTAAGGATGGCTAAGGAGGGCTAAGTATGCCTAAGGAGGGCTAAGGATGGCTAAGGAGGGCTAAGTATGCCTAAGGATGGCTAAGGAGGGCTAAGGAGGGCTAAGGAGGGTTAAGGAGGGCTAAGTATGCCTAAGTATGGCTAAGTATGCCTAAGGAGGGCTAAGGAGGGCTAAGTATGCCTAAGGATGGCTAAGGATGGCTAAGGAGGGCTAAGTATGCCTAAGGAGGGCTAAGGAGGGCTAAGTATGCCTAAGGAGGGCTAAGTATGCCTAAGGATGGCTAAGGAGGGCTAAGTATGCCTAAGGAGGGCTAAGGATGGCTAAGCAGGGCTAAGGATGCCTAAGGAGGGTTAAGGAGGGCTAAGTATGCCTAAGGATGCCTAAGGAGGGCTAAGGATGGCTGAGGAGGGCTAAGGAGGGCTGAGGAGGACTAAGGATGGCTAAGGAGGGCTAAGTATGCCTAAGGATGGCTAAGGATGGCTAAGGAGGGCTAAGTATGCCTAAGGATGGCTAAGGAGGGCTAAGTATGCCTAAGGAGGGCTAAGGATGGCTAAGGAGGGCTAAGTATGCCTAAGGATGGCTAAGGAGGGCTAAGGAGGGCTAAGGAGGGTTAAGGAGGGCTAAGTATGCCTAAGTATGGCTAAGTATGCCTAAGGAGGGCTAAGGAGGGCTAAGTATGCCTAAGGATGGCTAAGGATGGCTAAGGAGGGCTAAGTATGCCTAAGGAGGGCTAAGGAGGGCTAAGTATGCCTAAGGAGGGCTAAGTATGCCTAAGGATGGCTAAGGAGGGCTAAGTATGCCTAAGGAGGGCTAAGGATGGCTAAGCAGGGCTAAGGATGCCTAAGGAGGGTTAAGGAGGGCTAAGTATGCCTAAGGATGGCTAAGAAGGGCTAAGTATGCCTAAGGATGGCTATGGATGGCTAAGGAGGGCTAAGGAGGGCTAAGGATGGCTAAGGAGGGCTAAGTATGCCTAAGGAGGGCTAAGGATGCCTAAGGAGGGCTAAGGATGGCTGAGGAGGGCTAAGGAGGGCTAAGGAGGACTAAGGATGGCTAAGGAGGGCTAAGTATGCCTAAGGATGGCTAAGGATGGCTAAGGAGGGCTAAGTATGCCTAAGGATGGCTAAGGAGGGCTAAGTATGCCTAAGCAGGGCTAAGGATGGCTAAGGATGCCTAAGGAGGGTTAAGGAGGGCTAAGTATGCCTAAGGAGGGCTAAGGATGGCTAAGGAGGGCTAAGTATGCCTAAGGATGGCTATGGATGGCTAAGGAGGGCTAAGGAGGGCTAAGGATGGCAAAGGAGGGCTAAGTATGCCTAAGGAGGGCTAAGGATGCCTAAGGAGGGCTAAGGATGGCTGAGGAGGGCTAAGGATGGCTAAGGAGGGTTAAGGAGGGCTAAGGATGGTTAAGGAGGGCTAAGTATGCCTAAGGAGGGCTAAGGAGGGCTAAGGATGGCTAAGGAGGGCTAAGTATGCCTAAGGAGGGCTAAGGATGGCTGAGGAGGGCTAAGGATGGCTAAGGAGGGCTAAGGAGGGCTAAGGATAGCTAAGGAGGGATAAGGATGCCTAAGGAGAGCTAAGTATGCCTAAGGAGGGCTAAGGATGGCTAAGGAGGGCTAAGTAGGGCTAAGGATGGCTAAGGAGGGCTAAGTATGCCTAAGGAGGGCTAAGCATGGCTAAGGAGGGCTAAGTATGCCTAAGGATGGCTAAGGAGGGCTAAGGAGGGTTAAGGAGAGCTAAGTATGCCTAAGGAGGGCTAAGTATGGCTAAGTATGCCTAAGGAGGGCTAAGGAGGGCTAAGTATGCCTAAGGATGGCTAAGGATGGCTAAGGAGGGCTAAGTATGCCTAAGGAGGGCTAAGGAGGGCTAAGTATGCCTAAGGAGGGCTAAGTATGCCTAAGGATGGCTAAGGAGGGCTAAGTATGCCTAAGGATGGCTAAGGATGGCTAAGGAGGGCTAAGGATGCCTAAGGAGGGTTAAGGAGGGCTAAGTATGCCTAAGGAGGGCTAAGGATGGCTAAGGAGGGCTAAGTATGCCTAAGGATGGCTATGGATGGCTAAGGAGGGCTAAGGATGGCTAAGGAGGGCTAAGTATGCCTAAGGAGGGCTAAGGATGCCTAAGGATGGCTAAGGAGGGCTAAGTATGCCTAAGGAGGGCTAAGGATGGCTAAGGAGGGCTAAGGATGGCTAAGGAGGGCTAAGGAGGGCTAAGTATGCCTAAGGAGGGCTAAGGATGGCTGAGGAGGGCTAAGGATGGCTAAGGAGGGCTAAGGAGGGCTAAGGATGGCTAAGGAGAGCTAAGTATGCCTAAGGAGGGCTAAGGATGGCTAAGGAGGGCTAAGTATGCCTAAGGAGGGTTAAGGAGGGCTAAGTATGCCTAAGGAGGGCTAAGGATGGCTAAGGAGGGCTAAGGATGCCTAAGGAGGGCTAAGTATGCCTAAGGAGGGCTAAGTATGCCTAAGGATGGCTAAGGAGGGCTAAGTATGCCTAAGGAGGGCTAAGGATGGCTAAGGAGGGCTAAGTATGCCTAAGGAAGGTTAAGGAGGGCTAAGTATGCCTAAGGAGGGCTAAGGATGGCTAAGGAGGGCTAAGGATGGTTAAGAAGGGTAAAGAGGCTTAATAATATACATGGTTACATAGTTATTATATGATACACTATAATGGGGGTCAGATGAAGTACCTACCATTTAATTTCCATGTGCGCCGCTTTTGAAAGTATTGCGGGAGCAGATGTGTGTGTCACGTGACCTTTCTTGTTGCCAGAAACGGTAGCAACAAAGCAACAACATGAAAACTACAACAATTTGTTTAATTGTTTACAGCTGTTTTACACCATACTCTCCGTGTTCTAATATGGGAGACGGTGGGACAAGCGAAGGATTACAATAGGCTGCCAATTTATTCAACTACTTTTGGAGGTAAGGGTTAATTGTTCGTTGCCTGGATGTAGTTTACTGGCCCACCCGTGCATAAATTATCGTTTGTCAACCTGGACAGTTTTATATTTCGCGCGTGTTTTAATTCTTCTTTAAATACACACTCATTCCTTTTAACGCATACTTATTAAGTCCCATGTACGCTTTTTAAAATATACCCAAAACAGTTAGACATCATCATAGTATGAGTATGACTAGTACAAACCTGCTAACAAGAACCTACATTTACCGAATCAGCCTGGGATAGGTTCTTATATTCTTATATGTTCTTATATAAACAAATTCTTAATTTAAGCCTGCGGTTCTTAATAATGGTAGGTTCTTGTTAGCGGGTTTTTACTGTATGAAAGTCGACCTCGTTGTATTAAGCTTGCATAAGTATTAAGTTGCATAACTATAGTTATTGCATTACTTCGACGTTAACCACATTTACGACTTTTGATTTGATGGTGGATGAATAGTCAATTTTGCGGGAATGAATTACTCACTATATTAGTCTGCTGACATGCTTACAGCTTACAACTTACAATACATGTATACTCAGAAAATCAACATGTTCTGGGACTGGGTCTGTGTATCTCCAATTTAATAAAGCACTCTACAGAGTCCTGTGACTAACAAGTAATCATAAGTGTTCCTTGGTTTATCAGTTGGTTTCTGGCTCCAGGGACAGTTGTTTTTGAATCGTCCAAAAAGTAAAACCTCCTTTAAACTGTGCATCGATGGTTGAAAAACCATCAGAAAATGGAGCTCTTGAAAATACAATTTACTATAGGTAACACGTTATGCATATCTGCACAAACACTATGTCTGTAGTGACTTTCCACCATTGGGCCATTCCCTTTATGTGTGAACTAACAGCCAAAAATATTCAATTGGCATTTCTTGGTGTATGGTACAGTATCTCTGGTATGACAACAACATGGAATCCACCTTGGGAGATACAAGGCTTGTGGTAGTAGTCCAAGCCTGCAGATATTAGTGGCCGGTCACAGACATTGTCCGGTACAAATATCCAATTTTTAGATATTTGACAGTTATATTACAATATTAATTGTGTCTTACATTTTGTCCAATGGTAAGCTCATCTTGAAAGTAAAACTTTATTTGATGAGTCAATGGACTACATTTACATGTAGATTTTGTGTTTTACAATCTCATATGAGAGACATTACAGTTATAAGTTTGGAGACATTATGCTGAGTCAGTGCTTTCAATGAATAAAATACATGAGCGCGATGCATTGCGCTCGCCAAATCGATGGGGAGAGCGATTTGTTTCTTCTACAAAAAACAGCACCAATTTATAGTCTAAACGTCTAAAAAACAGCACTAAGTAATATACTTCAAATAAACAGTTTTAATTTTTTCACTACTACAGTATACTGTAGCTTAAACTTAGACATAAAAACAATTTTAAAATATCAATAAAATGTATTGAGAAATAATGATAATAGTCGTTAAAAGAACACGCAACAGACGGCTGACGTGAGAGTTTACAAGGATGTTATGGCATACAAAGGTATCGAAACAAAAGTCATCTATTTATTTTACAAAAAGTTTTAAAAGAGTCAGTATAAAAATTCACTTATTCATCTGCGTCACTAACATCACTGCTATTATCGTCAACGTTAAGAACCATTAATTCGTTGACTAAGGGGTATTCTTCACTGTCCAGGTTATCTTCATTTGTCTTCAACTTCATCATCAATTTTGTCACCGTCCGTCGTCTGAATCGGGCGGTTGATCAACTGAGTCTGCTTCAGAGGAAAGCGTGATAATTCTGCATTTGCTGAGATATATCTCTAATGCACAATCGATAATTTCCACCCTTTCCTGAGGAAGGCTCCAAATGGAGTTGTTCACGGACACAATCACAGAGTTTTAGAAGGTGTTGTGGCTCATGGAAAGGCGCTTGTCGGACAAGAAGAATTTGACAATGGAAGAATTTGACCCTGATATGCTCACGATCAAAGAGGCCAGACATACATGTAGGTTTGGAAATTCGTCGCATTGGTAAAGTAGAACAGATTTCCATAAGGCTGGCGATGTTGTTTCAGCACGATTTATGATAAATTACTCATCTGCCAGCGCGATTGATGGCGCTGGCAGAACAAACTTGGGAGCATGCGGGCGAGCGCAAGCAAGTGCTCACTGATCATTGAAAGCGCTGCTGAGTCCAAAGACATTGCACTAAGTTTGGTGAAATTACACTAAGCTTGGAGACATTGCACTACATGTAAATTTTGAGACAATACTAAGTTGTTCCGTGACAGCTACAATCTTTTGTGTGTCCGTTACAAATTTATTTGTACTTGTCATTCTGACAGGCTCAGCTAAAACAATTATTTCTATGAGTCTTGTGGTAGTCGTGAGCAGCTTACATGTACATGCATTTATGTTAAAAAGGAAAGGGCAGCATATGCCATGGGGCAGGTGTTAGCACTCTCAGAATCAGGCAAAAGTACTGAGGTACATGGTTGGAACAATAACAAATTCAAAAGTACCAACATGTTATTATTCAGTAAGTGTAATGCATTTACCGATTAGTACACTATTCAGTGTAATTTTTGACACTTATATAATTCTCACACTTATATAATTATTTCAAAGTTAAGTTAAATGGAGCGCCTAAATTATAGTATTATGCTTTATAAAATAACATGTATGCTACACAGGCTCTGATTGGTCAATACCCATGTTTGGATCAAGCCATCCAAACACGGAAATTTCCTGCCTAAAATGTCCTTAAGTTTTGCGCTTGTTCTCTTGTATTATTTTTTTATTTCCGTGTTTGGATACTGTGATATCCAAACACTTGGGAAGTTGCTCGATTTTCGAAAAGCTAAAAAACACTCGCCTAGCAGCTCGTATTTTTACGCTTTTCTCCAGTCTCGCAACTTCCCGCATGTTTTGATCACAGTATCCAAACATGGAAACCATTAGGTACATGTAGCTCTTTAATATTATATATATATATATATATATATATATATATATATATATATATATATATATATATATATATATATATATATATATATATATATATATATATATATATATATATATATATATATATATATATATATATATATATATATATATATATATATAGGTACTAAGGATTTATGGTGAAGGAAAATTTCGAGTGTGGAAATATATACATTTTGTATGTGTGTGTGTGTATATATATATATATATATATATATATATATATATATATATATATATATATATATATATATATATATATATATATATATATATATATATATATATATATATATATATATATATAGGTAATATTTGGCATTTCACTCGATCAAACTACATGTTGAAAGGATTTATGGTGAAGGAAAATTTCGAGTGTTGGAATACATACATTTTAAGACCAAACCGGGACCAGTTGCGAAAAATGCAACTTAGCGGCCTTCCGGTAGGAATTGAACCCGCGACTCTGCGATTGCTAGTGCAGTGCTCTGACCACTGAGCTACGGAAGCCGTTGCCGAGAGCCTAGTCACGAGTTCTGTATATATGGTGGTAATGCCGGGATAAGATTATGGGTATATTATAGGTAATATTTGGCATTTCACTCGATCAAACTACATGTTGAAAGGATTTATGGTGAAGGAAAATTTCGAGTGTTGGAATACATACATTTTAAGACCAAACCGGGACCAGTTGCGAAAAATGCAACTTAGCGGCCTTCCGGTAGGAATTGAACCCGCGACTCTGCGATTGCTAGTGCAGTGCTCTGACCACTGAGCTACGGAAGCCGTTGCCGAGAGCCTAGTCACGAGTTCTTGTATATATGGTGGTAATGCCGGGATAAGATTCTGGGTATATTATAGGTAATATTTGGCATTTCACTCGATCAAACTACATGTTGAAAGGATTTATGGTTAAGGAAAATTTCGAGTGTTGGAACACATACATTTTAAGACCAAACCGGGACCAGTTGCGAAAAATGCAACTTAGCGGCCTTCCGGTAGGAATTGAACCCGCGACCCTGCGATTGCTAGTGCAGTGCTCTGACCACTGAGCTACGGAAGCCGTTGCCGAGAGCCTAGTCACGAGTTCTGTATATATGGTGGTAATGCCGGGATAAGATTCTGGGTATATTATAGGTAATATTTGGCATTTCACTCGATCAAACTACATGTTGAAAGGATTTATAGTTAAGGAAAATTTCGAGTGTTGGAATACATACATTTTAAGACCAAACCGGGACCAGTTGCGAAAAATGCAACTTAGAAAAATGCAACTTATGTATTCCAACACTCGAAATTTTCCTTCACCATAAATCCTTTCAACATAAATCCTTTCAACATGTAGTTTGATCGAGTGAAATGCCAAATATTACCTATAATATACCCAGAATCTTATCCCCGCATTACCACCATATATACAGAACTCGTGACTAGGCTCAGAGTGTCAAGTGTGCACTACAAACTGAGACAATCGCAATACATTTTAACTTTGAACCCAGGTGCTCAATCATGTGCCTGGCTTAGAATTTCAGGAGCTTAATTAATCAATCTCCCTTGTTTTTTCATCCTTGTTTTTTCATCTGCTTCTCCAAGAAATTATCCCCAACAGTTTCTCAGCGGCTTTTTTAACTAACAAAAAATGGTGATGGAAATTATGGGGGGACAACCTTGCCCCTACTTTTGCCTATAAAGATAACTACCTTAAGTATCACTGTACCTAGCCTCCTCTGCAGGCAACTCTGTGGCTTATTTTTTCCGAGTCAAATCGCTTCCAAGGCTGTGCGAGCAATGTTTTGGCTGGGATTGCAGGGAAGTATAGGGATTGTGAAGGGATTGATTGATGAAGAGTTTTGTAGTAGATTGACGAAGAGTATTGCAGTTTCTTTTAGCAAGCTGATATAACAGTCCCAACTTGGCTGCTGTACAGTGCTGTTAATTATACGGTACTCTTAATTGTATAAACTGCAGTATTAACCTAGACCTGGAATTGCATATAATTATATATAGGTCTAATATTTTGAGCAAAGACCAGTTCATCAGAGTGTGAAATGTATATAAAGTGAAATAAAAACTATATAAGTGTGAAATGCAAAGATGAGGTAAAATGAATCGAATGATCTGATTGGATACTTTTTTGTCACATGATTATGTGACAAAAAAGTATTAATATCCAATCAGATCATTTGATTTAAATCCAATAACAAAATAACTAATGATTCATGTAAAGTCATTTGCTATTTTTAATGTTGATCAGTAAAGTTTATAACTACTTGTACTTATGATGGTTAAAGATTCCTGGCGGCGCGTTGTGAAATCTGTCTCGGATGCGTCCGCATGATAGATAGATAGATAGATAGACAGATAGATAGATAGATAGATAGATAGATAGATAGATAGATAGATAGATAGATAGATAGATAGATAGATAGATGGATGGATGGATGGATGGATGGATGGATGGATGGATGGATGGATGGATGGATGGATGGATGGATGGATGGATGGATGGATGGATGGATGGATGGATGGATGGATGGATGGATGGATGGATGGATGGATAGATAGATAGATAGATAGATAGATAGATAGATAGACTTACAGTATATAATTTTCAAGTTCTCCATGTACTAGACATGTACTTTCGTTTTTGATTTTGAGATGGTATTGATGTTATAATAATTTAGTGATACTAAATATTTAATGATCACAATTTTACATTGTACTGGTATTATGGTTCAAAATGGTATCATATATATATATATATAGGTTTCTCACCTATACCACAGTTGCTGGTTTTGTGCAGGTGCATTTTCCCTCTTATACGACTCTACAATCTTCTAGTGTTATCTATTCCTGTGGGTGAAGCAGTGTGAAGTGTGGCCATGACGGTTCCCTGTGAAGTCTTGACAATAATGACATGTCTACTTTCTTCCATTAAAGTACTGTACTGGGTACAGTAACTATAGTTGTAACTGACTCAAAATTTGAAGCTACTGTAATAATGGAAACACCACAATCTTGTGGTGGAAAAACAAAGTAACATCTCAATTTCGATGGTATTGTGTATCAAGAATAAATTCTGCTCAATAATACTGTACTGTAAGTAACGCCCAGAACAGTCAGTCTGTCATTCCGACCAAGACAATCACTGCACTAAACCAAGTTAGTATTGCTCATGTACTGTAGCTGTAAAGAAGTATGTACCTGTAGTGATGTTGAGCTGGGTTTTAAGCTGGACGTGGTCATAATAGAAGCTGAACACAACAAGGAGTCCCAGTCCAACTTACGGATAGACTTCGCCATAGCTAAATTACAAAAAGAATATCGTAATATAAAAAAGCAGGTTGATGTCAGTTGTCTAATACAAATGTTAGAGCTTCCATATATTGTCAAAAATTAATGGAAGAAATATTTTTTGTAAAACATTAACATACCTCTTATATCGCGAGTTCTTCTATTAAAAAACAGCCTGAAAATTATTATTCATGTCGGTGGTAATGATATTAGTGCCACAATATCGATATAGAATATTGAATATAGAATATAGAATATTGTTTGGTGACTGACGTTGAATATAGCACGAACTGACATAGCAAGAAATAAAGATCCATTCATAAATCAGGAATTTAAAAAAATATTTGCCTGGAGCGAGGACTTACATACATCAACCACACCAATATATCAACAATTGTTCTGAAATCAAATAACATGCTTAATTATACAGGGACATACTGTAGCATCGAACCTATATGCGCTTATTTAAAGCAAACATGACTGAATGAACCTTTAGCTAGTTATCCTTTAAGAATACACAAGTTGGAGTCACTATAACCGTCAAGTAAACAAAGAATGTCCAATACGAAAATCAAGCGGTCTAAAACATCTGCCCCCACTGCACGAATGATTCTTAACAAGCTATACCAAGGCGTCATAATCCCGAGAATTGCATCCAAATCAAATGTGGAACAGCAAACCGTAAAACAATTTGCATCAAGCCTCTTACTTTCGAATCTTATGTCACTTGTACCGAAAAACAACGAAATACGAACAGTTGCATTGGAAGAAAGTTTTGACTTCGTTGCATTGGAAGAAAGTTTTGAAACATGGCTTTTTGTATTTGATAATCAAGTTCAACTTCCAGGTTGGCAATAACATGCTCGATCTCGTCTCTACAAACCATTGTAAATACAAACAAATGTCTGCTGATCTGCGTCCACTTTTTGGTCTCTCAGATCACAATTCCGTGTCTATCGGTAACCAAACGAAAAAGAAGCTTGAACCTCTAGCTGTATTATAATAACATTTGATTGTTCTTAAATAGACCCTATGCAAAAATGCCTTCTATATTTAAAATTATTTTATCTGTTTTTAAATTATCCTGAATATAGTCTCATTTGAGAGTCATACAAGAACAAAGCCAGTCAGGTTAATTTAAATACATATGAAATCATTTCAAATTGGTGTGCATTTTAACATAGGATCTTTTTTATTCTATTTTATATCTCACAACTTAATAATTAATATGTTGCTGTATATACAGTATGTATTTATTTATTTGTTTATTTATTTGTTTAAAATTGAAACAAATATTTATTGTGCAAAATTATAATTAAATTTGAATAAATTATGTCAATTTACAAATCAACGTAATTTATAAACAATGTAATTATTAAAAAAAAAATTACTAAAAATATAAAGGAGGCTGAAGTTTAAAGTAAAAAAACACTTTGTAATGTTCCCGAACATCCATTCCACTGCCACTCTGACACGACTCATTGCTTGGTTGTAGTCTTGCATTTGTTGGATGAGGAGTCTGTCCTTGAAGGATAGACTCCCAATGGATAGGCTGGATAACCATACAAATATAGTGGGTTGTTGTCATAAAATGCAACACACCTCAAGGTTGGGAGGCAAACCAGATTCATACACCACAGTGCTATCATGGCGGTTACCCAATCAATGTGGGTAAAACCACACTTTGACATTTTATTGAATGGACTCGCTTATTGTGACCGTTGTACATAAGTCTTGAAATTTGACGAACAGTGCTATCCACAAAACCAAAACAATCGCAATGATGATGCAGCAAGTATGATCTATAATATATAGATCGTGTTAATAATTTCTCTTTTTTGGATTTAGGTACATAAGCCATGCTTTCAACATTATTTTAGTCATAGAGATGATGGTGTAATTTGATCAACATGGAATTAGATGAAAGACTTCGCTGGATCGAAATTAGGGTCACTTCTTCCCTAAAGCCTAGAGCTGAGGAACTCAAGTGGCTCTTCTCAAACAAAGATAACAGGTAAAATATCGTACATGGAATGAAAACCTTCAGTTATTGTTAGCTCTTTCAATGCCATAACATTTTGAAAACCACCCCCTAAAATAAGCCACAACAATCCTTCCAATACTATAACCCTCCCAAAACAATATAAGCCCATGGGCTTATAATATACAGTATATTATATATACATAATATACCCATTTGGAAACGCAAAATTTCCTCCAATAATAAGCATCCCCGAACATAAGCCCTTCCCGAAAATTAGCTCCACATCTTAGATGCAAAAATCCTTCCAATATTAAGCCCCCCAAAAAAGTATAAGCCCATGGGCTTATAATATATAATATATTGTAACGGACCGAGGTACGAGAGTGAGAGACGACTCGTGAAGAAGTTCGTGTTTCTTTGGGTTTATTGCTCGTTTCTGCGATCACAACTAAAAACTAACTAACTGTTACAATTCATGCTCTACTTATATGGGTTCTAAAGGCTAAATTAGTTACATGAAGTCATTCTATAATTCGGTTACATTTACGTCAACTATGATGTAGAGTTTATTTCGAGTAAATCACAAGGTCATTGAGTTATGCTGAGTAATAGCCGCTCCTAAATCACGTAAACATTGAAACTACTAGAACTGTTATCAAATACCACAGTTGCACACACGACACGTCAAATGGGTGCGACGGATAAGGTGATGAAACCGGAACTAATCGATTGCCTCACGGACAGTCACGCATACAGTGTCTATTTTTGTCACACTATCCCCCTCCAGTCTTACGGGTAAGTCTGGGGCGATCCACCGCTTTGCTTGTTTGTCCTCCCGCAGTACTCTGTCTGGTCTGTTGTGCAGGTTTCGCGCGCTTTCTGAGCTGGCTCCTCACCACCAGTCTCAGCGTCCTGAAGCCAATCGGGAATGTTTTCGCCTTCGTAGGGTTTGAGGCGGTTGTGATGGACGACTTTGCGTTTAGTCTTGGGGCCCTTCTGTATGCGATATGTGAGGTCGTCCAGCCGGTCGATCACTAGAAAGGGCCCCTCGTACACGTCATTTTGCAGCTTTGGGCAGCGCTCCTTCTTCCGCTTTGGGTTATGCAACCTTTTGGCGTTCAGTTTCGAGCTTGAGGTGTTCTATGGCGAATTCATGTACTGTCTCCATTCTCTGCCTCAGCCGCTGGGCGTACTCGGATTTATCAGTCGCGTCCTCCTTCTGCGGTGGACTTCCCATAACGAGGTCGAGTGGCACTTCTGCTTCCCTGCCTAGCATCATCATGCTCGGAGTACACCCCGTCGTCTCGTGTATAGACGTTCGATATGCCATCATCAGCAGGGGGAGGTGCTCATCCCAGTCGCGCTGATGCTCGGAGGTGAATTTTGCTAGCATGAACTCCAGCGTGCGGTTGTGTCGCTCTACCATTCCGTCGGACTGAGGATGCAGTGGAGTGGTTCTAGTCTTGTCGATTCCAAGAAGGGTGCACATCTCTGTGAAGACTACAGACACGAAGTTGCGTCCTTGATCGGAGTGCAGTTGCCGTGGTACACCTAACCGGGAGACGAACTCGTCGACTACTTTCTTGGCCACTGTCACCGCCTCCTGGTTGGAGATCGCGTATGCTTCGGTCCATTTAGAAAAATAATCGGCCACTACTAGTATGTATTTGTTGGAGCTGTCAGTCTGTGGTAGTGGTCCCAGGATGTCCAAAGCTACCCTCTCTAGTGGTGTCCCCACGTTATACTTCTTCATCGCAGCGCGCGGTGTATTCTGGGGTCTTTTCCTGGCTGCGCAGAGGTCACACTTCCTGCACCAGTCCCTGACGTCCTGTGACATCTCCGTCCTAAGCGTCTTGGGGACCAGTAGCTGCCAGTGAGTCGCGTCTCCCGTGTCTGTCTCCCATCGCCTGTACAGCACACCGTCTCGAAGCTGGAGTCTGTCCCACTGGCTCCAGTACGCTTTTACTGCGCAGTTCTCTGGTGATACATCTGACCAAACTGGCCTCTCAGTTCCTCTTTCTTTCCAACTGATACCTGTCGTAGCTCTTTGTCGGACCTTCCAATTATCTGTTAGCTTCGTCTCTGTGGCGCGTCTAGTCTCCGAACGTAGCCTCCGCGCCCCTGTCCCTCCACCAAGCTCTCTGTCCGGCATCTGAAGCGGTGGCGTCACTTCCTCTTCTGGGTAGGCCACCAGGTGCGCGTCGCAGAACTTGCAGTCCATACAGGGTCGTCTGGAGAGGGCGTCAGCATTCGTGTGTCTGCTCCCGCTCCGAAGCTCGATCTTCATGTCGTACGTCCCAAGCAGCTCCAACCATCTGGTCAGCTGACCCTCCGAATTTCTGAAGGTTAACAGCCAACAGAGTGCCCCATGGTCTGTCCGAATCAGGAACGGCTGCCCGTAGAGGTAGTGATGGAAGCGCTTAACTGCGGCGACTATCGCCAGGAGTTCTCTTCTGGTAACACGGTAGTTGCGCTCCGCTTTCGACAGGGTAGTGCTGTAATAGGCGATCACTTTCTCCTCTCCCTCATGTACTTGCGACAGCACTGCACCGATGCCATAGTTGCTGGCGTCGGTGTCCAAGATGAAGGCGTCCTCGGTTGAAGGGTCTTCAGTCGGTTGAAAGCATCGTCGCATTCCTCCGTCCACGCAAACTCCTTCCCCTTCTCTGTCAGTCGGTAGAGGGGCCTGGACGTCTCCGCGAAGTCCTTTGTGAACTTCCGGTAGTAAGAGCACAACCCAAAGAAGCTGCGTAGCTCGCTCACTGCTGACGGCGCCGGCCATTCCACCACCGCTCGGATCTTCTCGGGGTCTGTAGAGAGCCTTGCGTCACCGACCGCTGGAACAGGTGGCACTTCCTCGGACTCAGCTTCAGTCCAGCGTCCCTCGTGCGTCCGAACACCTCGCGCAGCCTGTCCTTCTCGGTCTCGAAGTTATCTGCGTGCACGATGATGTCGTCCAGGTACGCCAAGCACACGTCCCAAGGGAGTCAGGCGAGTACTCTCTCCATCAGCCGCTCGAACGTGGCGGGCGCGTTTACCAGTCCAAACGGCATCACCGTGAACTGATAGAGCCCGCCACTGCCCGTCCTAAATGCTGTTTTATCTCGATCTTCCGTTGCCATGGCAACCTGCCAGTAGCCGCTTGACAGATCTAGCGTCAACCTCCTTCGCCAGATCACTCTTCCCTTCCTCTGGCGCCTCCTGTGCATGTATGACTCGAGAGTGCGGGGCGCATTCTTGTTTGTTCACGAGCTGAAACGCTTCCAGCTCTACGGCGATTTCCAGCGCCTGGTTCAGTGAAGTCGGCCGTGTCTGCTTGATCTTCCACTTCGTGTCGACATCTCCCAATGCATCCACGAAGTGGTCCCTAGCCAGGACTTCTCTCAGGTCCGCGGGAGCCTAGGGATAGGCGTACCTGACCAGCCGTTTAACCGTGAGGTTGGATATGGAGTGAGAACGTTTTACTGTTACTGTATCTTCGGTCCTAGTTGAAGGTCTCAACAAACAGATTCGAATCAGAGCAGGTCACCGATCGTATATATATTGTATATAAATGCTGAAGGGTTAGGGACGACTGATAAGCCTGGCGCGAATACCAATGAGTGCATGAAAACAACATTGAATGAACGAATGTGAACATTGCGAACCCTCGACGATGCGACAGTATTCAAAAAAGAAAATATTGAGAAAGAAAAAATCGAGTAAGCGGGCGAATTCAGGGAAACGATTCAATGACAATGATTAAGTTAATTTCCGTGCTTCAACAACTTCAAGTGATAACGTCGTCGCCACAACCAATCGAGAACAACGCTATCACAACAAATATGCCAGTGAACAAAGCTTCCGAAGACCATCTTAAGGTATGGAGCGAATGGTGGGACAGTTACAAAGGCACAAAGCCGCAGTTTATATGTGGTCACATTTCTGAAGTGAAAAAATCAATTATTTACGAATTTTACTCGAAGGATCGGAAGCCTCGTCAAGCGCTGGTTTACAATTGGCAGCTGCGAATTATTCTGTTGCGCTCGATTTATTGAAGGAATGGTTTGCCCAAGAACAAGCGATTATCAACGCTCATGTATGGACGCTTTGCTTAAGTTACAAAGTGCTTTGTCAACTTCAGAAGTAAAGAAAATCAGAGAGATCTATAGTCTCCCTCGCAGCAGGTTCCGAACGCCACTAACGACGGCTGCCAGGGAGACTAAGAGATCTACGATGGTATAGAAATTCATGTCAGAGGTCTTCAAACACTCGGAGTCAAGTCGGAACAATATAGCACGCAACTCATCGCGATTATAATGTTCAAATTTCCAGAGGAATTTTGAGCCGACAAATCGGTAAAGAGAATTGGAATTTCGGAGAAATTCTAGCGGAGAGGGGAATCACAAGCAAGAGAGAGTATTTTCAAGGACCATTTCATGGTATTTTCAAGGACCATTTCATGGTATTTTCAAGGACCATTTCGTGGTATTTTCGTGGTATTTTCAAGGACCATTTCAAGGTATTTTCAAGGACCATTTCATGGTATTTTCAAGGACCATTTCATGGTATTTTCAAGGACCATTTCATGGTATTTTCAAGGATCATTTCGTGGTATTTTCAAGGACCATTTCATGGTATTTTCAAGGACCATTTCATGGTATTTTCAAGGACCATTTCATGGTATTTTCAAGGACCATTTCATGGTATTTTCAAGGACCATTTCATGGTATTTTCAAGGACCATTTCATGGTATTTTCAAGGACCATTTCATGGTATTTTCACTGCCTTTCACTCAACTGTCAATATTGAGAAAATTCACTGCTAGACGGATTCTCATATCGTATTGGATTCGAGGAAGAGAAAAGTGGAAAGTAGTCATTGTCCGGAGAATAAAACCAGCGGACATTTCACCTGCAGCAATGAATGCATCACAGCTACATTACTGTAGCGAGCAGTTGAACTTGGTTTCATGGTCCTGTAAAATAATTGATCAGAGGCAAGGATGGGAATGTTAGAGGTTCTAAGGTCCTCCATATAAGAAATAGTAAACAGGGTTTTATCGAGAGACCTTTGCAGAAACTTTATCCGTTAGAGGTGCAACATAACCAGAAGAAAAAAAGACTTTGACGCAACAAAAACCAATGGTGAAAATGGAACACTCCATTCAGAAGAAAGGGAGAGATCCAAGATCCGTTGCGATTGGGGCTGATGGGGTTGTTGATTGATTGACCAGCTTTGGACAGTTCGTAGATCGTGCTGGTCAATGGAGGGAGTGTAGAAACTTGATAGCGTTACCATGAATATAGTAACATTTGGATATTGACATTTAGTAGAACAACCACAATCGCGTGAGATGCACATTAAGTTTGATCGTGAGAACATTGGGGGTTCTGTTGTTAATTTATTCAATGTTTTCAATGTTAGCATATAGGTATAGTAAATAACTAGTTTCAGATACAGTCAGATCGAAATAAAGCAAATTATAAACTCGTCAAATTACTACAACAAGCACATTAATTTTAAATCCCTAAAGTACTTTGTTGCATATTGATGTAAACTATGTGAGCTTGTAAAATAATAAAAATATACGATTAAGTCAAGTTATATTCGTTTAAGTTATTAAATTATTAAGTTAGCAAAGATATTAAATTATGAAGTTATTAAATTATCAAATTTTATGCATGCGTTTAAGTTATCAAAAAAGTTTTAAGTTATGTTATTTAGCCACAAAATATGCGTTTAAGATATCAAGTTAGAATTTTTATTCCAATACTTTTTGCCGTCTGAATTCTGAAATGCAGACATATATTAAGTAAAATAATAATAAATAAATAAAAACAACTTTTAAGATTATATTTTTGGGTATATGAAAAAGCGTTGGCCTGAAAGTGCTATACCTTTTTGTGAAGTTAAGGTGTTGTAGTGATCTCTATATATTAGAGTAAACTGTGTCATTAGATACACTTATGGGGAAGAGTTATATACTGTTTTGTTATATGGCTGAGCTCGTTTTCAGGTTTGCACGCCAAATAACGCACGCTGATTGGTTACTGAGAAGTCCGGAATCTACGATATTGCCCTCCCAGCCTATATGCTGCGAGGGCAATACACTTTTTTGCGGATTGGTACGTTTTGGCGGAAAATTTTTAGTTGATTTGAATGAAAATAAAAGAGAGCTAGGCATCTTCATTGAAAATACCGAGCAATAAACTGTGCTGGAGCATCATTAATGTTTTTCTTTAAAGTTTTCAATCATCTAAAAGCATGGAAAATAAATGCCTGCGAAACAACACTAGTGATGAGGTAAGGTAAACGGCAGCATCTGAAGAAGTCGAAGACGAAAATAGCTTTAAAACAGAGAAGAAATTTAACCAAAAGCCATATAATAAATACTTTATTACCCTCGTTTGTTCGATCTGTACTGGAAAGTATTTCTTCCGTTTCAAACCTCGCTCCTTCGTTGCTCGGTCTGTACGAAAACCTCAGGCAAATACTTTCCCGTACAGACCTCACATTCGGTTAATAAGTCTTTAATAATATTTGTGTATTGACTTCGTTTCTTAGAGAGGTTATGTTCGAGTTTTGTAACAACGAAGAAAAACGCCACCTCCTTGTGTATTCTTCCAATGTTCCTGGAGAAGGGTTAGTGGCTTCGTTTAAGGCTCCCAGTCATCTTGCTGAGAAAGCAATGTTTTTCGTCAAGACACACCTAGCAAACAAACTTTCTAGGGATAATATTGCTTACGATGTGGGATTCTGCGACTGCTCGAAAAAGCCTTTAAAACAGCTGAAACGTCTGGTGAAAGATGTGTATCTTCCTTTGCTAAGTATTGAACATGGAGGAAGTGTCAGTGCTGATAAATTAATGGATTTACTGCACCGAATAGTGGCAAACTTGCATGTGTTTGATGGTAATGTTGAGGTGGGTTGACTATATCCTTTCTTTGAAGTTGCATGCAAACGATTTTTAAACCTTAATATTTTGAAATAAACGTCGTAAGTTGTAGTTCTTACATATTTTATTATGAGAGTTAATGCGCCGATCAATTTACACTGTTAACATCCCCCGGGCATACCCCGCGGAAATTGGGTCATCACCTACCTATACTATCAAGTTTTGTGATTGGTTGATTAAAACAATAAAACAATAGAATCAACCACAAAGAAACCAATGTCCTAACCTAACCACTTTTGTTCCATATAGCCAATCGCAAAACCTGTTCATTTTAGGTACCTATTTACTGCGGAAATTTGACTTTACCGCTGTAGAGGTACTGTAGGGCATTTTGACACCGAGCCACGATAAGTGGGGCATTTGACACCAGACCGCGATGATTTTCTCGATTGCACGTGTGCTAAATTTTCTTACAAATGAAATGCAGAAGCTGATTGAGCATGAAACAATTTACATTCATCGTTTATTAGGCCAACAAAGTAATATTTAAAGTTTATCTAATATGATACTGCACCCTACATGCGTTTATTTTTCACACACAATTCCAAACACAGAATTACAGTACAGAATGAACCGTGGGTTGGGGCATTTGACCAACAATTTTGCCTGATATGTGGGGGCATTTTGGCCTGAAATTTGACCGCAAAATATCGAAAAGTTCAAATGCCTGGGGGGGGGGGGGGGGGGTGTTAACAGTACAAATTGATTGACGCATAATGCTCTGTGAAAAACTTTAGAGTGGTACTGCGATGAAAAATGGAGTAAGGGTTGTGATTTTTGTATGCTCACGATTAGTTAAAACAAAATAATAAACGTGACTTAATTAAAGCTTCGTTTAAATTTCCGACTTGAGCGGTCGCCGGTCAGCGGAAACATTTATAACCGACGTAACTAGTACTTCATCTTGCAGGGATATAAAACTCATTAGGCGAGGGGTTAGGGGTATGGTCTAAGTTGTTTTGGGGTTAGCGGTTATTTTAAGTGACAAAATTTCCCTTAATCTCTTGTGTAGTGGTATGCAGGTTCGCTATATTCTGCAAGATGAAGTACTGTACTTACCATAACCGAGAAAAAAATACCGCCGTCTTCATTCACGTTGTTCCTACAATATAGAACAGTACAATTATTTTTCAATCTTTGAGCTGTTTTGTTGTTGAGGCAAATTCTGGAAATTTCTGCAAATTATCAATAAACAAGTAACGCCAAAATTTTAAAAAGAAGCTCCAAATTTTGAAACTTACGTTAGTTTTCAAATATAGTTTTCTCTCTCATTTTTCGTGAGTTTACTTATTTGGTGCTATATAAAAAATTTATCAAAAACAAGTTTTCAGCATAGTACCACTTTAAGAGTATGTTTGCACACGGCGATTAATGCTGCCATTAATGATTATGAAGGACGTATTGAGCATCTACCTCGTACCCAGGGCCAAACGGAGGCCTATCTCCTCCCAAATGGCCTTGAGTATGAGGTTGATGAAGCATTTATTCCCGTATGCTCCTTTAATGATACTTTGAAGGAATCACATACACCAGAAGCGGGGATGTGTCGCGGGGACATGTTGCAGGGACAAATCTCGTTGTATGCACCATGCGAAATCTTGTCGCGGGGACAACATTTTAATAAACCAATCAAAGAACGTTATTTTATTTTCCTTTTCCTTCTCTGACATGTCCCGTCGTGTGTCCTCAACAAGGGAAATGTCGCCGCAACATGTCCCCGCGATTTGTCGTCTCGTGTGTGACTGTGTCCTAACCTTTAAAGTGCAATGCAGTGAAAAATTCAGTTTGAAATATATTTGAAACTTTACACGTTTAGTGTCATGTTATACGCACATGCACAGTTGCAAGTTATGTCGTTTACTCGTTACATACGGGCTGCTTGAATAACTCATTATGCAGTGTGATGTCCAAGTTATGATCATTTACATATCATCAAACAAATCTTAATATCTCAAGAATGAAGTGAGATACTGTATGGAAGAATTGTAAATGGTAAAAGTCTTCATAATTCAAGAGTTATTTTCAATAAATATATTTTACTTACCAAACAGGAGGTCCGTGCAGTCAAGACTAGGAACACTAGCTAGGAACACTAGGAACGTTGCCATTGGGCAATGTACCAACGTTCCTAGTACGGCCTGAAATAACTTCTTTTTTTTGCGGGTGGATTTAGCCTACGAGATCCGTACTCTTCTGATACGGACCGCTCGTTAGCGAAAATGTAAGTGTAATTTTCTAGGGTTGCAAACCGAGGTAACTACGCTGGTTATTTACCGAGGCCCGAACTACTTAGTTTATTCATGATATAGTTGATAATCGTCGTTATTTAGCAAAAAGTTACTCTTCTACCTGTAGTTTTAGTAGGTCATTTAATATGCAAGATAACTAACCTATATATTAACCGCGGCATATCAAAGATAAACGACGCATGAATAAACTAAGAGAGTTTATTTCCAACCGAATGTTTCACTCCCTATGTACTTTGGGCAAGCTCGTAGGTAAGTTAAAACTTTATTTAAACAGGGGACTCACGTCACAAATGTGTGATTTTCAGTGAGGCCCTGTAAAACAAATTACACTATGAATAAGTTAAGATCAAATTACAATATAAATAAATAATTTTAAAATTATAAGGTAGATACAGAGTAAGAAAATAAACAATAGATACAGAGTAAGAAAATATATAGATTATATAAAACATATATTTTTGGTTTTCAACAGAGCAAGGTTGCTCTTCCTGTCCCGTCTATCGAAGTTCTTTCCGAGGCAGCAGCATTTAGTGGTCGTCGTCCAGCGGTCATTCATGTTTTGGAAACTACAGTGGTGCACTGGATCAAACAAATTAAGGTTAGTCATAGCTGCAACATTTTTGATGTGTTAGTGGTTTTATGGGCGGATTAGGAGAAACTAAATAAAATAGATAACCAGTATGAAACAAAGCACTGTCTTAAAAGCTTCTACACTGCAGCAGCTTTCGTACTGGTTTCGTTCGTTGATTTGCTTACTATGAAATGGACAGTCACACAATTTGTATAATTGTGAGATTCAAATATGGCTTTAAACAAATCTGTACACAAAGCTGTTATTAGCATAAAAAACCACCAACTTAATTACATTAATAAAGCTCGTCAATTTGTGAAATTTTACTAATTTTTGTCTCTCTGGTTATTAAGTCACTTTTTTATCAAGAGTAAGGAAAATGGCTGGCGATCAAAAGATGATAATTGCTTTTATGAGAACAATATTTACTAAATCAAATAGACAAAACGTTCTTTGTGTTCTATCAGCTCGAAAACTCAGGCTCGTTGTATAATTGTTAAGAGCAGCAAATCTAATAATCTATAGTTAAATGTTATAGTAAAGTTAAGTAAAGTTAAATGAGTAGGCTGAAGCAGAACGTTTCACATTTGGCTACAACAGAAACCAACAGAAATTTTCTTGTCCAATATTAAAACAATATATTTCTAAAATGTCGAAAGGTACATTAATTTTAGCTTCAGATTTTAATTACTTTGCACGTAGCGTAGATGTCATTGACATTGTTGTGTATAATAAAATGGTAGGACCAACCGCGGTAAGTTTCAAGTACGCCTTTTAGTTGATCCGATTTAATCGACCAATATTCAAACATGGCCGATTAATTTCTAAGTACATAAACAGTTTTTTACGAAGGTACTGTATGTACGTTCGCGTGATATAATAGACACGTATATTATGTACGTAGATCGGTAATTTCAATAAAAGTGAGGGGTTATTGCGTATATGTGTTTCTAGTATAAAATTACTCAGTGGTAACCGTTAATGGTATTAAAGGTTGCTTTAAAATTGGATCCTGACGTGGAGATGACTAAACATGGAGGAAGCTATCCGGGTCCATTGACTGAAATAGAGGTAAAACAAACAACACTTAGCAACTTTGTATATTAGACGAATTATGAAGGAATAAAGAAATACCTAATTGTTTCCGTGTTTGGATGACCTGATCCAAACACGCGGTTATTGCGTAAAGAAACACGAGCCGCTAGGCGAGTGTTTTTTAGCTTTTCGAAAGTCGAGCAACATCCCTAGTGTTTGGATCAGGCCATCCAAACACCGGAAAACCATTAGGTGTTTCTTTTATAAAATAATACGAACGAACGAGCAACAAAACTTAGTAAACGTTTGGCCGGAAATCTCCGTGTTTGGATGGCCTGATCCAGTAATCCAGATGGTCTGTTATTTTATAAAGGTTAATCCAGTTAATATTCTTTTTGGACGTTTTTAAGTTTTCTTCTATGAAGTTTCATGAAGAGTTTAGACTAACCATTGTCCGTTAAAGTGCCTATGAAACGAAAAATTCTACTCAGTTTTTATGACCTATTTTGGTATTTCTTGATGCGCTGAATCTTATGGTGGTATCGGTTTTTCAATCACGACAAAGGAAAGTGCTTTATTTTTTATGTAAAAGTGGAAATATTCACCAATTTTGTCCCACCTCATCGCGCGGTCAAATCACCTCTTTGACGTCACACGTTAGAGTCGGCATAGATTCTAGAGATGAAAAAATCATTATTGATCTCGCTTTCAGAGGAGGAAGTTGACTCTAACATCAGTAATATTTCCACAGCTAAACATTCAAGCGCACAAAAACATATATCGATATTATCGACTACTCTAACGTGTGACGTCACTAGACTGCTGCTTCGGTCCCAGACTCCGGACATTTTTTCTATCAAAATAGCGATGTTTTAACGTCGATAAAAGCACTTTCCCGTACCGTGATTGAAAAACCGACAGCACCATAATATCCAACGCATCACGAAGTACCATAGTGGATCATAAAAACAGAGTTGAATCTTTCGTTTCATAGGCACTTTAAAGTCTTTTGGTACTTTTACAGTTTTTCAAAATGGTCAAAAATAATTGTTTATTTCTTAACCTCACTTGCTCGTTCGTTTAATATCTCAAACAACTCGTGAATATAAAACCATATAAAGCAATTTCCATACAGTATCTATATTTATTTCAATGTTATATACATGTTATATTACTGTACGTGTTATGTTAAACCTGGTTTTAAAATTCCCTACACTGGTAAAGCAAGCAAATAATCATAGTATAATTTGTCCCGCAGTGCTATCGCAAGTTAAATTTCCTTTAGTAAATGCGACCATACCACAACCTGACTAACCTTCGCCTTCCATTATACTGAATGTTTTCTAGATGTGGTCTGCCCATCTGGACAAATTAACTTTCATAAATGAACAACTCCGTTCACCTGTTGCAGTTAATATTCTGATCAACCTCGAGGATGCTAACAGTACATATGGACAAAGTTTTCATTTGGTTAAAAAAGAATTAGGCAAAGTATGTGAATATATATATAAACTTATTTTATATCGACGAGAATTGCTTTCGAAACTGATTGCACAAACGTTTTCTGGTTTCAATTCAAGGAAGGATTTATTTAAAGGGAAGCAGTTTTTACTTTTCAATAAAAGGCCTTTACAATAAGTATAATGTTTAGAAATTTGATAGTTTTACGGTATATATGTGTTCTTGTACTCAAGAAATAACGTTTTAATTCTCGTATTTTTATGCTTCTGGACGCCACCATTTTAGAGTTTGCTTGACGGCTGAACGTCGATGTACGCAGCCGTTATCTTTTCAATTTTGACGTCATTGGTCATTTGCACTCAATGACGTCAAAATTGAAATTAAACCCCCTCTACATCGGGTTTGAGCCGTCTAGCAAACTCTAAAATTGCGGCGTCCAGAAGCGAAAAATACGAGAATGAAAACGTTATTTTTCGAGTACAAAAGTAGATATAGTGAAATTATTGATATTTCTAAACATAACACTTGAGTCTTGCAGTCTTGCAGTTCCCCTTTAATAGGAATATATGTGGACATTCGGCAGTGAAAACCCCTTAGGTATAGTGCTAAAACATATACCCTGATCCCTAAAAGGTCATTGAGCATCATCATATTCTGCTGCATGCAATGATCCTAATTTAGCAATAAAGTAGTATACGTTACGGGTTATGATAATGAAGAAGTTCCATAGAATACAATAATAATAATAATCTTTATTTAATCTGTTAGGTCCCTTCAGTTATATACAAAACTGGAAATAGGATGAACAGTATTTACAAATTATATCAAAGTTATAAAAAACAACTAAAAACTATACTATAACCAAACTATAATAAAAAAACTATAATAAAACTATACTATAACCAGCTGTTGTATTATATAACCAACTGCTGTGTTCTAGTGGTTACCTGCACACATGTCTATGAGCTGGGAGACTTGGGTTCAAATCCTGGGTCGGACCACCACTCAGCGTCTTAAAATAATTGAGGAGAAGGTGCTGCCTTTGCAACAACACAAGCAAATGGTAAGACTTTCGGGTCTTCTCGGAAAACGACCTTAAATCGTAGGCCCTCGGAATCCCTATCACTTGGGTTTTCCGTTCGAACGCTTAAAGTGCCTATGAAACGAAAATTAAATTTGTTTTATTTGAAAGAACTTTTAAAATAATGAAGAATATTAATTTACAGCTTTTTCATATTTCACTTGGTTCTCGAGATATTTAGACTTATGTGATATTCGAATGAGATAACCTATGACGTCAAAGGGTTTGCAATACATTTTTAAAATCTGTTACCATGGCGACCATAAAACTAGAAAGATGTTCTCCAGTTTAGTTGTCTGTATCCACATGCAAAGTTTCAAGTGATTTCGTTTAATAATCTTAAAGATATACACGATTTTACAATATGTTAAAATGTATTGCAAACCCTTTGACGTCATAGGTTATCTCATTTGAATATCACATAAGTCTAAATATCTCGAGAACCAAGTGAAATATGAGAGAGCTGTAAATTAATATTCTTCATTATTTTAAAAGTTCTTTCAATTAATAAAACAAACTTAATTTTCGTTTCAACCAGGGCAACCTTATCCTGCGTGATCGACTCTAAATAAATCATACTCATACTCAACGACTGCAATTATTAGAATTTACATCACAATCTAAAAGATAAGTAAAAAGTGTTTGTTTAAAAGAAGTAGTCTCTCTGATATTAATTGGCAAAGAGTTCCAATCTTTCGCTCCTGTATCTACTTGAATGACAAATTGAAATGACGAAAGTGAAATGACCCACAGATTTTATGGCTTGATACATGGGGACAGTAATTCTAAACTTTTGAAAACAATATAGACCCTCACGGGGTATTTAAAGATAACGATTGTATATTTACCGCGTTGGAGGTTCGTATAGAAAAAGGTATCAGAGATTGCCCGAGGCCGTAGGCTGAGTGTCGTTTGCAAGACCGAGGGTAAGTATTTTCTATACGGACCGACCAAGACCAGTAAATAAATTTATTTTTTATTGCATGAAGCGGAAGTTTTAAGATTGCTGTAAAAGCCGCCAAAGAAGAAACCAAAATACTTTATTGTTTTTGTAAAATTATTTCCAACTTAACGGAATTAAATTCTGTCGGAATTAGGGCCTTCGCTCGAAACGTTAGACCTTCTGCACGCTATTTCGGCAGTAGACCAACCTTTTAGAGTTTTCGAATAAAAATATATAGTTTTGTTTCTGCCACGCAATGCGGAAACACGTTGCTGCATTTAGAGTGTTTCTTTGCTCTGAAAAAGGATTTGAAGCATCTCTGCATGGCGTATTCTGGCATATTGATAATAATAATAATAATAATATTTATTTTTACCCACATAACAGAAATGTTTTTAGTGGGGCCTGCAACAACATACAAAGTGTTAGAATGTCACATTACATTGTTGTTTCTTATGGTACTAAACACCCATATTGGTTTATGTCAACATTTCTAGGCTGAAGCGGAGTGCCACGAAAATCTTCAGTATCTAAGCACATTACTTCCGTGGTTTCAAAAACTGCATTGTACCAGTACCCCGTCTCTTATGTTGAAAATATTTCCTCCATTGATGCACACGCTTTATCTTGTTTGGATGCACTCGAGGTAATATTAATAATGAATTATAATGTGTTGATTACATGGGTTTATTTGACTACAAAACTGCTGGTAGTGTTTAAGAATGTGCAGCTCTTTATATGGAGCTGGCGACAGACTCTTATTTAGTGTACCAACTGTCGTCGATCAAATGCCATAATCTTGGATGGACATGAGATTTCTGCACTCGTAAAAAAGTACTATTGCGGCGAAAGACTAGAAATAAACCATAAGTTTTTTCTTGTTTCCTGGTACTTGTTTTGTTTTGTATGTACTATATATATATATATATATATATATATATATATATATTATATATATATATATATATATATATATATATATATATATATATATATATATATATATATATATATATATATATATATATATATATATATATATATATATATATATATATATATATATATATATATATATATATATATATATATATATGTATATATATATTTTTTTCCTTTTTAATGCTATGATATGCTACCTATTTTATCTCAATTTTCCATAGTTTTCTCATGACCATTTGTAAATGTGCTTTACCAAAAATTGTTATTAACTTTCAGGTATTACCATGAAAAGAAGCATTTTTACAGATTACTTTGCATGCTCTCGAATGAAGTGGTAGAAAGAGGGAAATCTCTTGTCAATCATAATGTTCTCGATAAATTAGACGAGGTTAGTAAAATTGCAAGTTATCTTTTTTGAACAATTTTGTGTTGTCAGGAAACGTCAATCAAATATCGTAAAAAACCACACGCTCAGGCAGCCAATCAAATTTTAAGAAATTCTAGGAATTCCAACTGAAACTGGTTTATTTTACTACATAATATACATTTTAATTAGCCTGTTGCCCAGAGGTAATTGCGACATTAATTGGAAAAAAATCGAAAAGTTAATTTCTTATTAAAATTGATTAAACAATATTTGTGAAACGTTAAAAAATTCGGAATTAATATCGTGTATTTCGTACTGTGGCCATTGATGAACGTCTTTTTACAGTATTCTATTGTCTATTACTTTTATTATCTTCTCATGTAGTCATTTCAAAGCTTGAAAGATGCGCTAAGGGTTTGTGCATCGTTCCGTGGATGTTATTTGGATAAAAAGGATAAAGCCGACGATTTCAACCACAAACGATCAACTGATCTTACAAAATCAAGGTATTTGTGTAAACATCATGTTAACGCGTCTGTGAGTTTTCGTATCACCCTTTGTAGTGGGTTATAGTATTTAATATAGAGGTGACGTATTTTACACGAGCGTGCTTATTTGGCGGTAAACGTCCAATTTATAAAAAAGCAATCCAATTGAAGACTGGGTTGAGTTCGGAAATCATCAAAATAAATCGGGTGACGTATGGATATGTGGGAGAACACTGGTAACAGAAGACATAGGTAAGTTCTTTCCAGTCTGTCTGTTTGTACGACATACTTGCTTCACAACATTGACACCCGTAAGAGAGGAATGGAATGGGTATAAGGGTATGAGAGAAAGAAATGGGTGTAATGGGAGCTTCATTCCTAGTCCAATAACACTGTGGAATGGCCTATATATAGCCCCTGAAATACTCACGCAGCCAAGTCTTACAAGCTTCAAGAGTGCTCTAGACAATTTTAATTTATTTTTTAATTATTTATTTGTTTTTTGGGGGGATTGTGTCTTTTGGCATCAGTGTATACATACAACACCTTTGTGAATGATTAAATGTAAATGACATTTGTATACCCTGTACATGTGGACACCATGAGCTCCATTAATAGGGAAAGATTGCATTGCAGTCTTATTTGGCAAAGGGGATATACCTGTAGGGGATATTACCTGTAATACTAGTAATATGTATAATGTAATACTAGTATAATGTAATACTAATTACCTGTAATACAAAAGGGGATATTACTTGTAATACTACCAAAGTAAACTATGTTTCCATTAAAAAATGTGTCAGATTATTACAAGAATTTCGAAATAAAGCAAAAGGTCGAATACAAAGGTTAAATATTGTCAAACATCGACTCTACAGCTAACAGCTCTACAACTTTTATAACTATCTTTACAACTATGAAATATTATATTGATAGATTTTTATCGTTTTAGACTGAAACAATCTGATTTGACTAGACAAGCAAATATTTTTGGCGAAAGAAACAGAAGTATTTTTCGGAAAATACCGTCAGCAGCATTTAACCGCGTGGAATCCGTCGACACGTGGACTGACTCTCCTTGGCCTCCCAGAAATCACCAGGTTTTTGCAGCGCTTAATAGTTTCATGGAGCGATGCAATGATGTACTGGAACTTGTCCAGACTACTACCCATTTTAAGATGCTTCAGCTAGCAGCCAACATAGGCGGGGCAGGAGGGACTAACTTAAACAGCTTGGTTGAGGAAATCTATGTTCACTTTGAAGAAGCCATTCACAACATCAGAGAATTTAACTTGGTTAGTACTTAGTATTTACATCATACTAAAGAATATTTTCCGATATTTTTTGGTTGATAGTCAATATCTCTTTCTTTGTCAGGATGTTTTGGCAGTAGACGAGTCACACCAGTTTGAAAAGGCGTTCTTTGCATTCCGTTCTGTAATGAGGGTAAGGTCAATTATTCTTCTAGTGTTGTTTCTTTTGAACGCTATTGCTTTGTCTAGCTGGACAAAGTCAATTAGGGAGCGTTCATTATTTATAGCTGGGGTTGGTACCGAAGAGAAATGGGTTGGGTAAAAACATTATTGTTACTTTATAAATATTGGTTAACAAATTTTAAAACAAAATAAATCAGGGTTTAATGTCTAATGTACGAGGTAAAACCTCTTGTTAAATAAGATTTTAGATACCGGTAGATACATTTTCATGTTGATAAACAACAACACAAACTTTAACTTCCTTATAGAATATTGTAATGATCTCATACTATATGAACCAATATTTATAACCATAAATATCCGATAAATATGTAAAAGTTATGATATGATCAACGACGGGACAGTAGGCAAAGGGCGTATATATACATATATGATATACATGTTTGCAGTATAACAAGCAGGGGCGCAACTAGGAATTTTCGAGGACAGGGGTCCATGAATGCTATTATAGGGCAAAGTTACTTTAGCGTCCGCATTTTCGGCTTTTTTATAGGTTGAATGCTTGAAATTAATATAAAACATATTCGTAAAAATGAGGGCAAAGAGATTGTCTTTCGGAAAAGGGCAGGGGTCGCGACTCCCCTGACCCCCCTCTAGTCCCCCCCCCCTGAACAAGTATATATGGTTGCATCATCTAGTGATGGTTGGGTAGAAGAAAAATTCAGTGTTTGAAAGGTTGGGTAAAACCTTTCATTGATTTCAACTTGTTTCTCTTCAGTACAAACCCCTGACATAAATAATGAACGCTCCCTTATTCTCAACTGTTTTAACTATTATATGTACGATCAGAAATTTACGTTTGAAATGAGGATGTTAATGGCTGATTTCCAGTGCAGGCGCGGATTTAGAAGTTACTCGCATAAATTAGACACTCCATGAACAACCCTATTGGTTATGCTTTTCATAAGAATAATTCAGAACAACAACCTATCCAATAGGATTGTTATTCACAGGTATTTTGAATTGCAAATTCTAAATCTAATTTATGCGACTAACTTCTAAATCCGCGCCTGTTCCAGTGATGCGTTTTTTCAGACGTACAGTAAACTCGTGCGTTTACGCTTCGATGCACCTGTACAGTGTACGTATAAAACATACGTAAACATACACACAAACATACACAGCACTGCAAGCCAGCCCTAAGGTTTTAAAAGTTAGGCTCGCGATATACTATGTTGATTCTTTTGAAATTTTTCATAGAAGATTTGAAAAGAGTAACATAGCCCCATGAATTCAAAGGTTTACGGCTGCTGGTATTTTCTTTTTATTTGTATTGACAGAATTTGGAATGTCGTCTTGCCGATGTTCTTCGTCAAAGTTTCAAGCAGTGTTCAGATACGGCAGCGAAGCTACGCTTGCTCGAGGTATTTGAAGGGACGAGTGGAAGAGAACTGGTACAGGTGATTACGATTGATTATACTTCTGATAATAATCTACAAAATAATTTAGTTTTGTTCAACTTATATACAATTAAAACAACCAAACGTTTTCTACTACAACGCACTCATGGAAAATGACAAATGATCAGTCTTATTTTTCTGCAAGGTGGAAGTAAGTTATTTCTGTTATATTATTTCGAGTTAACGAATAGAAATGAGGGTAGACAAACGTTTTTACACGAACGTATATTATTTAATTGTTTTGAGTTAAACCCAACTATATTTTCTTGTACTTTCGCGGCCCCTTCGAGGTCGGGGCTTTTAGGGATTGCTCTAACCCTAACTACTGCCCGTTACTCGAGTTTATACTGACCATTACTCTAGTTTCATGCACGTTTAAATAGTTGAGATCTAAGGTTATTTACATAAAAACTATGGTTGATTGCATGCATAACTCTAGTTTTTTATGCAAACAATAAAAACATACAATAAAATACATACATTTTTCAAAGTAATTTTCAGACAGCGGTGTTGCCGAGTGTTCGTCATTACTTGTTTCGTTTTAGTTATAGATTATAAGTTTATTTCTTTCTTGTTTTAGGACAACCTATGTGACATTTGCGACGTCATGTTGGTGGATTTTACTGAAAAACTTCTGAATGTACAAGAGCATTTTGAACATCGTTTAAATAATCCACCTGAACATGCTCATTTGCCTCTGGTGACTAGTAAACTAATGTGGCTGAATGGACTAAAGGCTAGAATAAGGGTAAGAGAGAATTACCAGAGAAGTTTTGGAATAATAATGAGTAATTAATAAGTACAGTATAAATTGTGCATTAGTGATTAATTTGAGAGTGAGTGAGTGAGTGAGTGAGTGAGTGAGGACGTGTTCTATCGAGTAAACTATCGACGTGTTCTATCGAGTATTCCTAGTTAGGAACAAATGGCTATTTATTTGGAGGTTTATATATTACGTTTTAATGCTTTCTTCAATTCTATTTGTACTTGTTATAACTTACTTACCAGGAACCCATGTCAAAGTTTCGCAAGTTGTCAGTGTCGTCATTTAAAGGAGATAAAGGCTGGAAATTACGTGATACGTATAATGATCTCGTAAAAGATATTGAAAAGTACGTGCATTTTTTTTATTATTGAAATATAAAATATTGTCCTCTACAGTTACACTGCGCTGCGCTGCGCTGCGCTGCGCTGCGCTGCGCTGCACACAAAAGTTATTATTTTCCTTAAACAACCGTTTTGTGTCTCAATAAAGGGCTGAAGTTCAAACAACCACCGAATGGCAAAATGCAATTCAAGAAGATCTAAGAATTAAATTAAAGCAGCCTTTACTGGTAAGCAAACATCGGTGACCTTCTAGCTCAAACTTATAATGGAGGATATTACTGATATTATGCGTATTCATATTATATTCACTTAAAAGTGAATTTCTATTTGACTGCGTTTTTGCTCTCCATATAAATGTAAATGTAGGATTTTAAATAACCACGTTCTTTAGCATTAGTTGATCTCTAGCATTTTCTCGGTTTGTGCTACACGTGAATATATATTGAATGCCATGTTTTTGGTAGATTCAAGTTGCCAACAGCGACGAGATTATCGACAGTGTCCAAGTCAACTTGGATCCAGACTTGTTGTCTTTGCTAAAGGAAGTCTTCTATTTAGCCGACCAACCGTTCTCTGTTAAACTTCCTGAGTCCACCCGATTCCTGTTACGCAGTGTCGACGATACTCTGTTGAGAACTACCGCAGCCCGGCTGGAAACTATAGTCTCGAGATATAACGTAATTAACAAGACCATACGACCGAATGAATTTCCTTTGTTTGAAAGAAAATTAATGAAGATCAACGAGGTTTGTTTACTGTAATAGTTTTTTCTCTCTATTTTTAATATTTATTTTTACTGTTTGAAAAAGAAATTTTTCGGAATCCTATAGCAAATTACTCTTTTTGATTTTGATAAAACATATTAATTTTGTCTAAAGCGAAAGACTTTAGCAGTGTTTACACTGGGTTAAAAGTGATGTGTTTACATTGGCGTGGCCTTATGGCCAAGGCGCATGCCAACAGACGAAGCAAGCCCGGATTTCCTGGCCCAGGCCAGGTCTTGGCCATGCCAATACGTGTTTACACTTTCAAAGAGTAGGCCCGAGCTAGGCCAAGGCTTGCAGTATAAACACAGCTTTATAAAGCTTACAGGTAGAAGCTGCAGTTCAGTTCAGTTGAATATAAGAAAGGAAAGCAATCCAAAATACATTCAAATAAATTTTTGTTTCTTTGATTTATAAATAAATAAATTTTTATGTTTTTCTATTTCTATTTTCCTGTTGAAAATAATGGTTGGGGGTATTCGTGAGTGGCTCTTCCCCAATCCCCCAGCCGCTCCCGAATACTCCCCAACCCTTCGGAGAGACGGACTTGATCCAAGTCTATGCATGAAACTGCTTGGTCCTTCAGCCAAAGATTCCGCCCGCTTACGATTAATAAAAAATATGAAACTTTATGGCTGATCTCGATTTTTGATCTGTGTGCGAAATGACTTATTAATATATGGCTTTCTCATATCCTGAATTCTGATTGGTTAATACTCGGAACTTGGACTATTTGCAATTTCAGGGTTCAGACTTTGTCGAACTCAACTTGTACTATGTCAACGTAATATAAAGTTTTCAGCGGTATGAACAATTCAATTTTTGAAAAATTGTACCTTTTTGAGATTATATATTTTCCCGCTTTGTTACTTGCAGCTTTGAACTTGTTGCGAGAATTTCAAGTTCTGTTTATCTTGCCTTTTTGTCTGAGTTATTAGGCAATCGAAACGACAGAAATTTAAATACACTTCAGTGGTAAAGATTTACGGACTTCCATTCCTCGAAACAAATGTAGATTTTATCTTATATTGTGTAGTTTATTTGTAAAATCATTAATAATTCATGAAGAAAATTCAAAATAAATTAATATTTAATCAGCATCTTTAACTCAGGATAAAACATTGATTAATAAAACATCAATGTTTTATCAAAGTTAACTTCCTCAAATTGAGCTTTTTCGGAGTTAAAATAATTTGTTTGTACCGTATATCTGTACAACTTCCAAACAAAATATGTATTATATATTCTATTCGTTTTACAAGTTCGTTAAAACATTCGCGGTCGATGTTTTAACTACTACATAAAACTAAAAAAAGTTTAGAGTTTAGTGAGAGTTTTTATATAAAAGTGAAATAACCATGGTTTCTCAAGAAAAGACTACTCAAGAAAAGATTTTGAAATTCCAAATTACAATTGATTGTGTGAGAGCCTGATTAAAAGATCATTAAGAAATGAAACAAAGGGGAGCACTTAGTGAGACAAAGAAGATGCAGATATTGAGTTTAAGAAATATTTATTTCGCATGACATGCACTACGACATGCATGACATGCCCAAGCTTTCGCTCCCGTCTTGGGTACGAGGTTGGTGATAGTTGCGGCTTCTGAGATAGTGATACTTGGGTATTTTAACTTTTAATGGATTATGAGGGTCATTCCTAGGAATGTGCGTGGTGTGATGGTCACTGTCTTGTTCACCATTGTCTTAACGATCATAGTTTTCTGTTTCTTCCGAGTCTTTATCCGGGTATTTTTCGTCCAAATCACTTTCGTCCACACCAGTATCATCTGGATCTTCTCTTTCGCCTCTATCTGAATCACTCTCATCCACATCGGTGTCACCAGTGTGCCAGTGTCGGGAGGCGGGGTTAAAAAATAGGCCGTATGTGTAGCAGGAACTCCGGGAGGATATGACGGACTTTGTTACTTTGAAGCCACCACAAGATTTTGCATAGGTTGATCTGACGGCGCTTGAGTAGAGCCTTCTTTTTTTGAAGCCGTCGCAAGGCTTTTCGCGGCTGTAGTTAAGAAACTCTGAAGTTGAGTTTGGAGATTATTTTGAGAGTGAAGTTGATTTTAGAATGACTGGAAACGGTGTAATTCATTAGATTAAAGGGTACTCTTTTCATCAGGCATCATGAAGGGTACATGTACGACCTGTTTCATCTGTTGATCCGAGTTGTGCATGGCGTTGAGGATGGGAGATTGTTCATACGATCGCTTTTAAATATAGCGGTCATGGTTTTGTTGAACAGTGGGATTTTTGTCGGAAAGTATGTTAGATTTCAAACGATCATCGGTAGTCTGTTTTAGATCAAGCATGAGTTATCCGTGGGGCGGCTCGTTGCTTTATCGTAACTTTTCATAAATTCTTGAACATGGCCAGGGTTGACATTTTGCACTAAGGCTGAGATTTGTTGTTTCTCCCGCGGAAATTTAAACAGCACGATATAGTTGGCATTGAGGCTGATATTTCTGGTTTATAGATCACATACAGATTCCGATGATGACTCCCTTTTGTTAATAGGTCGGCTATACGTTTATCTTCCCCTGACTGAGCCATAATATCGTCGAGAACTAAGAGGCTGCGTTCAGAGACATCTCAAAAGTCCTTTTCGTCGATCTCATCAGTTATTGCTTCACTGAGTTCAATGCCTGGTGTGGTCCTGATCATGTCCAAATAATACGGTCAAGACTAGGGGGCTGATGGTTGTTTGAGCTTTCTCTAAAAGTGTTTTCACCCATACGGTCTTGTGCCACTCTCAGGGTGCATTTCAGTCCACAGGGAAGTGGGCTGAGTCGATTGATTCTCTCCATACATATTCTTTCTATGACGCTTTAAATTGCTTCGTATCGTGAAGTTATTTCTGCATATATCACAGGCGTAGGACATGTTGCGTAGGACATGGTGAAGGGAAGCAACAGAATGAATGTTGCTGATCTTTGATCATCCTGTCCTTGGAACAGGGATCAGAGATGAGGCATCAGAGATCAGAGATCAAGGATCAGAGATCAGATGTATTTAACCAGTGTCTTGATCTCTGTTCTCTGATTCCTGATCTCTGATCTCTGATCCCGGGACACGATGATCAGAGATCAGAAAACTGTTTTGAACATTCATTCTGTCGCTGCCCTTCACCAAAACAACATGTCCTACGCCTGTCATATTTGCGGAACATGTCCTTTTAAAGCGTCGTAGAAGGAATATGCGAATCAATTAACTCAGCCAACTTCCATTGTCAATGGTTTGAAAGTCGTGCAGCAGGTCAACCCTGGCCATGTTCAAGAATTTACGAAAAGTTACAATGAAGTAACGAGCGCCCCCACTGATATCCCATGCTTGATCTAAAACCGACTACCGATGATCAATTGAACAAGACAGTGACCATCACATCACGCTAATTCCTAGGAATGACCCTCATAAAAGTTAGAATACCCAAGTATCACTATCGAAGAAGCCAACCTTATTGAAATGTAACGTAGTAGTGTATGCCATTTGTATAACTTGGAAGCGAAATAAATATCTCTTAAACGCAATATCCGAGTCGTCTTTGTCTCACTAAGCGCTCCTCTTTGTTTAATTCCTTAATGACCTTTTTATCACCCTCCCGCGTGCATTCAGGCGAAATATGCAAACCATTGCAAAGCAATTGGCCTAGCAACGCTTTGAAAGCAACAGTTCTTTGCACTGCTTCCCGAAGGGTTTATTCCTTGCATAGGAACCCCTTACTTTATATACTAAAGCGAGATAAGCCATAATACGGCCACAACGTTTTAGTTGTATATTAAACCTTTAGTGTTTGTCATTTGTACATTTTTTAGCTTCTGGATCAAGGGCTTCATCAATACTCGTGGAAAACTGTGGAATCGGCTGACTTTGTGGAGCATTTGTGTTCGCTTGTGTGCGAAGATGTCCACAAAAATCTTTGTGTGGTGCAGAACAATTACAAAGAAATTACTAACATTGTTTCGGCGTGGTCTGAGGCCAGTTGTCTAGATGCGTTTTCATGTCGAGAGAAAAGTCGGTCATATTCAATTGATGAACTGGATGTGGAGCATAGGTACAAGGAATCTGTTGTTTAATCTGTTTTACCTGACACTGTTTCATACGCCTATACTGTATATACACGTGATTTTATGGTTTTTCAGAGATGTTTTTTATCAGACCATCTCAAACTCATTCATAAAAGTAAAAGAAAGGAAATCGGTACCGGGACTTACATAAATTAACCCGTTTCTTGTAAATTCACTTCATTATTAGTAGTATATATAACATCTCCTTAATATGCAATATTGCATGTTGTTTTTGTGTTTTAAGTGAAACATATACCGTTACCGAACATTCCATTATAACGGGGGGACACAGAATTCATGGCTTCTTACTATCATCCTTCGAGGTATTTACAACAATTTATTCTTTCTATATCTTGTTTTTTTTATTAATATCTTATTTCTTTAGATATTGTTTCTCTTTTTGGAGCACCATTACTTACGCAATACTCCACTTGATTATATTCAAATTGTCTGCTATACAGTTTCTTATCTAGCACTACTTTTTCTCCCTCTCCTTTCTCGCCTCGTCTTTCCTTTCCTACTTTTTCTCTATCAACAAATCTCTACTTCTTATGCTCCTTTGCTTCCCTATTTTCTTTTAGTCGAAGATAATATTAAGAGCTGCTATTCAATTATTTGTCTTTTTTGTTGATCCAGATTTTTATCTTAACCTTATTTCAGGCAGTTCAAATAAGTCGTGCTTCGCCCGCATGGCAGAATTACATCCAGTGTATCAGTGAACTTGTCTTAGAAGGCCTTCAAACGTCTGTGGTGATGTCACTGAATGGAATGGTTAATCAAATAAGCTGTTCTTCTCAGGTAACCCCACCCCCCCCCCCCCCCGCCTCACAATAAGACAATCTCCACTATAATTTACGAATTACGTAAATTATAGTCTTCTTATTATATGGCACGAGTTACTTTTGGTTAAATCGCGCGCTCTGATTGGCTGAGACGCTCTGACAGCCGGTCGTTACTTTCCCATAATGGACAGGTCCGGATTACGGGTTGTGATGATAAACTTTTTCGTATAACAAATAATAACAAAAAAAATTTGTTAAAAGCAAAAAGTGTCAAATTTGTTTCATTGTTTCAATTAAATCATGAATGAGCCACAATCTGATGATGAACACTCGGAAAGTGAGTTTTATTATCCTTTCGGTGTGTTCTGTTCAATAGCTCTGTTGAATTTGTCACGCTATTACTATCCAAAAAGTGCCATATAATCAACCTCTTATTAACCTCGTCCGCTTGGTCATTACGGGAAGATATCAGGTCTTGAAGTTGCATTTTCGCAACTGGTCCCGGTTTGGTCTTAAAATGTATCTATTCCAACACTCGAAATTTTCTTTCACCATAAATCCTTGGGACATGTATAGTTTAATCGAGTGAAATGCCAAATATTACTTGTAGTAAACCCAGAATCTTATCCCGGCATTGCCGCCACTATATATACAGAACTCGTGACTAGGCTCTCGGCAACGGCTTCCGTAGCTCAGTGGTCAGAGCACTGCACTAGCATCGCAGGATCGCGTGTTCAATTCCAGCCGGAAGGCCTAATTGAAGTTGTATTTTTCGAAACTGGTCCCTGTTTGGTCTTATATATTCCAACACTCGAAATTTTCCTTCACCATCAATTCTCAGAATATACATGTGTCTATCTTACCACTTTTATAATCATTTCATTCTTAATACGCGATGGTATAATCTTACTCTTGCATATATAGATATTTGCTTGTTTTGTAAAACTATTGGTTTGAAAATTTTTTTTATCACGTACAATTATTGGTGTTACAGGAGACTTCTTTGATGCCAGTTCTTACAATACGGCTTGAACTATCTGGTTCGCAAGTTGTATTTAATCCTAGGCTTGACGAGGAGGATGCTGAGCCGAGTGTTCAGGAATATGTTGAACGCTGGATCGAAGACTTCTTAAAACGAGGAGACATGGTGAAGCCAGTAGAGCCTGGCCTTAAGGTATACCAACTGCATTTGTAGAATAAATTATGTTCTTTGTTTAAATCTGAACTATTTATATGCATAACTTGTACATAAAGTTAACGTAATGAACTACCATTACCAGCTAGGGCCATATACCAGATTATCCAGGGAATAACTCCTATCGAACGGATAAATTCGCTATTAAAAATATATAGGGCAGATAATATTTATCCACCGAATAAAGAGTTATCCACTGGATAGCGGGTTATCCAGCTTTTGAACAACCAACTCCACAACAGAAATGTGTCTTTGAAGCCACTCATGTTACACCATCACTTCGTAATCCACTTTGTCTTGGTTCGTAATAGTCTGATAAAACAGCAGAAGAGGCGGCTCTTTTCTAAGGCTAGGTTTGTAATGGATTTTGTAGTTATTTTTCATTATTACCTCTTACATTTAGACTTATCACAGTCTCATAACTGACGCTGACGAAGTTCAAACTTTAATCACTACAATCAAGAGTATTGTTAAAGACAACGCTGTTGAATGCCAGGTTTGTAGCACTTTTATACATACTTGATAAAAAGACTTTATACATACATATATACTTGGTAAAAATACTTTACTGAAACGTAATTACAGCACGTTTACGTAATGATTCATTATACGTGTTATTGGATCACCATTTTTGTGTCTACTGGAACAGCAACCTATCTCCGCTCCGCCCGCAGCCGCTGCGAGGGGGGGGGGGGGGGGGGGAGCGGAGATAAGATTCTGGGTGTCGAATAAATTGAGTATTTGTTTGTTTCCTTGCTTGCTTGTCGGTGTGTCTGTTTACCGAACGCGGAGCCCAAGCTATTGTGAGAATTTACTGGCAAATGCTTACAATCTACCTGAGCGAGATTGCAGTTATCTGAAATTCAAATATAAATAATGAATGATCAAAAGACGATGTAATTAAGCTCGAATTAGAGTTTTAAAAGAACTTCATCATGATTCGAATAATACTAAAATTATCTGTAATGTTTTGGACGATGAAGAAAATAACACTGTATGAAAGCAATAGAGAAAACAATATATAAAAGCTTTTTTCCTTTTTGTCTTTTTACCTCACGAGTTCTTAATAGTAAATGGTTATATTAAAATAAACCAAAGCAACTCGTTTATTTACCTCTTTCTCTATACGAAAGAGAATAATTACACTGTTTTATCTGCATTTACTTATTTTTATCAAAGCAGAAATTACTCTGGACATTTCGCCAGTATGCTTTTCTTTGGATGCAAGACGTGGAGAGAACTTTCAAGGAGTTTTTAGCCGGTAACATTGTTGCCCATCCCCGCGACATGTCAGGTGCTGAGATGGTACGTTCAAAAGCGTCAATTTCTTCTCATAAATCAAGAATGGAGAAAGGAACCAGGTGTGTATGCCTGTTGCTTAGTTAAATGACAAAATAATAATTTTTTAACTGAAATTATATCGAGCGGTCCGTAGATCAGTGGTATGGGCTCATACGCGCCGCTCGTTAGCCAATCAGAAAGCAGGATTTGGTTAGCTAGATTTGGTAGGATATCGTCCGGAAAAATAATGTATGTTAATTCCAGATTTCAATACAATTCACCAATTTTATGTGTTTTATTTTATTTCATTATTTTTTCTTTTTGTATTTAAGTTCTAGCCGTAACTCTCTTGGTTCTCATTCATTGGATAATAGCGGAGCTTTGGGTTTATCTGAAAAGACATTCCTTAATCCAAAAAGAACTACTTCGGTGAATGACGTAGAAATCATCAACGTTCCATCTTTAGATGACTTTGACAAGGAAATCGAGATATTTAGAGTAAGTGGTCAAGGAAAAAATGAATTAATAACGTCGATGACTTAATAAAGCCGGCCTAACATTACTCCACGCTCGAAGAGATGTTTTATGCGACAAGTTATTTGACGAGGTCGTTAATAATAGTGAACAAATGTTTGTAAACCTACTGCCTCCTAAATCCAGCTCTTACACCAATCGATTTTTTTGTGCAGATAATTATAGTAAATGGTTGATGTAAATAGTTTCTTATTTATTTTATTCAACATATTTATTTTATTCATATAATATTATCTATTGTAATTTGTAAATTTTATACACATGTAATTCAGTCTTTGACTGCAAAATGTTGTATTTTAATAAACTATTTATCTATCTATTTATCTATCAATAACATGTTGATGTTCTCTGATTTTGTATATGCCTATTGTTTAGAAAAGTCGAGATGAGATCTGCAATTTAAACGACTGGTGCGACATTGGCTGTACAAGAGTCAACATTTCTCCAATTAAAGAAGTTATTCAAACATATGCGAGTAAATGGATGTTTACATATACCAAGTATTTATCTGATCAGGTGTGTAAACTAGAGCATATATTCATTACCAGGAAAAGATCTCATTCCAACCACACAACCAAACACACAAAAATACAACCAACCAATCATGCCAACCATACGGCCAACCATGAAACCATACTCCCAATCAACCATACTCCCAATCAATCAACCAATCAATCAATGAATTAATCAACAAACAAACACATAATACACAACCAATCATACGGCCAACCATGAAACATACGGCCAATCAACCATACAACCAATCAATCAATCAATCAACCAACCAATCGATCAATAAACAAACAAACAAACAAACAAACAAACAAACAAACAAACAAACAAACAAACAAAAAATACACAAGTGACCATATGACCAAGCAACCATACTACCAACCATGATCCATCCATCACGACTGACCAACCAATCAACCATGCAACCGATCAATCAACAATCAACAAACAAACAAATTTATTATTTTTCTTGTAGGTTTCAAGCATATTAAATGACCTGGATTCCTTCCTGAAGCGGATTGAGCCTGGAGTGGAAGCCATTACTGGTGAAGAAAGAGATATTACTTCGTTTATGCGATTAATGGGCATTTTCAATGAGGTTCAGTATATACATGTTCATGTCCTTTAAATATTTGGCAGTTATCTGCCTGGACTTATTTATACGTAATTGATTTTTGTAAAGTAGCGTCATGTTGAATTGTATGGCCATGTGTGGCTTGGATTAGATAGATATGTTCGTTCGAATGTCAGGTAAACTTGGAATTGTAGTGGTAGTGGCGTTCTGTCTGTCTATATTCGTAGCTGGTATTCCACGACCGCACGACAAATCGGAAGCGAAGAAACGAGTTCACGAACAAGAACCACTTTCTGGCGCTTTCTCGATATATGAACAAACCGAAATTCAAACAATCGCTAACCCTAATCATAACCTTAATCCTAACCCTAACCCAAAACTGACTTGGGTTGATGTTATAATAATTTTAAATTTCGGTTGCTTATATATCGAGAAAGGTCCCACTTTCTGACGAAGAACATTTCAAAGGAAGTGAACACAATCTAGATTACGATCACGAAGGATTTCTTCGGCTTCGAGACGGAAAAAACGCGTTTGATCAGTTATCGCCTGATGAAAGTATACGCAGGTTAGAGAGCTGTTTGGAGCCGGGAATTCGGATATTCGTGGTAGAAAATCCTGTTAAAGCTGCCTTATCAACGCTGTCTATAGGAAATTTGAATATTATTGTTTACGCGGTGAACAGTGATAATAATAACATGATTGTAGGATGGCTGTCTGAACACCGAAATCGCGGCTGGCCACTTCCAACGTACTTTTGTGTTTTAGAGAGTTGTTTGGAGTTGGGAAATCGGATACTCGTAGTAGAAAATCCAGTTCACGCTACCTCATCGACGCTGTCTATAGGAAATTTGAATATTATTGTTTTCTTCGCGAACAAAGGATGGAAATTTTCTGTTAATTACCAGTTGTCTTCTTGGACCTGTAAGAATGCACTAGCTAATGACACTACTGTTTGTTTAACTTATGTGGTTACTCATAATTCAACATTCCGAAAGCGACGCAAGAACAGAAGGCATGGATGCCCGAGTTCCTATTATTCCAACACAACAGCGACATTCAATGTACTGCTAATTGGCGATCTTGTGTTTAAATTAAACCCTGGTCCCACTGGGAACAGAATACCTGCAGTGATTGCTCGCAGTGATCATAAGAACAGAGCCCCAACAAATTCATCGCGTACAAACCCTACTGTACTTCGTCACGCATGATAAATCTGTCAATAAATCTGTCAATAATCTGTCAATAAATCTGTCAATAATCTGTCATAAATCTGTCAATAATCTCGCCGCTCACTTTCTGTCTGGTCAATGCTCGCTCTGTTAAATCAAGATCTGCAGCTTTTACCGAATTTGTGTTTGATTCCAACGCTGATCTAGTCGCCCTAACTGAGACCTGGTTATCTGCTGATGACACAGCGGCGAAATTAGAGATTATTCCTTCTGGTTATGCTCTTATTAATCAACCGCGAACTGGGCGTAGAGGGGGTGGGGATGCTCTTCTCTATAAGGACAATATCGCTGTAACAAAGATCAAAAGCGGGGAAGAATTGTCTTTCGAGTTTTCTGAATTGCGTGTCAAATTCGGCTCATTTTCTACGAGACTCGTAATTGTCTACCGTCCCTACTCCGTCCATCACCCAGTTACCACTAGGACTTTCATTGCTGAATTCACTGCATATATAGAATCCATCATACTGACTCTGGAGTCACTGGTGATCACTGGTGACTTCAACCTTCATGTGGACAATCCTGGTGATGCGGATGCTGCTGAGTTTCTTGACACTCTAGAATCCATGGGCCTCGTGCAACATGTAGATGGCCCCACCCATGAGCTTGGTCACACCCTTGATCTAGTTATCATTCGTCAGTCTGACTCTATTATATTACGTCAACCCACAGTTGCTCGTTTCTTTTCTGACCATGCAGCTGTATTCTGCTCTCTAAACTCAGTTAAACCACGTGCTACCGCAAAGTCAATTACTTATAGGAAACTCAAATCTGTTGATCTAGATGTACTTAAGTGTGACCTTGCAAAGTCGGTTCTTTGCACCGGTGAATCTACGGATTTGGACGAGCTTGTCACAATTCGACACTGTCGTCCTTGCTAGATCGTCATGCTCCTTTGCAGGTTAGAACCATTGTTAATAGACCACGTGTTCCTTGGTTCGATAATGACATTAAATCTGCGATTAGAGCGAGAAGAAGAGCGGAACGTAAATGGAGAACTACAAGGAGTCTAACTCATCTGGCTGTTTTTAAGCAAAAAAAGAATTGCGCCACACTCTTGATGAATAAAGCACGCTGCAAGTACTACTGTGACTTCATTGACGACAATAGTGCTGACCAGGGCAAACTCTTCAGAGCAGCTAAAGATTTACTAACAGAGCCGAAGACCTTAAAGTTACCAGATGGATCTAATGCTGAAGCTGTGGCAAATGATATTGGCAAGTTCTTTGTTCACAAAGTTCAGAATATTCATATCAAATTGGCTGATATTATCATACTGTACATAAAAGATCGGACGACTCAATAATAGCAGCTGACCCTGAAGTTTCGTTCACAAATTTTAATGAACTTTCCATGGATGTTATGAGGGATATACTGTAGTTTTTCGATCGGCTAGGAAGTCGTGTTGTTTAGATCCGATGCCGACTTCGATGGTGGTTCAATGCATGGATGAGCTTTTACCTGTCATTACGTCTATGGTTAACTTGTCCCTCCAGACTGGGCATTTCGTTGAGGAATGGAAGGAAGCCTTGGTTAATCCCTTGTTAAAGAAGTGTGCAGGAATTGATCTCGTGTTTAAAAATCTACGTCCTATCAGCAATTTAACGTTTATTTCCAAGTTAACTGAACGTGCGGTTGCCTGTCAGACTCAAGCTCATATGTTTGAAAATTACTTGTATCCAGTCCTCCAGTCGTCCTATAGGAAACATCATAGCACTGAAACAGCATTATTGAAAGTCCACAATGACATCCTGATGAATATGAATAGACAGCAAGTTACACTTCTTGTTTTGTTGGACCTTACATGTAGCTCAGCATTTGATACTGTCAATCATGATATTTTGCTAACGCGTCTCAAGTCCAAGTTTGGCGTGAGTGGAACAGTTTTGTCTTGGTTTGAGTCATACTTATGTGGAAGATCACAACGTGTCTCTGTTAAAGATCACAACGTGTCTCTCAAAGAAGTTTCAACTTGACTGCGGTGTTCCGCAAGGATCTTGCTTAGGTCTGCTCCTGTTCAATATCTATACAAGCAAGTTGTTTGATATTGTCAACCACCATCTCGCTGATGTACATTGCTATGCAGATGACACACAGCTACAGTACCTGTACTGTATATATTTCATTTAGCCAATAGCTCTTCAAGTCAAGAAACTGCTGTCAATCAAATGGAATATTGTATAAGAGATATTAAGCAATGGATGTGTCATGACAAACTTATGTTAAATGACGAAAAGACTGAATTTGTTATCATCGGAACTCGACAGCAATTAGCTAAGGTCAATATAAACCATCTTAGTGTTGGTGACTGTAATATCACCCCTTCAACCTCTGCAAGAAATATTGGAGCATGGTTCGATGAGAAGTTGTCAATGACCACGCATGTTACTAAGATGTGTAGAGCCGCTTTCTATCATATACATAATATAAGGCGTATAAGGAAGTACTTATCACAAGATGCCGCCGAAACACTGATCCATTCATTTGTTACTAGCAGGGTGGACTATTGTAATAGTTTGTTACACGGTCTACCTGTCTACCAACTTGAGAAGATGCAGAGGGTACAGAATGCTGCCGCCAGACTAATTTTTATGGAACATAAATATTGTCATATAACGCCACTACTTGTGAAGTTGCATTGGTTACCTATTACATTTGTACTTTTAATAACTTTTAAGGCGATTAATGGACTAGCACCATCGTATATCATTAACTTAATTTATATTAAGTCTTGTTCTAGTGTGAGGTACACCCTCAGATCGAATAAAGGATTGTTACTAGACCATCCTAAATGCAAAACCTATGTCACACTTGGGGACCGTGCATTTATGGTCGCAGCTCCGAAATTGTGGAACACTTAGAAATCAGGAGTGTAAAGACTTTGGCTAGTTTTAAGAGTTATCTTAAGTCGCATCTTTTTAAATTAGCTTTCTTAAATTAAACCTTTTATTGTTTAATTTTTATTACTGTATTATTAAGTTATTCATTATTTTTTAGTATATTTAATAATAACAATGTAATATAATTTTTAGATAGTTGTTCAGTTGTATTAGTCTATTAGATATTGTAATGCGCATTTGATCATTACGTTATGGAAAATGCGCAATATAAATTATTAATTTTTTTTTTTTTTCAGGTTAACACGCAGCAAGCCGAAATGGACAGCAAATTCGTTGCAATGAAGAGATCTATTATGTTGCTGGAAAAGTATGACCAAAAACTTCCAGAGACAACGCAGAAGTTTTACGCCGCAGCCCCACAAAAGTAAGTTTAAAGTAGGAACAAGTCTTGAATTGTTAACACGTTGTACTGATGTGGGTCTACACTGCATAGTTGGCTTATTTACTTACGTCTGTCTGTTTACTGGCCTGTCTGCTTACTGGTCTGCCTGCTTACTGGTCTGCTTGATTATGGTTCATTACATCCAATGCTCTCAAGCTCTTCTGTTTTCTGCACATATTTAATATAGTCGATCAAGTAGAACGATGCTTTTATGTCCTCATTGAGGTTATACTTCTGAGATGAAACCAAAAAAGAATTATCCGAAAAAAAAGAAATGAAGTTTGTATAATTAACATATTTAAAATTCAAAATTATTCATATGCAAAAAAATAAGTTTAAATAAAATTATATTGGCGGAGATACTGTATAACAGGACTGCTAAATTTTCAACTAGCTTTTTCTCGGCTTTCGATTTTCAACCAAATATCGTATAGAAAAAGCTCCATCTCTTCATGTATTTATTCGATTTGTCTTACATTTTCACAAATTGTTTTTACATATGGCGTAGCTAAATAATTTTCCGTGTAGAGAATCAGATTGCACATTGGCAGTTTCATGCAAATCGACATGACCTTCGAATGGAACCGTATTTTGGATGTAGGAGTGCGGCAAAATAAACAGATTTCAAATTCATTAAATTGTTCTGTAGTCGCACCTCTCACAAGCGAACTCACTTACAGAAAATTCGAGATTTTAAATAAAAAAACAACTTTTGTCATACTCCTGTAGCCTATTACAGTATATAGGCTTTCAAACTATATACAGTTTTAAGGTTGAGACATGTCCGATGTATTCTGGAGGCGCTACTTAAATTTAATTGGAAACACACCCTGAAGGTTTACGATAACCTTAAAGCATGCCTCTCCATGATGCATTATACCCTGATGGTTGTTTTGATTCGTCTCTTTTCTACCATCTACAACAGCATTTTGTCATTCGTTTGACCTTGATACTCATGCATTGCTGCAACACCACAGTATATACCGTGAAACGTAAAAGCCTCAATACTTTCTCAGATCAGTTTTGTGCTATGTCCATGAGCTCTGACATGCATATAGCTATATGCATGATACACACAGATGTTTTTAATGAGCTGTTTGATGGACATTCGTTAATGTTGCTGTTTATAAAATAAGTTGCTTACGCACTGAGCCCGTTGCCGTGTTCAGATAAGAGTATAGAAATACGGAATTTCCCCGCCTTTTTATTTAGTCTGATTATTTATATATAAGTTTTTTTCATATTATATCCAGTTCTTTTGAGAACTTAACAGCTGAAAATGGCCGCCAATTTAATATTCTTTTATGTGGATTTTAATTAACCTACAAGCCTCGTTCTTATGTTTATAATTAAAAATAATTTTTCATAGGGTCTACAGTATATACTGTTGGGATGTTGTGAGACTTTCGAAAAGCTATAAAACACTTGCCTTATACGGCTCTCACAAAACCCCGCGTGTTTATATCACACATGGGAAAAAATTTGAACATAATGCTTTCTCTTTGTTATCTTCATCTTTGTCATGCGACACAGATTTTTTCCTGATAGTGCAATGGCATTATGTTCGATGTGTAGATGTTAGAAAGATCACCAATGACAAAGGTTTGTCATGTAGAATAGTAAAAATCAAATATATTATAGCCAGCAGTTTAAGCCAAGCTTAAGTATTAACCATTAAAATTATTGTGTCATTAATTTGATTTTCCTTTTGTACAAACTCAACGATTGATAATGGCACCTATGTTTCTTTCTGTTAGATGGAATAACCTAAAAATGAAAGTTGCTCAAGCCAAACAACGACTTGGACCTCGTATACAGTCTGAAGAAAAAAGCGTAACTGTGGTAAGATCAAAACGTAATGTTTTGTGAGTAAAGGTTGATGTTAATGTGCCTACGCAATGAAAATTTACCAAATCATACATATCTTTGGATTGATTTAACTAAATTGACTTTGTAGACTTCCTCAGTCAACAAAACTAAACATTATTATGGTTTATGGATATGATTGCCAAGGAAACACATTAGTTTAGAGGTCGCTCTTCTTTCAAAATTGTTCTTTGTTTTCAACAACATGTACAGCAACTTTGGGCTTTTAACCATTTGACATCGTTTCTGTGCAATTTTTAATGCAACAGGAAAGTTTAAAACAAAATACATTTGACTGCAATGAACAAAAACGGAAAAATCCATGTTTAAATAAAAGAAGCCTGTAAATTAATATGTTGCTATTGTAACCATATCTAAACTATATCAATGTTTAGTTTTGTTGACTAAATTTTCGATGCATAAGCAAGCACTTTACGGTTGATGTTAAAGTGCCTATGCAATGAAACATTCAGTTGTAAAATAACTCTTTTATTTGAAAGAACTATTGAAACTATAAAGACTAACCATTTGCAAGTTTTCCATATCTCGCTTCACTCTTGAGATATTAAGATTTGTTTGATATGTAAATGATCATACTTATGACATAACTGCATAATAACTTATTGAAACTCTGATATATCCTTAGATTATGTAAATGCAGGTTCATGTGCGTGGATGTATCCAATGACATCAAATATGCAAATCATCAAACGATTCCATGTGATAATATGAAGATATGCAGAATTTTTCAATAAGTCATTATGCATTGTGATGTCATAAGTATGATCATTTACACATGAAAAAGTTGTAAATGGTTGGTCTTTATAGTTTCAAGAGTTCTTTCAAACAAAAGAGTTATTTTACAACTGAATTTTTCATTGCATAGGCACTTTAATGTTTTGTAAGTAAAGATGTAAGTTTTTCGTGTGTATGTTCTTAACTGCTTTAAAGCAATTTAACGCAAATCTCTTGGTAGGTTGTACTTTATTAATTTAAATTTATACAATATACTGTATATTTTACTATAATTGTTCCTATATCTCTTAATATTTTTTGTATATAATGTTTGAATCGATTTTTAATCTTGATTTTTCTGTAATTTTTCAGGAATTGGGAGCATTTGGAAAACGATGTGACTTCCTTGTCCGCGAGTTTATGAGCTCAGAGGCATTTAATCGAAAATGTCTTATATATACCGCTTTTAATCTGATGGAGTTGTATCAGAAAAGAATGGAAACTCTTGCAAACGAGGCCCAGGTAGGGAATAAAATAAGCTTTATTGATCATGATTATGGTGTGTGATATCGTTATGATGTAGAATCTGGGAAGGAGAATGGTTATTGATTTTTTTTATTTGATTGGATTATAGGATTTGATTGAATTGCAAGAACTTCTGGAGAAAAACGTCGTTAACTTTTCTATATTACCTGAGTGAGTAAACGGCAATAAAAAAATACTTGACACTAAAATATTTAAAGTGGTTCTCCGAAAAAATGCCTTGTTTTTATCAAATGATCTAAAGTTATTACTACAATTAGTAATCATGCGAAATTTCATCTTAAAATTCGTTGAGAAAGAGGTTGTGTGTAAAACGTCAATTGTATACGCCGCCATTAAAATAGCAAGACTTAGCAATGTGGATTAAAAGGCATGTTATGACGTCATGGCCTCAAGAGCAACAAATCAGAGCCAAGCGTGTTGAGTCAAAAGCAGTCTCGACTCATTCCTCCTAAAATACAAACTTTTCACAAGATACAACCATTATTTCAATGAATTTCAAAATCAAACTTTGCACGATTACTAATTCGCATGATGTCTTTATTTAAAAAACGTTTCATCGAACAACCACTTTAAGCTATCTCGTGAACTATCTATTGTGTTAGTTCAACTTGGAGTTTTCTTCGTTTCATACCGCTCTGTTCTGTCATGTTGTATTTTGTTCTGCTAGTAATTAAGAAATAAAAACACGTTTAGCGTGCAATTATCGAGTTATGACGGCATGACGGAAATTTAAAAACACGAGAGACGCGTGTAAAACACGAGACGATAGCCAAGTATTTTGCTAGCTTCTCGAGTGTTTAACTTCCTAAGTTCCGTATAACTCGATAATGGCACTAAGACTAATTATTTTTATAAAATAATGTCTTTACATTGTAAATAAAAGCAAGAATACTGCGGCTTAAAGTGCACATATATGGTTTTGAAATGAATATAGAGAATATAAATGCTAAAAAAGTTGTTCAATAATTAAAAAAAATAAATTTTGAAGAACAATATTTTATTGCAAATCTATTTCAAAAGTTGGCGCTATTTTTCGTGGCCAAATGTACGTCACATCTGGCCACGAAAAATAGCGCCAACTTTTTAAATAGATTTGCTATTAAAGTGCCCATAACCTCAAAATGTTTTATTGTCTTGTTTGGAAGAACTTTTTTTCTTTGCTTTCTTTTTGAGATATATCAGTTTGTTTGATATGCAAATGTCTGGAATTTCGTCAAACATGCATAATGACTAATTATTGGAGAAATATGTATATCTCTTTCATTCTCGAACGAAATCCTTTAAAATCAAGAAGTTTGGTGTTGTGGGAGAAACGCACACACGCGTTATTCACACTTTAGTGTTTTTATTTCATGAACGCAAAGATATATAACATTCTCTGATAACTCATTATGCATGTGTGACGAAATTCCAGATATTTGCATATCAAACAAACTGATATATCTCACAAAGAAAGCGAAGAATTGAAAATCTTCAAAAGAAGTTACTTTATCATTTTAAAAGTTCTTCCAAATAAGACAATAAAAAAATTTGAGGTTAGGGGCACTTTAAATATTGTTCTTCAAAATATTTTTTTTATTTTTTCAAAAAACATTTTTTCAAATTTGAAATGCTGATTAAGATGAAGTAATATTGAAATTTACAATACAAAAGTACGAAATACAAAAGTATTCTTTCAGAGAAATTTTAAGTTTACCTTATTTTTGTATTATGGTAAAATAATGTGGTTTAGTGGTTACCTGCACATGGCTATGAGCTGGGAGACCCGGGTTCAAATCCTGGGTCGGACCACCACTCGGGTCTTAAAATAATTAAGGAGAAGGTGCTACCTTTGCAACAACACCAGCAAGTGGTAAGACTTTCGGGTCTTCTCGGAAAACGACCTTACAGGTACATCGTAGACCCTCGGAATCTCTATCATTTGGGTTTTCCGTTCACCTAAGAGTGACAAACTGAATAGTCGAGCGCTTAAAACATGAGCCTCTGGCTCGGATAAATAGGGAAACCTTATCCTGCATGATCGACTCTAAATAAATCAAATCAATCATGGTCATAACGTATCACAATTTAACCGATATGCTTACTAGAGTTGCCTTATATGATTATTAGTTTTCTGTCCAGTCTTTCTTAACTATTCTTGGTTTTTCTACTGTAGTTTGAAAATTAAAGGTTTGTTGTGACATTTATTGTATTGTAAATGCAATCGTAAATAATGCGTCCATATTTTATTTGATATCGCAGACTCGAATCTGATTTGGATTGCCTTCGCGAAGTCTGGAACATGTTCCGGTAAGTGTAACATTTATTTACTTTTATTTGTTATATATACTTGTTATTTATTTACTTTTATTTGCCCATATATCCAAGGAGTTTTTGAATGGTGCCCTTTCATTATACGTATGAAAAGTTTAATAATAAATAATAATAACAAATAATAATAATAATAATAATAATAATAATAATAATGATAATGATGTAAACTTCATTTCATTGTAATAATAATAATAATAATAATAATAATAATAATAATAATAATAATAATAATAATAATAATAATAATAATAATAATAATAATAATATTTTTCTCTCTGAACTAGAACCCAAGCATAAATTACATCAGCTTAGTTACAAATTCTAATTAATTACATCTAAGCTTCATTATTAGTTGTTCAAGACAGTAATTTTTTAACTCTATGGCGCCAAATATAGTTTGACCCAATAATAGCTGAGATTGAACAGTCACGGATAACGCCTTTCAAAACATCCTTGTCTCTTGAAAATACTTTTAAGTTTGACCATACATCTTTATGAACTGTTCCAAGAGAACCAAAACATAGTACAAACAGTTTCGTGTCGTAGCCATTTTTCTTCAAACACTCCACCAATGGGTTATATCGAACCATTTTTGAATTTTTAGCCAAGTCATGATATATGTCAAAACATACCGTAATCTCAACAATTTGACAACATTTAGACAATTCATTTACTACAATAATATCCGGACGACGATGATGCAGCTCATTCATTTCATCTTTCAGTAGGGGAAACACTGTTTCTATATTCCTCTCAGACATAACACGAACTCGTCGACAGCACCTCCTGAGCATATTCACGACTATACTCACAATTCGATCGTGGCGTCTGCTGTAAAAGTTTCCAAATGTTCTGATACAACCATTTAACAAATGAGCCATACTTTCCGTTTTTTGACAACCAAAAGGACATAACGGATTATTTTCCCTATTCCAAATATATGTTGTAAATCTCGTAGGCAATATACTCAACCTGGCCTTCGCTACAAATCGAATTAGATGATCATCAACCTTCCAATTATAAAAGATTGAACTTGATAATTTCGGATTTATGTTTGTCATATTCAGGAACTGGCCTTGGATGGATAATTTTTCTGCGTCTTGTACATCGCGATCGCCACACAACTTCATTAAGCGCTTTTGTAAATTATTTGGCGGTAATTCTAAACCATTAGCGTGAACGGTAATCATGTCATTTACAAATGTAATCGTTACATTCAGCTTTCTTGCATATCTAACCAAATCCGGCCAATCCGACTGACAGCCATAAGACGTACTTGTATGGAGAAAACCTTTATCATTTAATTCATAACCAAGAAAGTTATTATCTGAGTTTGTAAATTGTACACCACGCTTGATCATATCCAACTTCAGTGATTCCCGGGCAATAAAACGAAAACTCAGTATCTCGTGATTTAACATTTTTACCAAAAATGCAATTCTCGTAGTATGATAAACATCCGATATACGTTTCACACCCAAACCACCTTTCAGTCGTGATATAAAAACAAAGAGTCTTGTTGTTGAATGGTATAGGCCAAATAACTCTCGTACTACATTAACTAGATAAGAATCCATTTCCAACAAAATATTTTCCGAAAATCGCGTGTTATAAAAATGGTGAAGAACCTTCGCGAGGGCAAAGTTGTTGAACGCACTGCATTTCAGCATTAACGGAAGCTCGCAGTTTTTTATTAGATCAACTAACTTCTTATACGATGATACCATCTCTTCAATTTGGGATTGATCCTCACCAGATAGACTCAATGATTTACCAAGATATTTATATGGAACATTCTTTGCATAAACAGGAAGCAAGCAATTGTCAATAGAAATATCTGGTACGACATCTCTCTTTCCCTTATACCAATTATTCCCAGAACGACGGCCATAGAACACGGCGCACTTTTCAGGTTTAACTGCAAGACCAGCTCGAGACATTATCGGTTCAGCGGCAGATAACATGTCTGTAATCACATTCAATTGATACGAAGTCAAGGCAATATCATCTGCAAAAGCTTGAACAGGCAATGGATTTAAACGGATTTCAACTTCAATATTCATTGTTACCATGGCAACAGATACCATCGGTTTGCATACACGATCGATGACCAGAATGAACAACAAAGCACTTAAAGGGTCTCCAGTCTTTGTTCCTTGTATAATAAAAAAGCGCTCCGTCAACTCATGACCACATATAACACGAAATGATGAATGGCGATACAGATCTTCAATTAAACAACAGTAAATCATAGGTATATTGAAATGTTCTAAGGTCTCAAAAACGAACTGATGTTTCACACTACCAAATGCATCGGCGAAATCAACAAACACCATGTGAAATTTAGTACTCAGGTGGCGAAAATCATCCAAGGAAGACTTGAGAGTAAATATAAGTTCTTGTCTATCTCTCTTGTTCAAAAAAGCACGCTGCCAAAAAGAAATTTCACTCTGTATGTACGGAATCATTCTATTACACAATGCCTTCGACATCACTTTATAAACTACTGGCAACAGAGAAATATCTCGTAGCGTCGTAAGATCGCTCTCCATGTAATTCTTTTTCGGAATCCTTTGTACCACACTCTCTTTCCATTGGCGAGGTAATTTCAAATTAATCAGCGACACGTTAAAAATCTGAACAAGTGTTTGCCCATCGTAATCCACGCCATGTTGGAACAATTCTTTTAGGTCTTCATAGTATACACCATCTATACCTGCAGATTTACCATTCGGTAAACCTTTAACAATTTCTTCGATGATCGATAATGTGAAATAGTCAATTGGATCGACCAATAGATCATCACTAACAAAATAACGGTACGAATCCTGTTGATAGAATAACTCACTGACATATTTAGGAGATGCTCTATAATATTCCTCATTTCGCTCTAAAGATACGGCAGCCGAAACTCTTGAAGGCCAACAACCATTGTTACATATAATATTGAAAGCCTTCTTTCGTTTATTTATCCACAGATAAACAAGTTTTTCTTTACATACGCGATGTTGAATCCTATCATTATCTTGACCTTTCAAAGCAAAGTATGGACGAATTGTATTGTTTATATAAAAGAGTTGTTTTTGTAAAAACTCTATTGACGATGTATTAATGTCTTTGTCTATATGTTGGTCTCGAGGGAAAGATTTGACAACTCGACAGCAGTATTTTACGAAATTTGCATTCCATGGTTGATTAGGCTTTCTCTTAAGGCGGAACTCCTTTCGCATGTAGAAAATACTTGACACGATTTTAGCAACCTTTATCCACAAATTGATGTTTCCTCTGCACACAAAATCGCCGTGATTTATACTTCTACTCGCAATACGTTTTCTAAACAACAATTCTGCTTCTTCAAACTGACTCCATTCATCAGTGTTCAACCTTTTAAGATACGGGCTAAAATCACGTACAAGATGGCCGAGTTTAACTCCCGTGTAGACAATCTTTCCAGCAGCAAGAGCTTGCTTGTGTATGGCTTTGATTCTTGAAACATTAAACTTGGTCATATACACTCAATAGTTCAACTAAACTTCACGAAAACTTAGATGCAAGCATTAACGACGGCAGCTACGACGGATTATTAACAAAAACCAACGCTTCAGAGCGGAGCGTGCTTACGCACGTCCACGCACGTATTTGATATCGCAGACTCGAATCTGATTTGGATTGCCTTCGCGAAGTCTGGAACATGTTCCGGTAAGTGTAACATTTATTTACTTTTATTTGTTATATATACTTGTTATTTATTTACTTTTATTTGCCCATATATCCAAGGAGTTTTTGAATGGTGCCCTTTCATTATACGTATGAAAAGTTTAATAATAAATAATAATAACAAATAATAATAATAATAATAATAATAATAATAATAATGATAATGATGTAAACTTCATTTCATTGTAATAATAATAATAATAATAATAATAATAATAATAATAATAATAATAATAATAATAATAATCTGTGTTTCGTGTCCAGACCTCTTCGCGGAACTATGTAAAGCGAACATAGACTCGGCACAGTGGATGTCCGTCTGGATGGATGTTGTCTGTCCAGTTTTATGACGTTTTGTGACGTAGGTTTGAGTTTCAGATATTGTTCGTTTGTTCGATTTAAAATATGACCGCTCAACCGCCAGATAAGTCGCTCAATTCAGAAATATTACAAACGTGAAGTTCGATTTGGCAAAAGTGTCGCGAGGCTCGCTCGTTTCGAGTAAATGTTGTTCGAATTAGATGTATGGCGTTCAAATGGTCATATTGAATTTTCACATTATAAACGCGCCATATGATTACCGTATGTATATGATCGCTTTGATACGTGGTTTAGATTGTTATGGAGTGGAACACGACAACAAACGACAGCGTCCTAATTCAAGGAGACACAAAAACCTCAATGTTTTTGACAACGGTGATTTCCGTATGTTATTTTAATATTAGAATGGTATTCCCGTTCGTTTGTTCGATTTGAAATATGACCTCCAGATAACTCCGACGTTCAATTCAGCAAATATTACATTTGGCAAAGTGTTGCTTGAATGGAAAACTTATAACTTCGCGAGGTTTGCTCTTTCGAATAAATGTTGTTCGAATTCGATATACACTGTATGGCGTTCACATGGTCACATTGAATTTTGACATTATAATACCGTATGTTATTTTAACATTTCAAGGCTATATGATCGCGGCTTGCTTGATACGTGGTGCAGATTCTATACATTCTATTTATTTAATCATCTATGCTATAAGTATAGATAATTTCTAGCATCATTCTGTTTGCATGTCTGATCCTGAACACTGCTCCAACCTCGTACCCACTGCTCTTGTGTCAGTCCAGAGGCAGCATTTCACTTCTGATAAGAAATCCTAGTATAATAATAATAATAACAAAAAGTTTATTATACGTATGTATAAGATGTATAAGTCTAAATGAAGGTTACGTAGTTAACACAGAAATAATTTAAATGGTAAGTGACGTTGAAATTGATGCATTTCACTCTGATGAAACGTCAACTCGAAAAGTCAGCTACCCATTTATACTATTTTGACAATTAACTACCTTAATTTAGACTTCTAATTTTTTTATACCACATAGTTTATTTCTAAAACATTTTTATATGAGGAGCTAAAATATCGAAAACTCCTACATGAATGTTCCTCTATTCAAGGAACGTAAAGTTGTTTGAAAAAGACTCCGCTCCTCCTTGTTTCTTCAACCCACTTCTTGGTTATAAGATAAGGAATACTAAATAAGGAGTGTTTTTGTTTTACGCGGGATTTACATATCGATAATCTTGTTCTCAAATGAGTGACGACTTTATCACGCTAGTAAATAGCGAAATAGTAAATATCATGGAATGTGACTTGTACTCGTATTTGTAGTAAAATACGTCGAGTAATAGTTCCCTATTTCCCACCCAAAACTGCAGGAAAATGTTTCGTGGAACTCCTCCTCTTGCGTTCCTACTTTATATAGAACAGTAACGGTTGGGATAACCTGGATTCGATAAACTTACTTAATATTTAATGGGCCTTTCATTTCTGATTTTAGAGACGTTCAAGAGCAGCAAAATGGATGGCGACGTCAACGATGGCTTAAGTTGGATACTAAACTTCTTCAAAAAGTACTCGATAATCAGTTAGAGATTGTCAACTCGCTTCCCTCTCGTAGCAACAGCTGGGATGTCCACACTGGAATGTTGGACTCCATCATCGACTTGCAGGTTCTAGTCCAATATTTTCAAGAAGCACGCTATTACAGAAATTGTTTTTTAGAGAAGTTGCGTTGAAAGTTGCACTGTACAAAAATGTTATGCATGATTTTAAAATTTTTTTGAAGTACCACATGCCACTTTGAATCAGTTAAGGCCATTTTCCATTTCATCGTTTTATTCGCTACCAGCTAAAATAATTCGACATTGACGTCATATTTTCCGTTATATGAGAAATTCATAGTTATATCAGGCATAGATTGCGGACTCGACTCAGGCAGAGGGCCACTATGGGGAACCCAAGATGGCAGCTCAAGCAGGCAAAAGCTCAAGTGACCAGATCAAGGAAAGTGACTGTACACGACTCTCACTAAAATATAAACTGATAAAATCGTTTCAAGCCTGTCAGGACGCTCTAACGCATCAGTATGATCGAAAAAATTGGCAATTTCCGTACGTAATGTTCGAATATTGGTTAATTGGGTCGATGTCCTTTCAATGACGATACTTGTTGCTTTCATTTCACTCGTTTCTCTGACTTTCATTGCCCTTAAGATAACCTAAATTTGTTTTATAAATACTTCTGATATGATACTGTTGTTAAACTTAGCCGCCATCTTGGAGCTCCATAGTGGCCCGCTATCAAAACAATGGCCATGTTACGACCACAATCAATGTCTCCTGACCTATGGATAAATTTTCTTTGTTTTCAAAGTCCCCACGAGAATGGAGAGCTAACAAAATTTTTCACCACACATTTTTTCCTCCGACGGTGTTTGGATCAGGCTATGTAAACACTGGCGGCCATTTTCTATTTGTTAACTGTCATTTGTGTTACACTATTGGTTTATCTATAGACGTGTTTGCCGATGGTAGAGGATCTAAAAAAAGCAGCATTAAGACCTCGACACTGGAAACAACTGGTGCGTTTAACTGGAGAAAACACTCATCATATATCAACTGATGGGCTTGTTAAGATGTCTCTTGGACAACTGATTGAACTTGGACTTCATCGTAAGTACACGAGATATATAAAATTATAGTGATTTAAAGAAACCACGTACGTTTTGTGAAATATAAATTAAAAATATGAAAAATGAATAAACTTTTTAAGTGTAAAGATTCCTTTCAGATACATGTACATGGACATAGATAAGATACTGTAAGGATGATCAACAATGTCACCAACCAGCCAACCAACCAACCGACCAACCTGCTGCCAACTATCCATCCACACATTTATCCATCGATCCACATCCATCCACCCACATCCATTTATCCATCCGTCCATCCATCTATCCACATCCATCCACCCACATCCATTTATCCATCCATCCGTCCATCCATCCACATCCATCCACCCACATCCATTTATCCATCCGTCCATCCATCCATCCACATCCATCCACCCACATCCATTTATCCATCCGTCCATCCATCCACATCCATCCATCCACATCCATCCACCCACATCCATTTATCCATCCGTCCATCCATCCACATCTATTTATCCGTCCGTCCATCCATCCACATCCATTTATCCATCCGTCCATCCACCCACATCCATCCGTCCATCCACCCACATTCATTTATCCGTCCATCCATCGACATCCATCCGTCCATCCATCCACATCCATTTATCCATCCGTCCACATCTATCCACATCCATCCGTCCATCCATCCCTCCACATCCATCCATCCACATCTATCCACATCCATCCGTCCATCCACCCACATTCATTTATCCGTCCATCCATCGACATCCATCCGTCCATCCATCCACATCCATTTATCCATCCGTCCACATCTATCCACATCCATCCGTCCATCCATCCCTCCACATCCATCCATCCACATCTATCCACATCCATCCGTCCATCCATCCATCCACGTCCATCCATCCACATCCATCCGTTCATCCATCCATCCATCCACATCCATCCATTCCATCGATTACTATTTCTTAATGTTGTTTAATATTATTTTGTAGATCATGCGGAGGAAGTACGTTCTATAATCCAGAAGGCTACAAAAGACGTTGCTATTGAACGATCCTTAAAGACGTACGAAGAAGTGTGGCTCAGTAAAGTCTTTGATCTCATATCTCACAAGAAAGCTAGGGCGTCTTCAGATGCTATTGTTGGTGGAACACAGGAGGTTAGTACATTATGCTTTATTAAACTTCCTTTACCATCCACTTTAAGAATGGGCTTTTTAACACATTTAGCATTAGCAAAGACCTAAATAATGTGAGGTTGAATTGAACAAGTTGATTTTTTTATTTTCCCCAACCATATCAACTGACGTTTGTTGGCAACTTATTTCTATGGCTTTTTCAAAACGTTTTTTATCAGGTTGCTGGGAGTGAAATAGATTCTGAAGCTCAGGGCCAGGGTGGGCATCGTGGATTATCAGGCAGGTATTCTGTTACAAGCTATGGCAGTGGTGGTCTTAGTCACAAGGAAAGCAAAACTCGGAGGACTACTCCATCGTTAAACTCTGGAACATTTTCACAGTCATTGATCAACCTCACGCAGGTACCTTACTCCCCTTCTTTAACTACTTTACTGTGCGTAGGGTGAAAATTTTGAGGCTACTTTGCTAAAAAAGTGTATATTTTAGAAACTGGGCCTGTCAAAATTAAAGTAACAACGCCGTTCTAAGTTATACAGTATGAGTAATGTGGCTTAACTGGAAGTGAAATGATGCACTGGGTCAGCGCGGATATCGTCACAGCTGTAGTTTGCGGCTTTCGCAATACTTGATTTGCGTTTGTGTTGTTGCTGCTGTTGTCGTTGTTGTTGTTTGTTATTATTGTTGTTATTGCTGCTGCTGCTGTCGTCGTCGTTGTTATTGTTGTTGTTGTTGTTGTTGTTGTTGTTGTTGTTGTTTTGCTGTCGCTGTTGCATAAACGCTATTTATTTATTTATTTCTCTTAGGATTCTGGTCCTCTGTGTCTCCTGACTAACTGTGACCCTATTTTTGATGAACTAGAATCTCATCAAGTAAGAATGATAAATTCGTTTCACGATATCTGCCGGTAATATCTCCCACATTTAGCTTTCGCTGGCTTGAAGAAAAAATAATTGCATTCTTAAAAGTGAGCCTTTAGGAACAACGTGCACCCCTGCTACAAGAATATTGCTATATTTAGACATGATGCCGATGCAAAATCCGAAAATGCGAAATGTCCAGGTCCCTCCCAGTAATTTACAATCCATTTTTACTTTGGCCTAACTTCAGCAAAATGACCAAGCGCGAAAAAAGAACTGACTTAGAAGTGAAAAAGAACGCTGTGTTCTATATCTCTATACGCGAGTATTTTGAAATGTGAGCATTTCAATTTTTTGGAAAAAATTCAACTTCCGTGGTCTCAGCTGGTTCCCAAGAAGGACCTGCGTACTGGTAGGCATCTTCGAGGTGATGAAAAGGAAGAAATTCGTCATATAGGAAAGGTGATGGTAGAAGCAAAAAGCGAGGCTATATTGTCCGTTCCAAAGAGTCCTCCCCCGCCTCCTCTGGAGACAGTAATCAAGAAGGGCGAATGCCCAACCATTAGAGGAAAATATTTATGGGCTTCGAAATCTAGAAATTTAAACTATACACCATTTTTACATTATAAATAACATTTTTAGTGACACTTTTTAAAAAATTCTTTTGTAAAATTAGAAGATTTTAGAACTAAAATAATTTCGATAGGTTAGATTAAACTCAAATCCTCAAAAAATGTTTCTGAGTCCCGGACAGGTATTGAACTGTATCCTTCTGATGCCCAGTGAGACGCTCTAACCATTGAGCTACCGAGACTCACTGATGTACCACCTAATAAAGATGCAAAACCGCCTAATAATGCACAACCGTGACAATAAAAAATTGAATATATTTACTAACGTTTCAAATTTTTTATTGTAATAACTTAATCACTGTGAAGATATTGCTGGATGCAACGAAACGTTAGTAAATATATTCGAATTTTTTATTGTCATGGTTTTGCATTTGAAGATTTTAAAGTGCCTATAACGTCTGTGGGGATTTAAAATATTTGTAATCTATGGATTCTCCCAAGATTAATTGTAATATATCTTATCAACGGAAAATTTCATCTTCATAGACTTTTTTGCTGTTAAAGTTGACGGAAATGACGTCATAGCGGGCAGCTGTAAAGAGGTTTTCATGTAGAGAGATTCCCGCTATGACATCCTTCCGTCCACTTTAACAGCAAAAAAGTCTATGAAGATGAAATTTTCATCTGACAAGATATATTACAATTTATCTCAGTTAATCCATAGATTACATATATGTTAAATCCCCACAGACGTTATATGCACTTTAAGCTGGGCTCTTATCTTTATTCTACGTCTACGTTTTCCGCCCGGAAAGTCAATTGCTACGATGTTCCGCCTAAAATTTAATATATGCAACTGCCTATCCAATATATGTACTGCTTATGCGTCAGTAACTATTCAGTAATGCTTGGGTGTCAGGACCGATTACTTTTATAATTCCTTTTAACATGTATTTTTTTCACAATTTAATATACACTGTTGATTTTTAATTATTTTAATATGTCCATTTTCTAAACCACCGTTGGGCTACTTTGGCATCGTAAATAAAGAATCTATATCGTTGTTCGTATAGGTTTCACTGCAAAGCATGTTGTGCGGAACTGCCGCCAGTTCTTTTACAGATGACATCTTAAAATGGCAAAAACAGTTACAAACAGTCGAAGCTGTTTTAACGGTGTGGCTTGAGGTACAAGACAAGTGGGTGGAATTAGAAGATGTAAGTTTGTTTTGCACATTCTTTATTGAATGTTATTGCCGTGTTTCTAGCAGTTTAGTAAAAACACTTGTTCGTTTACACCAGTGTTTTCTTTTCTTGAAGATATATGCAAGTTTTGAAATACGTATTGCATTGCCGCACGAAGCTAACCTGTTTGCTGCAGTGAATCGTGATTTTAGAGTCCTAATGAAAGCAACCGAAAGAAATACTAATGTGCTTCAGAGTTGCGCTAGAACTAGTAAGTCTATAGATCGTAATTTATTTTAAAGTGCGTTCATACTAGCGGAGTGTTTGGACCGAGATTTACTTCTATCGGCTTAACCGGTTGCGTGCTCGCCAGAGCGGACTATAGCTTTGCATTACCGGAAAAAATGCAATGTGATGGGTCAACACTTGTTTTGGGGGCGGAGTGTTCCTTTAAAGAACAATATCTCTAGTTTTCTTCGGTGTAATATTTTTAAAATTTGTAAATAGATATGGCCGTCTAGAACACCCCAGCTTAATATTAAGAAAATTGTAGGAACCGTTTTTTCACCATAAAATTATTCGTTTAAAAATAGTTCTCTAGCTGCATTAAAAATTTTGAAAATTAGGTATATTGTAACGCTTATTCCAAGTTACTTTTACACAGAGTTTCAAAGAAATTCTGCGAGCTCAGCGACGCCAACCACAAATGCGAGTGCCATAGCAACGTTAATTTTTACGCCAAATCGCGATTTAGCGCAAAAATTAGCGATGCCACGGTGCCCGCATTTGTGGATAACGTCGAATAAGCTCGCACCGCCATGTTCTATACTACTACAGCAGTCGTTAACTTGACGCACCCCTCCCCACACTCTCCACCGATTAATGTCAAACACACGCAAGACTCGTGAAACAATACTGAATTTGTACCAAATCACATTTCAGTCACGTTTAAAAAATAGTCGTTTCAACATTTTCACAAATTTGTGTCGCTTCAAAATTTTCACGCTTTTTTTTGACTGACACATTTCCAATTCACGCGCGAAAAAAAAGCCACTAGATTTTGATTCTAGTGGTGATGTTTATCCAAATGGATAGCGAAATGGTGCTCTTTTGATTGGTCAATTCACACCAGCGTCCACAACAAATGTTTTATCCAAACAAGTATCCAAATGGATAGCAAAATGACGCTCTTTTGATTGGTTAGCAACATTAACTAATTTGCATACTAACAGGTGGCCAGTTGTTTCGCGAATTAGTCCGTTTGTTCACTATTTTCAGTGGTATCTCTCACTACAATGTTTTTGTGACCATATGCGTAGGAGTCAATACCATTTTCTAAAAGGTATCGCTTATCATCGAAGCAGGATAGCGATACTTTACTAATTTCATAACTACCGAGCTGATGTTTGACACTTCTAATGGTCTTCATTGTGTGTCGCAACTGTTTCTGCTCGAGTAACACGCTTTTGTAATCTTCGTGTCTGATTACCTTTTTAATTATATTTTTTCTAATACCTTTAGCGGTTTTCCCACCACCTCCACCCTCTTTCAAATAGCTGTACATTTTACTGCGCAACCCGACGAACTCGACAATTGGCGTTCCAGCGCACTCGTCCTTCATCTTCCCAATAACTTTCTTATTCTCTCTAAAAAAGAATGGGCTGTCTGCAGGGTAGTCACTATTGTCGAACTTTTCGCACTCCATCATAAAGTCGGAATAAACGTCGTCAGTTTTTATTGAGTACAACAGACTGTCAGTGTCAGTGAAGTGCAATCTGCAGGTGTCGCTAGAGTACTTTTTCATAATATAATTGTAGTGAAAATTGTACATCAGCGTTTTGCTCAAGTCTAGTATGCACATACCCACATATGCAGGTCGATTTAATGTCAGCGTCTCTTTGACTTTGTGGACGGCGACTAAGTTCTCGCTAAATATTTTGCAAGACACAAACGTCGGCTTCGAGACAAGCTTTTCTAATTTTTTCTCGGTGGTCACTAATCTCACGTCCACACGCTTCCTCAAGTTTCCCATCGTTTTTCCGAACACACTGTTATTCATCAACTTGAAGAAATCCTTCTCAAAAGCGTTCTTAGCTGCGGTTCTTTTGACTGTGTTAAAGTCGATGTACTTGCCCAACCACTTGGATTGGTCAAACTGTAGGACCCTATGAACCTTTTTGATTTTTAGTCCAAGATCCGTGTACAACTGCAGATTTCCATAGTGACACACATACTTTTTTTTGTCCATCAAATTAGTCACCAACTTTTTCACACCACCAACACTCACGTTAAACTTATTTTTGATTTTTGTGCAGTACTCCGACAACATGTCAACAGTTATCTCCATCTTCTCAGGAGCCACCGGGTAATCGTTGTGTAGGTCATGCAAGTGGTCTGGATACTCCAAGTCGACTTCGAGCAGCAACCCCTTTTTACTATTGTTGTGATAGTCGCATAGATTAACCTTTTTTATTTCTTTCTCAGTCAACCACTTGAAGCCACCCGTAGGTAGACTTCGACTCATTGCCCATCCATACAAATTGTTGGCATCAAGGTACATCAAATACTTCGACTCTTGCGCTTTATCATACCCCTTCATGTACTTATTATTCGCCACACCATGTCTGTTGCATATGTAGCTCACACCACCACGCATACCTAATTCTACGAACTGGAACATGTCAATGTCGGACAATAATTCGAGTTCCACTCCAGTCATCTTTAACATGGCGTCCCAAGCCAATCCGGGCGATGTGAAATAGTGACACGGGTCTAATTTATACTCGCGATGGCATGTCTTTCTAAAGTTCTCAAAAACGTCGGCAAGCAAGAGCACGTCACTTTTCAAATACAGGTCGTGGTACCCACCCATATTTTTAACGTCAAAGTAGTCCCACACATCAATGGCGCGCTCGTGCATTTCTTCCGTAATGTGCTCGTCATTCAGAACGCTGTAAAAGTCTTTTTTAGAGGGTAACTCGCTTTCATCGAATTTTTCAAAGGAGTCCATATAATCATAGGGGTAGACTCCCTTTCTTGTCATGAGTGCCAACCCATCGTCGCGAAACACTTCTGACGTGTATTTGAAAGCGTCCCTTGGTAGGTTCTTCACCAAGTTGTCTAGACCACTACCCATGAACTGAAAGCTGTCCAAGAACACCAAGTTTTTTCCAAGCATGAACGCCATGTACTTCTCCATGTTGTTTGGTATCACATTTATGTCTTGGCCAAACTTACCAATCTCCTGCATAATGAAATGGCTATCGTAACCGCGCAAGTTATGAAAGATCACAGGTATTTTATCAGTCAACTTAAAGTTCACGTTACATTCACGATGCGCGGACCCTCTGTACTTACCTGACACGTGACAGTGGTCTCTCACTCTAACGTCAGCGCCAGTGTACTCAACACTGCAAATGTGACAACTTTTAGCCTCGTCAAAGTTCTTCTTATCAGCATCAGCCAGTATCATTTCTTTGTTAAAGTGGCTCTCAGATGTTTCTTTACAATATTCGACAATTTCTAACATCTCCCCAATGAACTTGTTAACTGCATTTTCACCGCGATACACTTTTACTGGCTTACTGTACTCATTGTCATAGCAACAAACCAATTTATACCCATAACCACAGTCAACGTGCCTCTGGTAAGCATTTGTGTAGCTACGCTCGCTTGATGGTGTCGCTGTGTGCACCTTCTGTGTGATAGCCTCGAAATCTGCGTACACCACAAATGGTACATTTAATTGTCTGCTAAAATTCTCGTATTTCACTCTCGCACCTTTTTGCGGCATTTTAATAGCTTGCTTCCCATTAATGACCAAACATACTTCCACATGGCGTTCGAGCACGTCCGCTTGGGTAAAACACTGCAAACAATACCTACAAAAGTGCTTTCTCGCCTCGTGCTTTGTCTGCCGGTGCATGAATTTGTTGAAGTCACGAATGTACACATAATGCTTGTTGCCTACATCATTAGTTATCAACAGTAGGTGAGTAGGTCCATATGGTCAGGGTACGCTTCCTTAGAAACGTACACAGGGAATGGCTGCTTATTTTCGTACCCAAAAACATTGATGCTAATTTCGTTAGCCTTTTCGATCTTGTTGTAATCTTTGAGTGTGACTGGGAAGTCAATTCCGTCATAATTCAGCTCACTGACATGTCTGACGTACTTTGACGTTCTGTCAGAGTTTTTTCCAACAGGAAATTTGTGTGCAAGGTGACACCATCTAAAGCACTCGTTGTCATCCCCATTATTTACGTTTATCAGACCCTTCATACTGTTGCACAGCTCCTTTGGCAACGCAATGTAGCTACTCCCATGCAAAGGTCTGTAAATAGCGACGTTGACGTAGTGTGCGTCTATTTTGTCGATAGTCCATCCAGACCCCTCAGATAACCACCCAGCTATCCGCGTCAAAATCTGTTCCGACCCACGATTGGCAACATCCTCGATGTCATGCTCATTAATGACGACGAACGTTTCGCTGTTAAAGTAGGCAGTTTTGTACGTGGTCTTATCACGCTCTAAAACTTTCTCAAAAGTGACCTTGACTGTCTCCACCACTTTCATTCCGTTGGTCTCACCCAGCTCGCGTCTCAAAAGGTTAGTGACAGCACTTCTACTAGCGTTTACCTGATTGATGTCTCTGTCGTCAATTACTTCGACTCCATAGGACCTTGTGAACCCTCTCAGTGCTCGATCCAACAGATGCGTTGACGGTGCGAGGTCTTCGACTACAGGTTGTCCCTCTTGATCTCTAAAGAAGCCGTGAACGTTGGTCGCTTCATCTGTTAGTGAATTGACAACGGCTGCACTCGTCTTATGCGCCCGTCTTTTTGTCAGTGGGTTTTTCACAGTCTGACTCATTGGCTTATACTTACACTACACTTTTTTTCTTAGCCCACTCGTTGTAATAATGATCACCACTTTCACACCATCCTAGCTTTGGGTACACCACCCCAAACAGATTGTTGTCAAACAAGTCTTTCACCTTCCCGTCTTTGAGGTCAAGCACCCTCTTGAGTGTCTCGAGTTGTCTTCTATGACACAACCTAATAATGTAGTATCCATATCTGCTAACATTTCTACCCTTTATCAAATTGCATGAGTGCAGCACATTGACAACTTTCAAGAAGTCCTCTTTTATCAACTCAAGGTGCTCACCCTTCACAACGTTCCGTAGTCTTCTCCCCATCCACCAAGACCGTTTGTGAACGCTTTTTAGTCGCGTGAGTCTCATGTCACTATAACTCTGAGTGTAACCCCATTCGATGTCGCCACACTTTGGACACGCGTACCCACCGCAGTCACTTACGTTTTTCACAACGTCGCAATCCGAGCAGTAGTGAATCCTGAAGGTGTCTCCACACTCAGTTTGCGTCTCATTCGCGATCTCGTCAATTGTCAAGCCGTAACTCATCTGCCTCATAAGTTTGTCCATCGCTTATACTACTCCAACATTTTTTTTCACCGAACTAGTACCCACACCGCTATTCCACTACCCAAACCTAGCGCGCTAACAAACAATAATTGGTATTCCTTCATTTCCGCACTCGGTTGGTAGTAATCCGCAACCTTCGGGAGGTCAGTGAACACTCGTCCGCTGTACCGTATGGTCATTACGCTTCTAAGTTCTTCCAACGCGTGGTTTGTGTCATTGATGTCAGCATTAGCATCTGAGAGCTGTTGTCGCAAGCGCTGAATCTGATCTTTTTTAGCGACTTCATTCTCATACCACACTTCTTTCGCACTGGCTAGCTGTTCCAACGCATGGTTGTGTCTTTTCATCTCAGCTTCATAGCCTGAGTGATTAAACTTTGAAAACATAAAGCCAGCGCCTGCAAAAGCCACTGCGTTAAAAATTCCTCCAGCCACAACGCTCACCATTAACTTACATTGATTTGAATGGGTCTGTCGGTATCCACTTTTTCGATTGTAACCATTTTACTAACAGCGTTCCTGCACCAACAGCTGCAGCAAGTTTAACTGTGCCTTTCACTGTCTCTGGTGTTCCCAATGGTTCTCCCAAAGCCTTTTTAGAAATCATACTCACCACCACAGCACCAGTCGTAACAAGTAGCGCATCGTACAATTCGTTCATAAGTTCTTTTCGATCGATCGCAGCCATATATACATTGTCGTGTGTTTTGTTCAAGAATCAAATGTGTCTAACGCTGGACGACGAGTTCTATGACTCTCTGACGCAGGCGCTGGTGTAGTACTCACAGGTTCTTTTTCACTGCTAATTGTGTACCATAGCGAAGCACCAGCAATGATAACACCAAGTGTTCCAACAATGTAACCATAGCTCCACTCGCTACCCTGTTCTTCGTTGACTATCATTTCACGCATTTTCTTTTCTTTCGCAGCTTTCGATATCTCAGCCAACTTTTTACCAGCAGCGACGCGCTTTGGGTCCTTTACCTTAACACTCTTCACATCAGCCGTGATCTTCGCTTCAACAGCCGTCTGTGAGTCTTCAACCATCTAATACACTATCACGTGTTATCTTACTCACAGTTGACCTCACAGGTGTCTCACAGTTGACCTCACAGGTATCTCACAGTTCCAGACCAAACGCGCTAAAAAAATTAGGATTTTTTCTGGGAGTATAACATAATGACTCAAGTCCAAGACATCGCAGAAGAGATGACTCAAGACCAAGCCCGCCAAGAAGAGGAGATCGACGCAATGCGGAGAATGTCCTTTGTCGATGCGTCTACCCCACAAGGCGCCTCTGGACCCAACGTCTTAAAAGAGTACTCGCAAGTCTTCAAGTTGTGCGACCCCGATCGTAAAAACGAAGAGGTGTCAAGACAATTTGGCGCCCAGATTCTCTATACAAAGTTCGCTCATGAGGCTTGGGTCGGGCTTGATGAAGTTAGAGCCAACAAGATGGTTAACGAACTAGCCAAGATGATCCCTGTGTGGTGTTACTCACCATTCAAACGTCTTACGTTAGCGAGTAGCCACTACTTGAGCAACCCTTGCGAGTCTGCCGCTACACTACTTGGTAACTACCTCGAAGTGTTCTTGGCGACCCTTCTATGGAAACCATGCTCAACCAAAGCCAAAGCGTGGCTAGAGCTCGCCGCAAACTGTGACGTCAACGTTTGTAGGGTGGGGTGTAATGAGATAGTGGGTGCGGGTGATATTATGAGTCACATACTCTCACACACTCACCTGGATTTCGCGCACGGCGGCGTGTCGTACAGTTGTTACCCATGTGGTGTGGTTACCAACAACCCAATGCATCGCTCAAGACACGAGAGCTCACAGTCCCACCTCAAAAACTTAGAGCTTCAGCGGATGTTTAACAACGAGCAGCAGTTGCCACAACAGGAGAGAACATTTCTCTGGAGGTATAGTAATCATGAAGAAACTTGGTAGACTAGAAATTGTGATTGGTCCCATGTTCGCAGGAAAAACAACAGAGACTCTTCGTAGGTTAATCACGTTAAGTAAATCAGGGCTCAAAGTCCTCTACATGAACAACACAGGTGACACTAGGCGAACTGACCACGCGTTCTCCACACATCGCCAGACCGTTGTTGTCGGATCAGACAGTTTACCTGCGAAGTTAATCACCAACCTCCCGAGTTCTTCCGAGATAGCTGATTATGACGTCGTTGGCATTGATGAGGGCCATTGGTACTCTGATCTACTCCCAGTTATTCGCGAGTACATCAAAGCTGGCATTCATGTCATTATTTGTGGTCTCATATCAACAGAGCGCTTAAAAAGAATTGGCGAGCTCGACACGTTGTTCCCAATGGCAGACGACATCGCGTTTCTAAAAGCGTATTGCGCCGTTTGTCGCGACACTTACGGAACAACCGTTGAAGCACCATTCAGTTGGAGATACAACCCAGGACCATCGTTTGTTGGTGGTGCTGAGCAATACAGAGCAGTGTGCAGACGTCATCATCCTTCCACACAAAATTAAGGGTGTTCTCGGATACCCCACTTTTTTAAATTTAGACATTGGTCACATGAAGCGTCCAATGTACCGTAGAAACATTTTTTCACACAGTGGTCAGAAGGTTTGTGAAATAAAGAGAGAAAGTTTCGCAGATATTTTTCACCAAGTTAAAAACGTCTTTAAAAAATGCTAGAGCAGTTGTCACCTCGAGCGTCGTCTCGACGACAAGAACGAGCGCTAACTCGACTTATTACTCACTGTCTAAAAAGTCTCTTTACAATAGCGTCTCTCATGGTTACTCAACGCCGACTTATTTTTAAATTTACGAAAACACTGAGAGCACTGAAACCCAACGTCAAAGAAATATTTTATTACTGTGGTAATAGCGTCGTCGTATGAGTCGCACAACAATGTTAGATAACCAGCGGATTTGTATCTGAGCAGCAGAGAGTCTTGCTCTTCAGATGTCTTACCTGTGCCACCTGGATTCTTGAACTCAATCACGAGTCCGCTGTGCTGTCGGTTTGCATTAGCAATAATCAAGTCGGGTGTCCCACGTTGGTAACCTTTTTTCCACGAATTTATTCTTTTACTCGAGGTGTCTTGATTTTCACCACAAGCAGCTACCAAAATAGCTTCTGGGTAATATTTCCTAAGAAAACCAACAACTTTCGTGTGAAGATCGAACTCAGTGATCATTTTAAACTGATTGTGTTTGAGACCGACGTCAGCCACAGTCTTTCTAATGCTTGGTAAGACTTCTGAGTGCACCCACCTTCCGAAGTGTCTCGCACGCTCCATTTTACTCGAGAACGTCAATGAGTAGACCCCAAGTTCGTTGATAAACGAGGCCTGTTCCATCTTCGTTTTACAATCAGGTTCGACGTGGTTGTTAACTGCATCTTTTGGTCGAGCATAACCTAGAGCGCTCGCGACTTCTCTTGCTTTGAACCATATTTCACCGTTGTGATTAACCGTCGTGATTTGATGACCGTCGAAATCAAATAGTTGAGGCGCTATGGAAGTCATCACTATATAGTCCTCCACAAAAAACTCTACTCGATGCGGGTGTAAGGTTTTTTATAGATCTGATTTGTTGTGTACCAACGCATCAGATGTGTTTTATTAGTCTTCGGTTCGCTACGTCGTCTGAAAAAGTTTCTAATGTTACGAACCAGCTTTCTAAACCAACCCATTTTAACTTAGGTCACGTCTCCTACCACTCCCACAGTGTCTGACTCTGGTAACATAATAGGTTTGCCGTAAGTCTTTTTAGACCTCATACCAATCTCAGCGTGGAGCTCGAGAGTCACGTCACCGCGGCCAAATGACCCACCAGCTTTGAACATGTGATCAGTCGTCTTATTTATCTTATATATTTCATGAGGTCTCGAAAAACACGCTCCCATTTACTTTATACCATATTCCTTCATCGTTTCTCCACCCATGATTATGATGTCTCGGTTTGTCATGTAACCACTCACGATTTTCACACCGTAGAATTCTATCAACGATGGGTACGCATAAGGTGCGAGTGGTATTCTTGGTCGATGTATTCCAAAAATTGTTCCATAGGGTGTGCCTATCTTTTTCATATTCGCTACGAAGTCTGAGTCGGTTGACTTAACGTTGTTGACCCTGACATGTGAATTGCTCATTTGCCAGTGTATTGATATCATATGCATTTTTGTGAGGTCAATAATACTCGGAATAGTGCATATGCTCTCCATTGCTGGGATGCTACCACCATACGCGAGTCCATTAGTCATGCCAGTCTTGTACCCTATGAACTTATCCCACTGACCGTCGTCGTTTGATATAATTGTCTCCCAATTTGATCCAGCGGTTCTCATAGGTAACCTCACCACAACAAAAATAGAGAGATCGCACCATTGCATACTGGGACAGTTAAAATGGAGACCTGACTCAAGTGGGAGTGGTGTTAACACAGGTGATAGAAAACTTTGGCTTACACTGCTGATGCCAACAATAGGACCATAAGTTGGGTTGTTTTGCACTAATTTACTTGTTTCACCGATGGCTTTCACTTTGTTTGAACCATTGGTGTGAAATTCCACGTTTTTCAAGGCGTGTGTGCTAACGTTGAAGTCAAGCACAATGTTGTAGGTCTGACTCTTGAGGAAACCCAATAGCAATTGCTCTAGAGTTCTTTTGTTTGTGGCGTCTGAGTCATCGACTGGGTCTGCTACGTTTTTTATTGCTGAGCCTTGCATGTCTATTATTCCAGACATCCTCCCACCGGTCGCACTTAACTTAGGATCTTCGTCCAGATGCCTTTTCGTTCTCTTTAGTATTTTATCGTGAGGGTCGTCAGACTCATACCCATAGTTTAGACTCATCACTACCTCAAGGTGTATTTGCTTACAAGATAGCCAGAGACTGCTGAGAACCCTAAGATTATCGCCAGCGTTGTCGTGTCTGACTCACTTGAGGTGGTAGTCTGCGCAATTTGATTGGTCACTGTTTTCTTCACGGGTGGTACTACTCCCAAGTTAGCCACCACGTTTTCTTGGTGGACTTTTTTAGCCACTGTTTTCTTCACGGATGGTGCTACTAAGTTAGTCACCACATTTTCTTGGTGGACTTTTTTAGCCGCGGTCGTCGGTGCTGTTGCGTTCAAGCGAGTGTTCACTCCAAATTTCATGGACTCTGTGGCAATCTTTAATAAGTTGTTGTACCCAGCGATTTTATTCTTGAGTATCACCACATTACTCGGCATTAACCACGTACTTGGCGACACTGCAAGATTTTGAACAACGTTGGTGTCTCTAATCGATTTATTCATGTTGAGAATCCATGTCGATACGTCATAGTTGATAACACTGTCAGAAAACAACTTTCGGAATTCTTGTTGGGTCTCTAGACTTCCTGCAGAGCCACCAACGACTGATACACGTGTTCTCGCTTGCGCACCAAGTGTGGAGTACACAAAGGACTCTATGCTCTGATTTAGATATTGCAGCCCAATGTTGGTAAAACCGTCTGAGAGTCGCGCGACATATCGTTTGTAATCATTCTGAACGTCGTTGAGTGTGAACACTCTGGATTCGCCTAAAGTGCCATCGCTCAGGACTTTATTCTGGTAGTAATGTTTTCTGGGGATCTTGGAAATCTTGCCATACAATTCGGAAGCGTTGAACTCTCTACTTATTGATTTCATGGTCTCACCACCTTCCATTCTTCTGAGAAGTCTTCTAATGGTGAAGTAGGCCTACAAATGAAATCTCATTACGCTTGTGACCACAGGGTGGACTTCTTGTGACACTGATAAATGTTGCAACGACACTCCACAACAGAAACTCGCACAATACGTCGCAAACACAATGCGGTAGTAAGATTCGCTGTCATCCCACTCTGATTTTGTCTTTGACGTAGTGACTCGCAAGGTTGGTAGCTTTGACATGAAGTAGCTATTTTGGTTAACAAAAACTTTGAAGTTATTCGCTGGATAATTCAACACATTTTCCGTTGGGTAGCCGTCCCAAAGTCCCCAATGGTTTTTATGACCTTTTGGTAGTGGTTGGATAGTTCCGCCGCCTTGCCATATTATTGGGAACTTACTGTTGTGTAGCCACTTCCACATGTTTTTATCATTTTTGAAGGTTGCGCTGGTTATGTCTGTGCTAAGGATGTCGTTGTTTCTGAAATACACGTCGACACTCATGATTTTACCGTCTTGTGAAATATTTGGATAGAACTCGAATTTGCCTAGAGTGGCGTGAGGGTACTTTTTGATGAGGTCTGCCTTCGCGTCGTGTGTAGCCTTTGATGTGTTAGCCATCGCACGTTTGTAGTACTTTCCATAGTAGTCATGAAGGGCTTTCTGCATATATAATACACCATATGTTACACATAACACATGCTACATTATATATGGTCAGGGTTGTAGTATTGATTAAAGGTCCAACGGAAACTGTGGATCTACCAGAGGCACTTTTGACGTTTGGCTCAGATCCTCACTTACTAGTAAAAAAAGCGACCATCTTTTGGGACTACGTTAACGTGGAGACCGGTGTGAATGACGAAATAAGTTACAATAGCAACAAACACGTTTTTGAGTCTGGGTACCACACTTTTAAAATGATTGCCGACGAATTGAGAGGATTAGGGGCTATCGAGCTAGTAGCCAACAAACACAATTCAAAGTGCGCGATAAAAACTGACCAACAATTAGAGCTGTTTAAATTTGGAGAACTCTTAGGGTTCAACGATAATACAACGATAAGTAGTAGTGGTTTGGTCAGCCCTAATGTTGTGGACGTTAACAAAGGGTTGAAGTACGTACAAGTGGGTTGTAGCATTGTGAACAGACCTGAGAACATTGTTAATGGTAGCAAAAGCGAGGTTATCGTCGAGCTACCATTGACCACCACCCAACCACTGAAGAGCTCCGTTCAACACTTCTTCAACATTGAGTCGAAGGTGTCGATAAACAAAGGCGTTTTTACGCAGCTAGTGTTTAATGTGACTGACCAAGATGGTAGTGGTGTCAACGTTGGTGACATATTGTTGGACTTGTATGCGACGCTTGAGTAGCTAACGTTAAACGCACGCTAAAGTAATGAGTCTAAACTATGGGTATGACTCTGGTGGTCACACTGAAAAGCGACGTGTAGACGACAGTCCTCAAAAGTTGACGGTGCTCGTTGAAGGTGTGGAGAAAGTTGTAACTTTTGACTACAGTGTAGTAGCCACACACGATAACCCACACATTGTAGTCAAGACAGCCACTGTGTTTTGGAGCTACAATAACGTGGCGAGTGATGTCGATATTCAATTCGTACTCGCTGCCACAGGAGGACCATCGTCGATAGCCGGGCCAACTCGAGTGGGTAGGGGCTACTACGACTTCGACGCGTTGGTTAGAGCTCTACGACACGCGCTCAGGGTGGTTTACGTAGACTTCGTGGTGGAGAAACTAATAGCCACAGGTAAAAGTAGGGTCAAGGTTCTGCCTTTGAGGTTTGGTGCCACCACTGTATACAAACTTAGGCTGGGTGACATTGGGCTTTTGCTTGGTTTTGCGAAGGACGCAGGAATTTCACCAGATGCTAAGTGGCACGACAGTCCAAACAAGATTGACATGAACAGAGGTCTAAAGTATGTAGAAGTCTCGTGCGACGCTGTTGAGACGGAGAGCAATGTGGGCACTGATGGGAAGCGTAGTAACGTGATCACAACATTGCCAGCGCCCACCGAACAGTCTCTTGATGGAGGGATACAACGTTATGCGTATGTTGAGTCCAAGGTGAGAATTAAAAAAGGTGTTTACTCAAGTATGACGTTTCGTGTCAAACCAAACAATGGTGACGCTGACGTTGGCGCGGTGTTATTGGAACTGTATATTGTGTGAGTTATATGGAACTTGGTGTGGAGACAGAGCAAGGGTTGCGAGACATTTACTATAATCCCAAGACAGGGTTCAGTGGTGCAGAGAGGTTGTATCAAAGTGCATTGGGAGACGGATTGAAAGTAACTAGAAAAACAGTGAAAGAATGGTTGACAGCGCAGGACACTTACACTAGGTACAAACCTATTGTGAGAAGACATAAGTTTCGTGCGACTTTTGTCGGGTTTCTTGGTGAAGAGCTCCAAATGGACTTAGTGGACATGAGCAAGTATTCAAAACAGAACAAAGGGTATTATTGGATATTGACAGGCATTGAAATATTGAGTAGATACGCTTTTGGAATTGTAGTTTATAGAAAAGACACTAAGAACATGACTAAGGCTGTTGGAGAGCTATTGAACGACTTCAAAGATCGGTTTGGAGCCATGCCTAAGTTAGCGCAATTTGACGACGGACTTGAGTTCTACAATGTTGGTGTGAAAAGTTTACTGAAAGAACATGGTGTTGAATATTTCAGCACTAAGAGCGACAAGAAGGCTGCTGTTGTCGAGCGTTTTAACAGAAGTCTGAAGAGTATTATGTGGAAGCACTTTTACACACGTGGAACGTACAAATGGATTGACGTTCTTGACCAGTTTGTGAGCAATTACAATAGCAATGTGAATCGAAGCATTATGATGAAGCCGAAGGATGTCGATAAGTCGAACGAAGGCGAAGTTTGGACCACTTTGTTTGGTCACCAATTTGCAGACAACCCATTGCCAAAGTTTAGAGTTGGCGAGTCGGTGAGAATTAGTAAATACAAGAGTGTGTTCACAAAGGGCTATGAAGCCAACTTCACTGAAGAGCTGTTTAAAGTGGTAAAGGTTATTCGTGGTGATCCGAATGTGTACGAAATTGAGGATCACACCGGTGAACAGATTATTGGTAAATTTTACGAACAGGAATTATCGCTGGTCAATAGGAAACATGGCGACGATGTGTACAGAGTTGAAAAGGTGTTGAAAAGAAAGAAAGTCAGAGGGAAGAAGATGGCGCTGGTCAAATGGTTGGGTTATGAGAGCAAACATAATTCGTGGATACCAGAAAGCGATATTCAAAATGTGAGCTAATGTAATATGGCTGAAGGTGGAGGAGATTTCGACGAGATTGAGATGGAGAACCTTGGTAGAGCTTACACTGATGATCAATTAAACGCCGAACTTGAAGAACTTGCTAAACATATAAATTCAATCGAGAAAATATACACCGACGACAATATACCACACATCGAACGTGTCGAGTATGAAAAATTGAATGAGAGAGCGAATAGATTGCAGGGCGAACTGGATAGAAGGTTTCGAGAAAAAGAGGCGCCGTTCACTGACGCTGACGATGGTAAGACGGTGACAATAAGGGGGACTAACACAGAAGTCCCAACAGTGGAGTTTGTTGAGCAGGGGTCGTATGGCGACATCGATGACGTAAGTTTCAGTATAGCTTTTGGAGAGGAGGACGAAATTAGTAAAAGACTTGGAGAACTAAAAGCACTCAACAAAAAGTTAGTGGAAAATGATGTAAAAAGAGTCAAGCTAATAAATAAGAAAATACGTGAGTTGTACAAAAAAAAACTCGGTCGTGACGACACGTCAAGGAAAATAGTCAACAGGTCGCTTTCAAACAAACAAACGAATTCTGATACCTGGGAGAAACGGCTTGATCTACAGTAAAGATGCGAGTAGTAAAAACGCGATTGAGCAGTTCAAACAATTAGTTGGTCAAATCCCTGAGAATACAGAAACAACAGTTGTCACAACAGAAGTGGTCCCAGATGACTTCCCAGTAATTAAAACAAAAGTGGGCTATGATGACATACCTGGGCTATCACCAGACGAAAACCGCGAGCTGAATGGTGTGCTCGACCCAAGCGATGGTGTGTTGCGCGAATCAAGAATAGGTGCTAATGGTGCATTGCGAATACAAGCGAACCATTTTCAAGAAGCGATAGATAAAGCGAACGAAAGAATAGTAGAGCTTGAGGGAAAAGACCTTACAACTGCAGAGAACGAAGAGTATATTGATCTACACGAAAGAGTGATTGGACTTACGCAAGCTAAATACAGAACTTTAGGACAGCTAGAAATAGAAGAGGTTAGAGAGCAACAAGAAGATGACATTGACAGATTTCAGAAATTCAAGGAATGGGCTAAAGAGAATATGGTTGGGTTGAGCGCTGTGGCAATTTCAGTGGCTGGGATTATAACAACTATTATTATCGCTGGGAGGTCTGCTGTTATGAGAGGCGCTATGGCCACGAGGTCGTTCGCACAGGCTGTTAAGAACGCGATAACGAAGATGGGTCCATGGGCTGTTGGGTTGGCTAACTTAGTTTATAATGCGTTGACGTTGGGTGCAAAGGGTCTCGCATGGCTGGCTCAAAATCTGTGGGTGCTCGCGGTGGTACTTGCGTGGTTTGTGTATGATTATTACAAGCTAAAACGGTAGTCTCAGCTTCGAGGGTCTCAGCTTCGAAGATGATAAAACATATGTAAAGTATATGAACGTCACGTCAGCAGAGTTGAGCCCTGGTTTTAGACGAGCGACCATGGGTGTCATAAAAGGGGTGAGAACGCAGCATGTGATCACGTTGAACCCTAATAAAGTCAGTCCTGGTGAGGAACTCTACATTGACATACCGAAGCTCAAGGTTAGTAGCTGTTTGGTGCCTGGATCGTTGGGTCTAGTGTTCGACTTTAAGAATGCGAACGCCAAAAGCTGGTTCTTGAATAATGTTAGCAAGTTGTTGGTTGAGAGACTTGTTGTGAGACTAGCTGGGGAAACTGTGTATGACAACAATGGGGAAAATTACATTGGTGTCTATCGCGACCTTTGGGAAAGTGTTACTGCGCGAGACCAAATGATTGACTATGGTATTGGTGGTGAGAACTTGAGAAAGCTAATTTCTAAGGATGACAGTGGTGCGACGAGTGGGAACGTCGCTAAAGTTAGTGACGCGTTGATGTTTGGTGTGATTGGGACGAAGCAGCGGATTAAGCTCGGTAAGATCATGAACGACCATGGGTTGTACGCTCCTTTTAGCATGAACAACAACTTGCAGTATGTGATCACACTTCCAAAGGTCACAGACATCATGGTGGCGCAATCCGGTAGCGCTGTGGGCGGATACACTCTGGAGAACCTCGAGCTTGAGTATGAGACGATTGATAACCAGGAGCTCGCTGACGAAATAGCGTCGGGCTATGCAAGTGGTCGTAGTTTGTCATATGAGCACATCACGTTGATGAAAACCACCGAATGGGACAAAGGCACGACCATTGTGAACGAGAACGTTAATCTTCCAAGAAAAAGCATGAAGGCAATTGTGTTGCTATTCACGAATAAGGTGCGAACAGACAGTGAGGAGTTTCTTTACCCAAATATTGAGAGCGTTAGAGTCACAATCGAAGGCGTGCCAAATAGCGTGTACTCACAGGGTATTCCAAAGTCGAAGTTCTACGCAGAAGCGAAACGATTGTTTGGGTTGGGTGAAGAACACGCTCAGTTCATGACCATGCAGAAATTCTATAAAAATGGTTTTGCGTTGGTCATCGACTTGAGGAGTGTTCAAGATAATTACAACGTCGCCACTGGTAAAAAAATTGTGAACACACAATCCGGCGTGCTCCTTGAGATCACTAAAAAAGCGACGACTGCAAATGTCATGTGCAGGGTGTTTGTGATGAGTGATGGGTTGGTCAACTTCGTGAACAATGGGTTGCATTCAATCGGGTATTAAATCAAACGCAATTTAATGGAGACTCCGTTTAATGCGCTAATTGTTGGGATGACAGCTTGTGGTAAGACGCATTATTTGCTAGAAACACTGGAATCTGAGCATCGTGGTAAATTTGACTACATTGTGTTGATTTGTCCTACTTTCGAGTGGAATAAAGCGTATCAAAATTGGAAATATGTGCGCGACCCTGATGTGTTGGCGATAGACTGTGCGCAAGACAGTGTCGACGCTGTTCTCAAGTGTGTAACAAATGTTTTTAAAGGCACTAACACTCTGATTGTGTTGGACGACTGTGCGAGTGGACAGGATGTCAAGAATAGGACTAGTCAATTAGTCAACTTGGCTTTTAGTGCGCGACATTTTATGTTGAGCGTTATTGTCATCACACAACAACTGACGTCGATCGCAAAACCGTATAGAGAAAACATTAGTAAGCTCATTTGCTTTTACTGTCCGAGCAGAAGTGATATGAAGGTTGTTATTGATGATTATCTTGGAAACATTAGCAAAGAGGAAGCGTCGGCGATTGTGACCGCATTAAAAAATAATAAGTACGCTAGACTCGAAATCTCACTGCGCTATCCATACAGTTACGAAGTTGTTATTCCGCAATAAAATATGGGTATAAGTAATAGCGTGATGGTGAAACGCAAAAGTGAAGAAAACCCCACGATTGAGGAATTAGTTGAGGACACTGATGGTACTTCGACTGTGGAAGACAACGTTGACGTTAGGAGAGCCGAACTTATTAGACTGTCTGGTGACGGTGTGGTAAGCCAATCTGAAGCGTACATTAAAAAAGCGTCCGCAAAAGTTATCGATAAGATATGGCGCCAACACGAGTTGAAGAGAATGGAAATTGCAAACGCTTTTCTCACCGACTTGCTAATCAGCAAATTCGCTAGCCTACTGGATGGGTTGAACGCTATTGAGAATCCTGACGAACTAAACGACGAGTTGCAAAAAGACCCGCTATTAAAGAAAGACGTTGAGAGCATTGTCGCGATTGTGACGCCGTACGTGCCTTTCTTGGGCTTGTTGTCGGGAGGAATCACAACGTCGAAACACGTGTACGATCACCATTTTAAAAGTGAGACAAACGTTGAAAATAGTGAACAAACGGACTAATTCGCGAAACAACTGGCCACCTGTTAGTATGCAAATTAGTTAATGTTGCTAACCAATCAAAAGAGCGTCATTTTGCTATCCATTTGGATACTTGTTTGGATAAAACATTTGTTGTGGACGCTGGTGTGAATTGACCAATCAAAAGAGCACCATTTCGCTATCCATTTGGATAAACATCACCACTAGAATCAAAATCTAGTGGCTTTTTTTTCGCGCGTGAATTGGAAATGTGTCAGTCAAAAAAAAGCGTGAAAATTTTGAAGCGACACAAATTTGTGAAAATGTTGAAACGACTATTTTTTAAACGTGACTGAAATGTGATTTGGTACAAATTCAGTATTGTTTCACGAGTCTTGCGTGTGTTTGACATTAATCGGTGGAGAGTGTGGGGAGGGGTGCGTCAAGCCTAATTAACGACTGCTGTAGTAGTATAGAACATGGCGGTGCGAGCTTATTCGACGTTATCCACAAATGCGGGCACCGTGGCATCGCTAATTTTTGCGCTAAATCGCGATTTGGCGTAAAAATTAACGTTGCTATGGCACTCGCATTTGTGGTTGGCGTCGCTGAGCTCGCACCGCCATGTTCTATACTACTAATTCACCAAAGGAGACGGACGAAAATGTATCATTTATATCGCGTGGAGAGTTGCTGTCGTGAAAGAGTATCAAGACGACAAGCTCGCTATTTGCACATGCGTAGTTATTGTCTAAGGCGCGAAGTGCGTGGTTTTTGTGGAGCGCGAAAACCGATTATTTTATGTTTTATTTTCTTCGAATCTCCTTTCCAAGTGCTGTACTTATATCAAATCAGAATTCGCAGCAGTTGTGTAATTAATCTGGGTTACTTTAATCCATACATGCCACTTAGCAGATAATGTGACACAACGTCACATGCAGTTATCAGATCTACATGCAGTCTCGCAGCCACAGCTGAATTTGTTCTGAATCTGGCCACCATATGAACCTACGGTGCAATATCACAAAGCAGATAATGTGACGCAATGTCACTGCGCGGAGGCGCTCGATGCTAACCTTGAGTAAATAATAATTTACTCTCATTTGTTATTATTTTTTTTTATTATTACAAGTTTATATAGCGCTTATAACACATAGATCTAAGCGCTTTACATTCATTAATCTGAAAAAATTATGATAAAAATAACAAACTAAGATTATATATATATACATCTCATAAATCATAGGCTATTTTAAACATGTGGGTCTTAAGCTTACTCTTAAATTCCGAAAGATCTGTACATGCTCTAATAGAGGCAGGTAGTTTATTCCATAACCTAGGACTACTTGCGTAAAAAGCTCTACCACCATAGCCATTAACATTAAATCTTGGTTCATTAAGTAAGTTAGCTTTAGAAGATCTAAGACATCTAGTAGGTTCATAATGACTGATCATATCTGCAATGTATTGCGGAGCAAGTCCATTTAATGCTTTAAACGTCAGTAAAATAATCTTATAGATAATCCGTTGGTCGACTGGTAGCCAATGCAACTGCATTAAAATAGGTGTAATATGATTATACTTGTGGGACCCGGTTAACAATCGTGCTGCAGAGTTTAGAACACGCTGTAACTTTCCAATCTGATCCTTAGGAAGACCATACAACAATGCATTCGCATTATCTAGTTTAACAGTCACAAAAGCATGAATGAGCTGTTCGGTAGTATGAAACGACAGGTATCTTCTAGCACGAGCAATATTCCGTAGGTGGTAAAATGCTGACTTGCATATGTTATTAATATGTGTAGACATTGTAAGAAATTTATCAAATGTGACACCAATGTTCCGAGCGTGGGATGTTGGAGTAATTATATCGGAGCCCACAGTCAACACAGGGAATACAGGCTCAGCCCGAAATTTTGAACTCAAAATGAGAAGTTCTGTCTTGTCAGTGTTAAGCATTAATTTATTCTGTGACATCCAGTTCATAATATCCACCAGACAGGCTTCCACGCGCGACTTGACTTGCTCAAGGTCATTCTGATCTTTATAATTAAAAGAAACATAAATTTGAGTGTCATCGGCATATAGATGAAATTTCATGTCATGAGATCGTAAAATGTCTCCTATTGGTGATGTGTATATCAGATATAGGATAGGACCTAAAACTGATCCTTGGGGAACACCGCAAACTACATCATAGCTGTCTGAAGTAGCGCCATTAACATATACAGTCTGGGAACGATTAGACAGGTAGGACCTGAACCAGTTTAATGCATCACTCTTGATACCAAATTTAGAGGACATTCTTTGGAGCAAGACCATATGATCCACCGTATCAAACGCAGCTGATAGATCCAATAGTAGCAGTATGACACCCGAGTTTCCATCTATCTCACGGAGAATGTCATTCTGTACACGAACAAGTGCTGTTTCACAACTATGAAATTGCTTATAGGCAGATTGATACAGTTCCTCGAGGCTATTGCTTCGAAGATAATGCAATAAACGCAAAGCAACCACTTTTTCAGTCATCTTCGAAATAAACTTTAAGTTAGAAATCGGACGAAAATTGGAAAATTCTTCATAGTCCGTTGCAGAATTTTTGAGAGTCGGGTGTAGAGCAGCCTTCTTAAAGGACGATGGAACATAGCTAGTTTCCAAAGATGAATTGACGATATCCGTGACAATCGGTAGAATCACATCTATGTGAACAGAGAGTACCTTCGCTGGTATAGGATCTAGCCCACAGGACTTTAAGCAATTAGCATACGTAATTTTATTAATTTTAATGTTTTTAATTTTAGACATTCAAGCCAAACTTGAAAAGATGCAAATGAATCTGCAACAGTGCTGGAAATCCTTGCTTGTTCTCCTTGAAAGAAGGCAACAAAGATTTCCACGATTTTATTTCTTGTCACCAGAAGATGTCCTTCATTTGGTTTGCAATGGTAAGTTATTTAATTAAGTTTGCTTTCCGTAGTTTATTTATATCTATCAAGACTAGAATACTTGCGCTTTATCTACAATCCTGGTCAAAAGTCCTTGGGACATCAACTGCAAATCCTCAAAAACAGCCATGTGTCCCAACAATTGTGGCCATGATTGTCTGAAAATGGTGAATTGAAAATAATTGAAGAAAAAGCAGTTTATTAACATTGCAACATAGTAAAAAACGAGCCCGCCCCAGTCTCTGCTGGCCCTACCCCCGCAATGGGGCAGGGGAGACTAGTGCAGAGTCTCCGCAGAGTCCCACCAGCACCATTTAGATTTTATACTGTTGCATTTATTTTTTATACGTACATGTATACTATCACTATTATGTAATTCATTTCTCAATAAAGTCTTATAATAAAGACTTATATAGTGTGTAGGCGGTCTAACGGTTCGAGCGAAACGTAAAGTGAAATTTCAGAGAGTGAAACGTGAAGTGAAACATAACTTTACGTTTAGAATATTTGTATTTCTACACTGTCTACGCTAGCATTTGAAATTCCCGATTTTTACAATTATGCTAGTTAGTTCAAGCTAGTTGCTCCCTCGCGCTATAAAGGCTAAGTTATCATTTTAAAATCACATCTTATTTTAGGTCACCATCCATCACTAGTTAACCCCTACCTATCCAAGGTGTATGGAAACATCGCTGCTCTTCAGTACACGAGTGACGATGACCATCAGTCTCCGTGTCAGATCACTGGTGTCGTCAGTACAATGGAGGAGAGACTAGATCTTCCAGAGGTATGTATGCGTACAGTATACGTTATCGATATTTAAACTATCTCTCTAGTACAGCAGGAAGACATGAACATTTATCATCGTCGTAAATTTTTATGATAAATGAACATGATTCATGCATGTATATTATGGAATTTAAGAAAGCATAATTTCATAGTATACATGTGGTGGTATTCACAATGAGACTTTTATTATTCACGACAAGATTACGATTTTCGCGCCTGGTTTGTCGATTGCTACAATATTGAAGAATGCATGAGAAAATGAAACATCAGTTAACTCATGATGCCTTTCCCCTAATACTCTATTTTAGGCTATCCTATGCGACAGTACTGTTGAAAACTGGTTGTCAAATGTCGAAAAATCACTCAAGACTGTGGTGAACGGGCAGTTAACGAATGTCTTAAATGGTTTTGGGGAAATGAACGGACAGTCTTTGAACAGTTTAAATAACAATGAGAAAACATGGCTGCTTGACAATACTGCTGAAGTGGTGTTATTAGTAACTCATATCGACTTAAATACAAACATTAACAACTGCCTCAATGAAACTGGCGAAAATCTAAAGAATTCCTTGAAAGTATTGTTAGAGAAAGTTACAATGGCTATTACATCGTGTAGTCGTATGTTAAAGGTAATTGGAACGGAAATCCCCGCTGTTACTTTGAACGAATGCTTGCAGGATAAAGAATCTGTAAAGAGAAGTAGTTTAAGCACTCGAGGTACAGCCAGTCGGGACTCTGCTAGAGACGAAACTCAATCTTTAAATTCTGTGGAAGGAAGTTTAAAACATAGGACACTTGTAGATGGTGGAACGCCTTTAGATAAAGAGAGCAGCGATGGTACAGTGAGTTACTCACCTTGGCAAGCTCAAAAGTTGGTTAATCTCATTGCTTTACTTATCCATAAGAAAGACTTTATCCGTCGTCTTTTAGACAAAGTAAGAAAAGGTGACTCTTTGCTTTCTAAATCATTTGAATGGTCGTCTCAAGTGAAGTATGATTATTCAAAGGAAGATTGTTCTCTATCAGTAAACATCTTGGACGCCAGTCTTCCATATGGGATGGAATATCAAGGTGCATGCCCTAGATTGGTACTTACACCGTTGACTGAAAAATGTTTTGTGAGTCTCGCTCAGGCTGTAAAATGCCACATGGTTGGGATGTGTGTTGGACCCTTGGTAAGTATACTAAATACAACTCTATTTTATACTGTAGTTAAAGCCCTAAGGTCGGTTGTTCAAAGCCCGGAGAATAAGTCATATCTAACAGATAAATTTGCTATGAAAATTATAGGAAAGATACCATTTACCCGCTAGATAGCGAGTTATCCACCGGATAGCGACTTATCCCAGGTAGTTTGTAGTTAATTGTTTCCCAGGTAAATATTGTATAATTAACAATTAGACAACGAGACCGAGTTGTCTAAAAAGCAGCTAGTCAACGAGGGCGAAGCCCGAGTTGACTATCTGCTCATAGACAACGAGGGCGAGTTCTCTAATTGTTTTTAAAAAAGTCTTATCGAACATTGTTCCAAATTTTCAGATAGTTTTACCTTTTTATTTGTAGAAGTCTCCCCATTCAAAATGTAGAGTTGCTCGATGGCACATGATAAACAATCGCTCACAAGAAACGAGATTGTAATTACTTTGCTTCAAATTTGGTGTAGATATACTCCATAGGCATAAGCGAATTCATTTTCTTATTGAACTATTTTCTTAACTGAACAATTTTCCATTACTTTCGGGCCAATGTTTTCATGATTTCATCACTCGTATATAAATTTTAGCCATGTTTGGCCTAGATTTCCGGTTTGGCTTGTAGCGTGAATATGTCGTGGCTTCTGATTGGTCAGCAAGGAATATTCTAGTTATAAGAAGGTTTATCATTGGATAACGCTACTATAGTGGTCTATCACCAATAGACATGCAGTGAGTAGCTCAGCCAATCAGAATGCCCGATTTGTAATAGACCACTAGTTGGTTGATACTAATGTTTGATATGATGCCGGATAATTTCATAGAAGAATATGCATAAATTGTTGAGGGAAATTTGGAGTATGTGAATTTAATTTAATTTAAACCCAACAGTGTCCAGTTGCGAAAATGCAACATCAATTCGGCGTTTGGGCTGCGTATCCCTGCGGCGGCTCAGCTCACGGCAACGGCCTCCGTAGCTTGGAGTTAAAATTTAATGATTTGATTACTTTGCTATGATGTATGGTATGTGTTATGTGTTAATATATACATTGCTTTAGTGAATGTGGGAGAACTGGGAGTAGACAGATGATACATGGACGATCATGACGATTGGATAACGCTACTATAGTGGTCTATCACCAATAGACATGCAGTGAGTAGCTCAGCCAATCAGAATGCCCGATTTGTAATAGACCACTAGTTGGTTGATACTAATGTTTGATATGATGCCGGATAATTTCATAGAAGAATATGCATAAATTGTTGAGGGAAATTTGGAGTATGTGAATTTAATTTAATTTAAACCCAACAGTGTCCAGTTGCGAAAATGCAACATCAATTCGGCGTTTGGGCTGCGTATCCCTGCGGCGGCTCAGCTCACGGCAACGGCCTCCGTAGCTTGGAGTTAAAATTTAATGATTTGATTACTTTGCTATGATGTATGGTATGTGTTATGTGTTAATATATACATTGCTTTAGTGAATGTGGGAGAACTGGGAGTAGACAGATGATACATGGACGATCATGACGATCGTATATCCTCAGAAGAATGTTTCTGAGTCCCGGATAGGAGTCGAACCTGTAACCTTCTGATCGCCGGTGAGACTCTCTAAACCTTCGCTCTCCATCTCGGTAGCTCAATAGTTAGAGCAATCAGAAGGTTACAGGTTCGATTCCTATCTGTGACTCAGAAACTTTTTTCTGAGCATATAAGCTTGACGATCATCCATGTATCGTCGGTATATGTTATGTTATATTCCAAAAGATTGATAAAAAGAACAATATATATTATTGAAATCCGATCGCTAATTGTCGATAAGCTGCGAGTGACGTGATAATGCCGAGTTTTTTTCCAAAAAAAAACAATACTTATGTTTCGTTTTTGGAAAGTGAGTTTCTACTAAAACAATTAGAAAATCTATCTCATAGAAATATCGAGCTCATAATCTAATTGTTAAATATAATGTAATATTAGCCATTCAGGCGAGTCGTTCATTTTAGTAATATTTAAAGTACAATTTCATAACTGCTTACAGGCCCATGGGAAAAGTGCTACTGTTCATGATTTTGCGAAGGTTTGTGGTCAACCATTTTATCCATTCACGTGTTCAACTACAATGGACCAGGTTTTCTTAACTGGAGTTTTTAAAGGTTTAGCTATGACAGGTATTAAGGTCGCTCCTTATTTTGTTTGTGCAGTGAAATTTTGTTAACTGATATTTTGTGATTACCTTCCAAACAGAAACGTAGCTAGACTAGTATATATAGCCACGAACCTTATACTGTAGACAAAGTTGATGCTTCAACATATACGCGTACAAACGCACAAGAATACATGCGCACACTCTTTGTAGCTTTGTAGCTAGGTCTCACATGGCACCGCATTGATAAAGATTATCAAGTAGTTGTGTTTTAAGATTTTAATAATCAAGTAATATGTTTATACGAGACCATCCCGTTTATTGCTGTGTTAACAATTTTTTCTCAGAAAACCTTCGTATGTTTGTTTGTGGAAGCTGATCATTTTTTTGGGTGAAGTGTGTGTGTGTGTGTGTGAGAGTGAGAGAGATAATCATTGGCAATAGTGCTCTAACAAAAATGTTTCTGATACCTGTTTTTATAACGTCTGCAATGTTTAGGAGCGTGGGTTTGTTTCAGCCAGATGAATATTATGGAGAAAAGTGTTTTGTCTGTCGTTACCCAATTAATTCAATCCGTAATGGACAGTCTGCAAGCGAACAAGCCATCTGCAATGATTGAAAATGAAGAAGTATCGTTAATCTCGTCAGCAGCTTGTTTTGGCACAATGAACTCAACTGTTACAGCCAAGGAACCTGTTAAGCATTCTTTTGATTTTTTTCCGTGCGTGCCATCGACTTTGTCCGAGTTATCCAGTGACCTAGTGGAACGATTACGTTCTGTATCATTTGTACGACCTGATATTCGAATTATTGCTGAAGTATGTCTTGTAGCTAACGGCTTTACCACGGCACCACAACTTTCTGACGCAATTGTAAAGCTACAATACCTTTGTGAAACCTTCATTCCGTCGTTTATCAGTCCGAGCAGATGTGTTCAAGACATGCCTTCATGTATGCCAAAAGGGACAGGATGGAGTACCATGTGTATTAAAAGGATTATTAATGGTGCTGCTAATAACCTGAATAGGAAAAGCGAAACTGCTGTCTTAGTTACTGATGGAGAACGATCCTCTATTCCCGACCCAGCTCCAAATGCCTCAGAAATTTACGACCAGGAAGGTTTGTAACTAATTGTATTGTTGTATCACAAAATTACTGTCTCTAGAGTAAAGCCCGCTTGCCTAATAACCTTTTTTAAGTTTGCCTGTTCTCGTCTTTCGTGTGTTGTTTTCTTTTTTGTTTGTTTGTTACGCTGTTGCGACTGCTGTTATTGCCGTTGGTTCTTTTTATCTCTTCTTCGTCTTCTTCCTCCTCTCTTCTTCCTCCTCTTCTTCCTCCTCTTCTTCCACCTCTTCTTCCTCGTCTTATTCCTCCTCGTCCTTTTCGTCCTCTTCTTCTCCCATGTCATCCTCCTCTTCCTCCTCTTCCTCCTCCTCCTCTTCCTCCTCCTCCTCTTCCTCGTCCTCTTCCTCTTGCTCCTCCTCTTCCTCCTATTCTTCCTCTTTCTTCTCTTCTTCCTTTTTCTCCTCTCCTTCCTCTTCCTCATCTTGTTTTGCTATTTTGCTTCTTCTTTCTCTTCTGCTTCTTTTCTTCTTTCTCTTCTGTTTCTTCCTTTTCATTCTCTTCTGTTTCTTCCTCTTTCTCTTATTTATGTTTTGCTTCTTTCTCTTCTGCTTCTTTTTCTTTTCTTCTTCTTCCTCTTTTCTTCTCAACAGGTAAAGAAAAAACGTTACACAATTACCATTACTAGTACCATTACTAGTTACATAGTACCATTACTTCTTTTTTCTCCTCTTCTATCTTATAGCTTGCGAAAAGGAATCTGGAATATCTGGAAAACATACTCCAACTGCCCAAGATATACGTAGACTACAACGTCTGGAAGAGAATGCTTTAGTTGAAGCCATTCGCGACGCGTTCTTGCCAGGATTGTCTGATTCAGATGCTGTTATCTTTGCTACGTTAACAGTTGACGTGTTTGAGGAGACGAATGTTCCGATGATCTTTGAAAATGGCGTTCAAGATGGAAGATTAGTTTTGAACCAACCAATTTCTAATATTGAACAAATTTCTCGAAAACCCAATTCATCTGTGCCAATTAGTAACGAAGAAGGTGTGTTTGAGTTAAATATAGTTTGTATTCTTGATTTAATTTGATCCTACACAAGTAAAAACGCAATTGTTGTAACAGTCTGTGACAGCTCTGACATCAGGTCTGTTACGTTATGATGCCATCAGGTATGATGACAACAGACTGTATCAGATCATGTCTGATACAGTGTTGGCGTCGTCAGACAACAGTCATGATACATTGTGTGGAAACGCGACGTGCGCGTCAGCTAGAGTCCATTTTCTCATGGTAGCGACCACTGATGTGTATTTACAACAGCACTGTTGCCGAATTGTTAGGCGGCAAATATTTTTACTTTGAACAATTAAACACAATATGCAGTATTTTTCTCGTTTTATGCTCTTTTATGTGGTTCCTAAAGCAACCTTTTTTTACCAGATGACATTTGATATTATCAATGCAAAATAAACAAGTTTGAAATTTGTAATTAACGGCCGGCTCACTTTTTTTCTGATACAGGCTGTTCTCACAGACTATTATGTCAGACTGATAAACCGACTGTTTCAGTCTGATGGCATCAGGTCTCAACAGTTTGTTCGCTCCAACAGTGTGGAACAGCTATATCATAGCTGTATCATGAGGTCTGTGACTGCAACAGGCCTGTGGAGTAATTTTTACGTGTATACACTAGTAATTCAGTACTTCAACTATACACATTGTCATATTTATGTATCACAAAATATCCAAAGCGGTCTGTGAACGTGGGATTTAGGTAACACCATGCTAATATGCGAATACTAATATGTTAATATGGTCGGACGCTGCTTAATTTCAAATGTTTTCTGATTTTACATTAAACGTTCGAAATGTCATGAAAAAACAGATAGACATGCTTTTATCTCGATTTGTTAGCGCTGGTAAAATGATTACGAGAGCGAATGGTATAATTGTTTTTATTATATAGCCAAACACTTACTCAGTTCGGGGTTTCTTATATATATATATATATATATATATATATATATATATATATATATATATATATATATATATATATATATATATATATATATATAAATCCTTTCCATCACCATAAATCCTTTCCTTTCCTTCACCTTCACCATAAATCTTCACCATATATATGATAAATCTTCACCATAAATCTTCACCATATATATAACCTTCACCATATATATATATATATATATATATATATATATATATATATATATATATATATATATATATATATATATATATATAAATCCTTTCCTTCACCATAAATCCTTTCTATATATATATATATATATATATAGAAAGGATTTATGGTGAAGGAAAATTTCGAGTGTTGGAATACATACATTTTAAGACCAAACCGGGACCAGTTGCGAAAAATGCAACTTAGCGGCCTTCCGGTTTGGTCTTAAAATGTATGTATTCCAACACTCGAAATTTTCCTTCACCATAAATCCTTTCAACATGTAGTTTGATCGAGTGAAATGCCAAATATTACCTATATATATATATATATATATATATATATATATATATATATATATATATATATATATATATATATATATATATATATATATATATATATATATATATATATATATATATATATATATATATATATATATATATATATATATATATATATATATATATATATATATATATATATACTGACGTTTCGAGCGGAGCCCTTCATGGATCACTACAATCGATCACTACAATTCGAACGTCTTCCCAATGCGATCACTACAATCTAAACTGGTCTTACTCTGATGAAGGGCTCCGCTCGAAACGTCAGTATCTCGTCACCAAATTCTTGGCAGTTTACCACCTTTTCACTTTGCTATATATTCAAAACACTGTCTACGCAGCACTCTACTTATATATATATATATATATATATATATATATATATATATATATATATATATATATATATATATATATATATATATATATATATATATATATATATATATATATATATATATATATATATATATATATATATATATATATATATACACACACAGTATATTAGTTTCACATATATTCGTTATATATATACATTAGTTCTGTAACTAAAAGGGGGTTTTAACATTTTAGTTTTGGAGGTTCATCCATCGATAATTGCCGTTGCCACAACGAGACTAGGTCTACAACCTGGGGCAGCATTTCAAGGCCGAGTGGCTCAGCTTGCACAGCTTGTTTCCACTCATCAAACTGTAAGTACGTGCTGAATAGGCCAGCAAGGGTGATAATCTTTATAGGGGGTCGTGTGTTACGTGTCCCTACTCAGGCGTTTAGACAGAAATATAAGTTCAACATCGCCTTTTCCAAAATGGCGGATGTTTGGGGATAAAATCCTATCAACAGGCGTTCGAAAGGATTAAAAACAAACTAATTTTTCCTTGGTTATATCTTTTGACGATTTCGTATATGTTGACAAGTTGAGTGTTACAAACTGTTTTGTTGTAGCAAACTATAATTTTCGAGCTGATAAATGTGCCATGAGTCGGATGATTATCAGTCAAACGCTGGCAACTGGCCTTTTATATTTTGCCGACGTAAATGGCTTAAGGTATTACAGTACAATCTAATAGTATTACAAACTTTTCTTAAATTGTATAAATAAACGACTTTAGCTTTTCATGGGACAATTTGAGCTTAATGTAATGTTGTTTACACACTTTCATATCGGCTGCGACTGAATAAGTTTAATCACTCGAGTAACGTCTTCCCAATGTGATCACTGCAATCTAAACTATAAAAAGTCCGAAAGTGAAAACGACTCGTCGTTTCAGCTGGGCTTCAGGCGGCAAATTAAACGAATTTACAGCAGTTAGATCAAACTTTATATACCGATATTTTAGGCCATAAATGTACCTGACGCGCTGTCGGCGCAATCATCAAGGCGTCTGCTGGACAAATTAATGCTCGTTCTATCGATTTTTGTCATTCCAAAAATTCGGTTATTTATTTTCCTTTCCGTTTTACTTTCTTTATATTCACTGAAAACATTTAATTTAACAAATGGAACTATTATTTATAGGTACAATTAATTTATTTCGACCACTTTTTCATGCTCAGGTCTAATTGATTTAGCCTGCATGCAGACGCTCCGTATCCGGCCCTGATTAATCGGGCCCTGAATAATTGGGGATTAATTCCGCCGTCTATGCGTAGGCTATAATTGATTAGGATGAAATATTATTGGTGAAATGTTATTCTCAAACTCATTAATTCCATTGGTGAAATGTTATTCTCAAACTCATTAATAATTCATGATGAAAATTCAAAAGAAATCAATATTTAATGAGTATTTAGAAATAAGAGAAGATTACGGCCAAATCTCGCTAACTTTAACCTCGATTTTCTCACAAAATATGGATTCGTTTGAGAAGCAAGTTCTAACACTCGTAATTGTTCATCCTCTGATGTCTAAATACGAACAAACCCGTCAAAAAACTCGGCTTCACCTCGTATTTTCAAACTGCTTGTCCGTATTTAGAAATCAAAGGACGAACGCTTACTCGTGTTAGAACTATTACTTCACTACATTTTTGTAGTATTTAATACCATCCAGCGAGCCAGGGTTGTTGCGAACACGTACTTCTAGTATTGAGGTTTAGCATCAGTTGTTTAATAAAAAAAGTTGGTGCGAGCAGGTGAATTTTTATTTTATTTATATTTATGTGTTTTGATTGCAATATTTATTATATGTTTTTCTAAATCTCGTATTAATTTTGTTGGTAAAGGTTGCAGTCGTTGGTCCTTCTGGGTGTGGTAAAACAGAATGCATAAAAACTGTTGCCGCCGCTCATAAGGAAATGGGTCGAATTCTGCGAAGAGATATGGTGTGTACAGGGGCCCTTGAATCGCGTGAATTGATGGGATATTTTGATTCAAATACCAGGTAGTGCGGTGATTTTTATGTTCATTTTATTGTTGGAGACAGTATCTACTTTATATGTTAGATCAAGTATCATGAAGTTCTGAGCTCTTCCTGATTTGTTTTATTTTTATTTTCAGAGAATGGAAAGATGGCCTGTTACCCCGTATTTTGAGAAAACATGCCCAGCAGCTCAATACAAGTGAGACGTTTTCAGGCGTAAGGCCATCTCCATTTACAAAATGGATACATCTTGATGGGATCGTGAGTATTGTGTTTGATTTTGTTTTATTCATTCTAGCATTGAATACTACGAACATGTTTCTCTTACTAAGTAATGGTGCCAATTACACTGTATAAACTGCCGAAATATTGCTCCTATACACTACTTCAACAGTATACCAACCTTTTAAACAGGGTTCGTACAGAACTTGAATGTCCGTGAAAGTACTTGAATTTGAAAAAATAATTCAAGGACTTGAAAGTCGTTGAGTTTATGAAGAAGTGCTTGAAAGTCCTTGAATCTTTCACAATATAATTTTTATGACATTTTCTGAAAGAGAGAATTTTGTCAGCATCAGCGGTAGTTTGAAATTAGTTTGAACAGCATTTTTCGTGATTTTCCACTACTTTTCAAAGCCTCCTTTTCAGCCCATTGGTCCTTGAATTTCCTGATAAATGGCCTTGAAAGTCCTTTTGCTACTAGTCTCTTAATTTAAACTAGCTTAGAAGGCAACAAACTTGTGGCCCTTGTTTAATTAATTATATAACTACTGTATTTGTCGTGTTTATATTTCTGCGTTTTTACCAACATTTCTTTGTGTCCACTTTTATGTTTTTGACTTCCTGTTACCTGTCGAGTGTTATATTAAAAACTACTCATCTTTTTTAGATTGATAAAGTACAAGCTGAAACATTTGACATCATGATCCAGAACAGCGGTACAGTAGTGTTTCCAAGCGGAGAAAGAATCAGAATTCCACGGGCACTGGAGATAATTTGGGAGGTAGAACATTCATATTATAGTACACGCATGCAATATTGTGGCTACTTAAATAATTTATTTTACTTGGGTAACTTGGATGACTCATATCACTGATATCAATGAGGGCCTTACAATTATTTAAACTAGGAGTAATCAAAGGTTATTTAAAGTGGCACTACGACGAAATAATCGCCTATCCAAATTTTGAGTTAATTTAGAAGTACATTTGAAATGAGAACAAATATCGTTTTCTCTTACTCAATATATCATCTTATTCCAGAGATATTCAGGTCTTTGGAACATGCAAATGAACACATGATGTCATTTACTCACATAAATTTTCAAAAAGAGAAATATCTCCGGAAATAATTGGTAGATTGTATAGAAACTTTCCAGATGCATACTTAGGGTACACGGTACTGTGTACATAAATTGCTGGATATTTTCATCAAAATTGAGAATATAATTGAGTTTGTGTTAGTAAATGACGTCATAAGGTACATACATTTGCATATTGGGAAAACATGAATATCTTTGGAACAAGATGATATATTGACTAAGGGAGAACGCTATTCTTCTTCATTTTAAAAGTACTTCTAAATAAAATCTAAATAAGGTTGACGATTTCCATCGTAGTGCCACTTTAAGTACGTTCGAAGCAAGTGTATTAAAATGTTAATGTGTACAGTATGTCAACAAATATGAAACAAATAACAAATATAAGAGCTGAAGCTGAGAATTCTTATTGCGAGTGGCCTATATATGTAGGGAGGCCGAGAGGCAACTTCCGGTTTCAGGGCTAAAAAGTTGTCTACACAAAAATACGCCAAAAAATCTCGATTACGACGCCATTAGGATTGCGTTCTCTTTGTACAAACACAAATATAAACTGTTGTACATTGTTTACAAACGGTTATATTAATATAATATCGTAATAAATTAGGATAGAAAATAAAATTTCAAAGAGTAGCTAAAGAACTAGATTTAAATGGATTTTATTACGCCCTAATTGCTGTACCTTAACGCTTTCTCTAATTGTTAATATTCACAGCAACATTAGATGTAATGTTGTGCGTGTGTTCGGGCGTAATATTAAAGGCAACTTTGGGAGTGTCTGAGATTTTATAGCCGAAGTGGTAACAGTGTTCTAATGTGATCATTTTGCTTTCCTAAATTTTAGTTTTTATGATCGTTGTTCTTAACCTATTTGAATAGATTGTAATTTACAGTAGTTCATCAGACACATTTCGTAACCTAAAATTAAGGGCAAATCTGGGCGTGTCTGAGATTGTGTAGCCTAAGTGGTAACAGTGTTCTAATGTGATCATTTTTCTAATGTGATCATTTTACTTTCCTAACTTCGTAAATTTTAGTTTTTATGACCGTTATTCTAGTTAACCTATTTGGATAGATTGTAATTTAGTTTGTCCATCAGACACATTTCTTAACCAGGTTTAATTGCTTAAATCCGTTTACTTATAAAACCACTCGTAGTTCCAGAACTTACAGACAGTTATTAGTCGAGTCATTCCGCTCACCTATCAATGTAAACGTTAATCCTGTTATATTCTTTGTTTGCAATTTAGATGGAGAATTTGGAGCATGTCAGTCCGGCTACAGTTTGTCAAATTGGTCTATTATGCATGAACACCGGTGATGTAGGATGGAGTCTTGTGGTTAATAGATGGATCAGTAAGAAAACAGAGAGAGAAGCTGAGCTACTCCGTTCTTTATGTAACCGTTACATTGGACCTACCTTAGACTTTTTGTCTGCAAAAACGTCTGTCCCACCACAACCTGGAGCTCCACCAACAAAGACGAGATCTAAAGCATTAGAGCATGCTGTGTTTACATCTCAATTGAACATGGTCGAAACACTGATTGCCTTAGTTGAGGTAAGAATATTAAACATCCCCAACAAAAATGTTGCAAAAAACGTTTGTGCCTTTGACGGGAACCGAACCCTGCGCGGGCTTTTGCTCAATTTCTCCATTGTTGACACTCGTAATTTTTACATTTTTTTCACTCATGTGTTGAAAATTTATTTTTTCCATAATTCACGTGTTAATTAATGCTATTAAGGTTAATTCACATGTGTACAAAGTACCCTATTACCAACACCGTGTTGTTGAGCTTTTCTATCTTGAACCAATTTGATTTTGGTTGCGTGACGTTTCGGTCTTTCGGAATTAAAATACTTCTTCCATCTTCATTTCGCCACACTGTAAATTTCGCGGTGTTGTGGGAACACCTAACCGGTGTAACGTTACACCGATTTGGTGTAAAATGAAAATTAACACCCTTCAAGTGTAACTTAACACTCGTAACTTGTACTTTTACACCACGCTTGGGTTAGGGTAACACTTATTAGGTGTAAAGTAGAAAACTGTCTTGTTGACACTTATTGCGGTGTAAACGTACTCTAAAATGGTGTAATTTTACTGAAACTGAGTGTAATTTCACACATTGTGAAAGTGTAAATCCACACTTTTTTAGTGTAAAATACATTAACGCTGGTGCAGTGTATATCTACACTCGACGTGGTGTAACATTACACAAACAAGGTGTAATAACACACCATGTTGGTGTTAAATAGAATCTGTTTTGTTAGCTCTTGTTACGGTGTAGACTTACTCCAAAATGGTGTAACTTTACCAAAACTCAGTGTAAATTTCGCATTGTTGGAATTTTAACTGACTGCAGATATGCACCATGGTTTGCACACACTTCCACGGAACTAAAAAACTCATACTTAAAACTCATCCTTAATTCCGTAGCCTGACACCCGCAAGGCTAATAATTTCGTATCTATGTTATGAGCATTTACAGTTGATCTAACAAAATATAACATTTTCTTAATGTTATATTTTGACTTTAATGCATATTATAAATGTAAGTTATATATGCTTGATGTTACGTATCTCTCCTCTTCATCATTGTATTGCCATGAACCAGGTCAACCTTCAGAGGAATTGAGGAAAGCGGAAATATAGAGACTGTTTTAAGTAAAATTGATTCTAGGCAAGACATTTTTTCTCATTTTAAGTAAATTATTGCTTAAAATAAGAATTTTAAAATATTTTCTTACCAAGCCCCAATAACTGATCGATTTTGCTTAAAACAAGAATATTTTCTTGCCAAGACTTCCAACTTTTATCAAGAATAATATTACCGATAATCAATTTTACTTGTAACAAGAAAATATTTCTTAGAGTCAATTTAAATATAATTATTACTGGTATATACACTGAAATGACAAGCCGTTTTAGTTGACCAGAACGAGGACTTTATTTGTTGTAGACTGTTATCAAAGTCTTGCTGTATATAGTTGCTTCATGGAATCATTGTAAGGCCCCTTCGCTAGTTATTTATACTGATACTTAGTGATAAACATGTAGGCTGTGTTGGGAAGAGACCTTAACAGGTATTAATTATATTAGACCACGTTAGAACTGCCGGTGCATAATGTCAAGTAGAGCCAGTGTATCTTGCCGGTTTATATAAAGCTACTCGAATGACTCCGCGTCGCGCTCGCGCAACGTTTTCTGACTCTTACAAGACGAGTCGGCCCGCGTGGGATCTGGGTCGAGTAAGGTAAGACGTGGTTACACAGCCTTTTATACGAGATGTTCCGTCGCTAGTTATTTATATACTGATAGTGATAAACATGTAGGCTGTGTATTGGCTGTGTTGGGAGACCTTAACAGGTATTAATTAGACCACGTTAGAACTCCCTGTACGTGTTGTGTGGATATGTTGGCAAGGATTGCAGGGAATTATAGGGATTGTTGGGATTCGCGAAGGGTATGTGGACATTTCCCAGACGTCCTAGCGAGTTAATGTGTCAAGCATTCTGCGCCATATTTGAAACTCGTGTCGCCGAAAGTTGAAACACTTTGACTTGGATTCTTTGTTTGGTAAATTGATTTGTGTTACCAATTCTAAAGAAGTGGCTGTCATCAATTATTCCTCGGTCTTACTACGGTTACAAAATACTGGAAATACGGTTAGAAAATACTGGCTGTGGGGGTAAATACGGCAGTGATACGATTTCAGCAATATTTCAGGCTTTCAGCTCGAAGACGAAGGTAAGTCTGACTCAAATCGAAAGCAAATCAAATAGCTGTCCTGAACTTATATTACCAATAATTTGTCTTAGATGATTCCATTCCATTGTATGGGAAGAGTTATTTTTCATATTGAAATGTGGATTAATCAAGTGTCTAATCAAAATAATTTGAATGATGGAGTCTGGAGAAAGCCCATCCTTTATGTGGTCTCAGGAAACAAAATGTTTCCACTTTGGTATGTTATACAAACATTAATTTTATCGGAATAACCGTTTACATGATCTTTTATTTGTTTATGACAATGATTATTAAAGTATAAATAACAATCGACAAATGGGGGTTTCTAAGGATTTATATTTTATATCCTTCATCCTTGCTGAAAAGCACAAATTCAGAGAGTAATGGCATATTATGTGACATTGATTTGGTTTTAGAAGTGTTGTTATCATAATTTTTATATATGAATTTAACTTCCAAACATTTGGCATTACTCAAAAGATTTCTTCATGTGATAACCATACCAGTTGTCAATAAGTTATAGATTTTTAATTTTTCATGGAATTAAAATGCATGTGGAAACAAGTGAACCAGCTTAGACGATACATGGACGATTGTCAAGCTCAAATCCTCAGAAAGTGTCCCAGACTGGGCTTGAACCTGTAACCTTCATATTGCCTGCGACACACTCTAATATTAAGACTCTTATGGAGAGCGAAGGTCACAATGATGTACTGGTTTGATTGCTATATTCACTGCATTGCAACATTCACTATATACCAGTAATACTTAGGAGACTGTCTGGGATTCATTTTCTGAGGATTTGAGCTTGACGAATAATAATTTGTAATAATAATCACTACTGTATAATATTTTACATAACAAGATAGTTTAATTGGATTTATGCAATAAATAGTATTAAAACAAGAGGTGTAGCATATACGACACTTCTAGGGGGCAGGGATTTGGCAGGCTTTGCATATGAGGAACCAATCACATTGCTCCAGTCCAGTATTCCCTCATATTCTCATTTACCCCAGTTATGGCGAATTAGGGCTATCACCGTCGGTAAGGTGCCGACTGGCGGGCCAGTGACTGGGACCAGAGCTGCAAGTACAGACACCGCCAATCCTGCCCTTCCCCACCATGGCCAGGCAACAGAGCATCTGATAGCAATGTGTGGTTGTTCTAGTTCCGGTAGGATCTGTATATGTCAGTGTCTTCATTGTCATTGCTTCCAGGAACATGTGGTTCCCCGGAAAGCTGGACAGTCCATTGCCCCTGTAGCACTGCATCCGCTGTGTGACTGAACACCGACTTGTTATTAATGAGACTTATAATAATGTAACATTAAGCATAGGTTAGATAATGCAGTCATATAGACATAGAATCATGCAAATTAGAGAAATTAAAGGGACTCTGTACCCAAAGAGCACGAGGGACCATTATCTAACAATCTTAGAGAATGGTTGGAACACAAAGTAATTTTAACTTTTACTATAATTTTTTTTGCACGTTTTACCGGAGACATTGACTTTATTGAATTCATTAGTGACTTTATTGAATTCATTAGTGAACTCTACTGTATATAGAGTTCACTGTGCTATGCAAAATAAATCATGAGATCTTTCAGTGGACTCTATATAGAGTTTGCTAATCTGTCTAATCTTGATGAATTGAAGCACTATGGAACATAGAGCAGTAAATATTGATTGGCTGAGTGGTTGCAACCATTCTCTAATGTTAATTCATTAACTTGGTTATGATCTTTAATTTCATATTATCTGTAAATTTAATTTAATATTTAATTAGGTTGTTTCTTGCTATATATAGATGAAGTTGCAACTTTGCCATTTCTGCTTAAACAAAACTAAGAGAAGAGTAGCTGGAAAATTTATTCAGCTTATTTTTGGTAAGTTTATCTTATTTACTAATACATTTTTTATTATGCTTGTTAAAGAGCGTATACATACAGTACCTTCAAAAATCTGTATGATTTTTAAATAATTTGAAATTTTTTTCTCCTTACAACAAAAACTGGGTGTTTAGTAGATGTACTGTACACAGTACACCCACTTCACCAACTCTTGATGGTGGTACCTGTTTATATTTTAAGTTTGTCAATTAAAAGCTTGAGTATCACAACCCTTGATTTAATTACTGTTGTGACTGTGTAGATGAATACTTTGCTGAAAATGTATAATACAACAATTGTCGAATTCAGCTTTTTTGAGTCTTTTGACATCAAGAATTATCAAGGTCTATGTCTGCATTGTCAGACTGCAGGCTTAAACTTGGCTAAAATTATAATTATTATATTAAAAGACTCCTCTGATAATTGTTTATTATCATATTTTAACAGCAAATATAGGGATGTTAAGTCTTATCTTAAATCATTTGGTAAACAAGTCCAATATTGATAGGAGAACAGTCTTCCTTACGACAAACTGGTTGTCCACGAGAGGCCATTTCGTATTTATATGAATGACTAGTTCACTCTAATTGGGTTGAAGGCGATTAACCAATAGCAGACAGTTTTGACTGGTTCACTCTGATTGAGTTGAAGCGATTAACCAATATGATACAGTTTGTGACTAGTTCACTCTAATTGCCTGAGAGTTTCCACACGATTATTTCCACGCGCAGTGCTCGATCACCCAATTTTGCCATCCCCCAAAAGCATATAATAATCTTAAACTCAATCTCCCTTCTCAAACTCAATAATTTGTGAGCTAATGATCCAATAATAAAGACGCATCTAGTCACGGGATTGCATTTGGATAACTAGGTCAAACACCGTGTCTCTATTACTACAATACATTTGATCGGCATATGTAATTAGGATATTTGAGGAAGATCACTAGTGATCTTCCTCAAATATCCTAATTATGCATGCAAAAACCTCATTTGAGAAGTTATATAAACAACTCGAGCTTGTGTCCCACCGGGATATCCAAACACTCGAAAACAATGGACAAAAACACTCGGCTTTCGGCCTCGTGTTTTCATCCATTGTTTTCTCGTGTTTGGATATCCCGGTGAAACACTCGCTCTCGTTGTTCATATATAACCTGCAACACTTCTGCATTATCGGACTGCAGGCTTCAACTTTGATAATTATTATATTAAAATACTCATCTGATAATTGTTTATTATTATATTTTAACACCAAATATAGGGATGTTAAGTCTTATCCTTTTCTTCTTGCCCTTTTTAGCCAAAGTTCTCAAAAGATTATTAAATGCCCAAACAATAGAAATCAAGGCAGCAATGGCACAAAAATGCAAAGACAGGAGACATGCTCTGCAGGCAAGAAAAAACAAGTCAAAACATTTACCAATATTATGATAATTTAACTAATATATTCATAATAGTTTTGTATAGTGTTGCCTTAAAGTGCCACTAACCCCAAAAATGATAATGTTTTGTTTGAAAAGGCACTTAAAATTATGAATAATGGTGTTAACAATTCTTAAATATCTATTTAATAGTTCCTCGATATCTATATGCATCCACATGCAAAGTTTCAAGTAATACAGTAATAACACATATGACATATAACTGAATACCTCGAGAAGAAAAATAGATATTGAAGAACTGCCAATGCCATTCTTAATCATTTTAAGTGTCCTTTCAAACAAAATATTATCGTTTTAGGAGGTTAGTGGCAATTTAATGTTGTTAATGTGTAAAGTCAAGTGTTTAATTTTAGTAATTTGAAGATACAACCATGTTTGCAAATTACTAGAACTAAAATGTTGATGATAGGCTACAAATTCTGGCCTGTTTTTGCATATACAAATTGTTAGTGAATTTAGGTTATAATATTTCTGCATATATTAAATGTGACTTGCAGCTCGGTTATTTCAATATAGTAAATTGTTTACTACTCAAGCTTTAACACAAACTCAGAAAAATGTTCTGAGCCCCAGACGGGAATTGAACCTGCAACCGTCATGATCTCCAGTTTAAAGCTTGTGTAGTAAACAATTTACTATATTGAAATATCTAAGCTGCAAGTCATATTTAATATATATATTCTGATAAAGATATACAGATATATTGGACTGCTGAATTGGCAGTACATATGCTGCACGTACCAACTATTACACAATTAAACGTAGCCTTCGCTCTGCCATCTGGTAGCTCAATGTTTAGAGCGTCTAACCATAGATCAGAATGTTACATTTTTCTGAGTTTGACAATTTACAACATTTCTCATTCTGCATATTTTATATCTATTTATTTGTTACTAAGTAATAACTGCAATTTCAAAAAAATTGTAAAATGGATAAATAAAGATCTGTTAATAAAGCTATTAATAATACTTTTTGCTTAATGTCAATTTTAGTTATATATGTAATCTTAAATCTCAAATGGTGATAAATCAACTGAAGTCATTTGTAAATGACTACAGCTATTGTGATGTTTATTCTCCCATTGTAGATACAATATTAATTTACACACCCAGCTATGCACTGTGTAAAATAACTTAATTGGTGTACGTTTACTCCCCAAGTGTAAATTTACACCAACACCGTTGGTTGTGGTGTAAATTTACACCAAGTAGGTGTCACCATGGCTGCAAGGTAATTTACACCAATAAGGTGTAAAAAACTTATTTTAGTGTAAGTTTACACTCCAAGTGTAACTTTACACCAAGTTGGTGTCCACACAGCTGCAAGCTAATTTACACCAATAAGGTGTAAACAAACTTATCTTAGTGTAAGTTTACTCTCCAAGTGTAAATTTACACCAAGTTGGTGTCCACACAGCTGCAAGCTATTTACACTGATTTTGGTGTAAGTTTACACTGTTACCACGTTAAGTTACACCAGTGTCGGTGTAAGTTTACACCTTTTTGGTGTCCACACAGCTGCAAGATTTACACCGATTTTGGTGTTGTGGTAACACCCCCAGATTTACAGTGCATGCCTGTGAAGAAAAACTAAAACGAACAACTAGTATACTAGCTGATCTTAAGTGTGCGATTTTACTGCAAACTACATGGTTAAATATGAGCCGGCGACGTGTATCTGGTACATAATGCAAAAAAGTTCATTCAATCTTGTCAGCAGTCCATCTTGGTCTTGAATTTGGTAGTCTATCTCGTTTGAAAATTGGTGGTCTATCTCGATCAAAAATTAAATGTTTATTCGTCTGTTCATTATTGTCGTGTATTATGTGTATTCTTATAGTTTGTTTTTTCTGATTGCCTTTACTCCAATTAGGCATCAGTAGCTTCTCATCCAGATTTGATGCCAGTTGAATATGAAAACTATTTTAACTTTGCCGCGATATGGGCGTTTGGTGGAACTCTAATAGAAAAGCATCGTATCTATTTTAGTCAGTGGTGGAAAAAACATTGGAAAGATTTTATCATGCTTCCAGGCAACGGAGAGGTTTGTTATTGAACAACATTCCTTTTAGGAATGCAATGAGAATATAATTAAACTTTTTTTGAGACCAAAGTTCATGATTAGATAAACACACAGGCGAAAGCATCGAGCGCGAACCTGCACAAGCTTATTGAACACGAAACGCTTCCATAGGCTCTCCTTGACAAACATTTTTTTGCTCCTATGCCTTTGGGAAATCCCAGGTCAGGCTCGTCAGAGCTTTTATCTGTTATTCTACGACAGTGATGGACAGTCTGCCATTAGCTCAAGTGTTATGTAATGTAAATTACTTTGACATGACTGCAGCTTAATGCACCTCCACAGACATTTATAAAATAATTTTACTCTACACGCTGTGATTGGTCGGCTTGCCTGTTTCGATCAGGCTAGGAGACCGGAATGACGTCAATTACTAACGAGAATTTGCATTAAATCAAAAGCGTTATATATCGTAATTATTCAAAGTATAAGTAATTGTTTCTGAATTATTTTATAAAAATAATATAACACGTTTACCCTGCAGGTCTCTATAACGTGATCGAAACCCTCGTGAAGTAATAAAAACACTCGAGAAGTTGGGAAAGCACTCGCCGCTAACACTTTTCTCGTGTTTTTATTACGTCGCTCGGGTTTCGATCACGCTATAGAGACCCGGCAAACGTATTCTATTATTTAAATTTATATTTACATCTTTATATTTTACGTTTCTGTCGTCAGGTCAGAGGTTGGTCATGACGTCATGGCCGCCATATCGGTACCTCAACAATAGATTTTTAAGTAGCTTCTTTTGTTACTAACACCAACATGACTGCCATACCCTTTGTCCATTGATTCTCTGAGGATTGGGTGAAAACTCTCTGTAAGCTTTAGCTTTTGCCGGTTCGCGCTATTTGCTTCAATGTCGGGCTCTTGTTGAGCACTTTTCATACAGAAAACCTCCTCAAATATCTCCTTTGTAATCATTACACCAGTAAACTAAAGTTATCTTGTTCAAACCCAGTGGCAACGCTACAATTTCATGTTCTTTCGACATTTAAATTAGCCTCATTTTCGTGAAAGAGTCAATTACAAAAATAATAAGGCCATTTTCATATTATGAATGTGTGGTCGGAGTGCGATAAAATGAGAATTTCGAGGAACAGTGACATGCAACAAGGAAACCTGCAACAAGGACTAGGAACATGTGAATTTGTTGTAATTCAATATTATTTTAGGTGTGGAATTACTTCGTTTCGCCCGAAACAAACGAGTTTTGCTTATGGAGCGAAGCATTACACCCTTATGCAATGCCTCATGGTGAAGGAATACCGCACAATGCCTATGTGCGCACTGTGTATAACGAGGTTAGTCTCTTATAACGGCTAAATAAGATTGCTTTATATATTTATACATACTGTATTCTGATATTTTTATCTTTATCAACTATTATTTCTCAAATATTGTGATATATATGTTTTTTAATACCTTGATGCCAATTGTAAATTTTGACCTATATTATATGACCTATATATAGATATTTAATTTGCCCCTTAAGGTGCAAATTGAAAACTAGGTGAAATAAAACTGGGCATGAAAATATTTTACAACCACACCCTATATATTAGGCATCTCCCCTCGTAACGACCTAAAATTATTACCGATGCCCCCTAGCTAAAACAGAAAATACTGTATATTACTTTCATTTATATGGATAGTAGTTCAGTATTCATGCAAGTCTCTATGATCAAATGTCTAGGCTAAAAGCACTCGACTTTACTTATACTCCATTACTTATTTTCCAGTAACGACATTATATCTCTGTAATAACACCTGACCTGCAATTTCTATGTAATAGATAAACACCGAGAACCAGGGATTTATGCGGCATATGTATATCGAATAAATCTCGACATTCGAGGTGTTTATCTGACTTATTATTACATTGAGGAGGTTTCCAACAAAGTTTTGTCGATTTTGTCCACCTTGGACAAAGATTTTCCTAGTTTTTTCTTCGTTTATTCATAGGGATGTATGGCGCATATTCATAGGGAAACCGACTCAATGTAATAATAATTTTAAATATAGCCCTGTTCTTCTATGATTGGAGTAATTATATAGTTGAATGCCCAACATCGTATCATCATTTCAATTTTATAATGGATAGAATACATTTCATTATGAAATCTAACTATGTATGCACGATCGTCAAGCTCAAATCCTCAGAATATGTTCCTGTGTCTCGGACAGGGATCACACCTGTAACCTTCTGATTGTCGGTGAAACGTTCTAACCATAGAGCTACCGAGACTGGGATAGAGAGCGAAGATTACAATGATGTACTGGTTCGATTGATCTACAGTACAGTATGTATTGCCTATGCAGGATTCAGAAATATTTTTTGAAATATTTTTTGAGCTAGACGATCGTCCATATATCGTCTGTCTACTTCAAGCTTCCACATTCACTGCATCAGTGTGTATATACAATACATTATAGAGTTTGTCCCATCTCGTTGGGTTATTGAGTGACGGTGGTAGACCCGTGATGCTTGTGGGAGAACAAGGCTGTGGTAAAACGTCAGTAATTCGGGATAAGTTGACGAACCAAGATGAAGACGTCGCAGAAATGCAATCATTGAGTGTTTACTGTAATCAGTTCACAACTTCACGAACATTGTGGTACCAAATCAACAATTGTTTAGAATGGAAACATGGACGAACGTATGTCCCTAAAGGCAACAAGAAATTAGTATGCTTAGTAGACGACCTGAATCTTAGTAAGGTAAGTCAGTGTGTGTGTATATATTTTAGTGTGTTAAGTTTTCGTACAGTATATTTCAAGCTGTAACCACCTGAAATCGTTTCTGATCGGTATACGTCTAACTGATTAACAAGATGTCTATATTTCTATAAAAAATACTAAAAGGTTGCCGAAATAGTGAAAAGTTTTGAGCGAAGGCCCTTCGTCAGAGAAACGTAACGTTTACGCCTAGAATAATGTGACAAAACATTATCCAATGAAATAACAAAGTAATTGTAGATCCAAGGGGAAATGTCGGTATTTCTGTCTTTCAAAAGTATTTCTAGATCCAGAACGCTTTTGCCGTTTATGTATTTTCTGTTTATTTACAGGCAAACAATTATGATACTCAATCAGCCAGCGAGCTCATTCGTGAGCTTATTGATCATGGTGGTTTATTTGACCCAGAGACATATCAATGGCGTGAAGTACAAGATGTTACCTACCTCACTACGTACAATCCTCATACTTCTGCAACTGTTCCAAAAATTGGAAAACGATTACTGAGACACTTTTCATTGCTTCATGTTCCATACCCGAGGTATTTATTCTCATGCACTACATGAACTGTTTTTTTATCTCCTGTGCTTGCGCTAAGTACAGTAGATACCAAGTAACAATAGAAGAATCGAAACCAATCAAACAGAGAATACGAAGGCGGGCCGTATCCAAGGTTTTCCGATTGTTTTCGATCTCATTTTGTGACGTGCAACGTGCGAAAGTTCTTTCTTGTTCCTTAACCTGTAGAAGTTACTGATGAGTATCTTGCATTTTTGAGTAATAAAAAGCCATCTCGCTATAATACATTTATAATTGACTATAATTATAATTGACTATATACATTATATTTATAATTGACTATATACCAGTTCTCACCCGAATGTTTTGTTCAAAATGACACGACGAAGCTGACGAACTGCTACCATCATGCAACCGCAATGTGCAAATTTGTTTTTCCATCAATAATCGTCATATTATACTGCTAAAGAAAACTTCATTTCTACTTTCGATAGAACGTACTTTTCACGACATGATAACAAATAATCGAGGCCTCGTTGTTGCAATAATTTACTTGGTATAGACCTTATTCGAAAATGGCTGCCAATTTTTTTATATATATAAATTAGCCCTTATAGTCTCGTTATTGTGAACGAAATTCAAAAGAAATTTTCTTCTGAAACGAGGCTATAAGGGCTAATTTAAATACAGATAAAAGAATACTAAATTGGCTGCCATTTTGCTATAAGGTCTATACTGAGCATTTGATAGCAGTAGATACATGTTCGTCTGAGCGTACCTATTTTTAATATTGTATCCGGCACTGCCGGATTGAATGATTGATTGATTAACTATAAAATCAAGGGTGTGACAACCACTGAAAATGTCAAAAGTCTATTATGTATCTCCAGATGTACATACGACTTGCCACCTACCGTTGCACTTCAACTGAATATTTCGCTGGCACTGCAAGTGACGTTAATGAAAAGTTAATGGTTCCAGAATGCTGAAACATCGTTCATTCCCTTTTATTAAATTATTTATTAATAGTAGTTTAGATTCCTCGATGGATCAAGTAAATATCCATTTAAGGGTGTTCGGACGTATTTAGTTTTGCAGACCTTATATCTGTTGCTAAGGAAGCTTAGAATTGACAAATTTTCCAAAGAATTTCACAGACAGACAGTCTGTTTAGGTGTATGTGTACAAAATCGGTAATGTCATATGAAGATGTCATCACGACGATCTTCGAAGGTTTTTAAGTAAAATTAATTTTTCACATGCAATTAGAAGCTGGACTGTTATCTTTAAAAAAGTACGTATGGATTTTAAGAATTTAAAAAAAGAAGCCGGGATATCGAATTTTTAAAGTGAACAAACATAATCAAATATTGATAACTTCAATTTTATATAATTTATGTACCTCTTTTGTACGAAGTAATTTAGGTTTACATGGCACTCGCAAATGTAGCGTAATGTCAACGTTTTTGTGTTTGTCGATGATTTAAATGTGACGTCATCAAATCACGTCACCATACGAAAGAGTTTGCCTACAAATTCCACACTTAAAATATCTTGGTTATACCTTGAATTTATTACCCTTAGCAACCGGTTGCTAGCAACGGAATACGTCCGGACACCTTTAACGCGTTAAGTTGTTGCTGTACAAGCTCTAAATATCTCTGCAAAAATCCTATTTGTTTATACAATCTATTTATTTCAGTGTTGATTCTCTCCACGCGGTGTACTCCTGTTTGCTCAACACACACTTTCTGGCCACAAAGCAACCAACAGCTGGCGGCAGCTTAACACAAGTATTATTCGAAGGTTCTACTCATGGTGGTAGTCATTCTATTGAGCATATCTTTGATGATGAATCGGACACTGATTTACCATTCCGAGAATTACTTTCTACCATTGTTCTTACTACAATTGAGTTGCAAAATGAACTTCGTATCATGTATCTGCCAACCGCTCAACGCTGCCATTATGTATTTACCATGGCCGACTTAACCATGGTATTCAGGTATAGAGAATATATTATTGAATGTAATCTTATAGGTAAATGAGATGTAGGGAATTCAATTTTGACGTCAGAGTACATGTCTTTTGTTCCTAGCATTCAATGACGTCAAAATTGAAAATAAACCCCCGCTGAACATCGAGTTTTAGCCGTCGAGCAAACTCTAAAATGGCGGCGTCCAGAAGCATAAAATACGAGAATGAAAACGTTATTTCTGGAGTACAAGAGCAGATCGTAAATCTATTAACATTTCTAAACATTATATTTAAAGGCCTTTTCTATAAAAGTTATTTGTTTTTATACTACAGTTCCCCTTTAAGTAACGGTACTTATATATTTCCGTTCACGATGTTTCGGAGCGGTGAGCCTCGCCCTGAAGAAGTCACTGCTATGAAACGTTGTCAATGGAAACATGTAAGGGCGGCAGTACAGCGACCTTTTAGAGTTGTTTTTTGTATTAACACTGCCTACGCAGCACAACACTTTTATACAACAGAAGGGGTATATAGGTACATTAGTTTTACGATGTTAAAGCAATGGAGTCTTCTGCCTGCACATTTAGAACTAATCAAAATAAAGCAATAGTGGCAACAGCAGATGCTGCTTCATGGCAAGAGTGCTTCGACATTTGGCGCTGTGCTGATTGGTTCAAAATTATAATTAAGATTGTATTTTTATAAGTAATACCATGACACGAGGGAAATTAGTGATTAAATGTCCTCGAATTAAATGTTCCCGAGTGGAACTTCGCGACGCTTGACTGCTTGAGGGACATTTAATCACTAATTACATGTTATGCATGGTATTACTTTGTGATACCATATTACTACCGACGAAATATGATTTGTATGCTTTGAAATTCTTTTAGGTGGGTAGGATGTTTGGATGTTCTCTCATGCATGTTAGTGAGGAAAAATTAGAAATTTTCCTTGTTTCGAGGGAAAATTAGTAAAAGTATACATGTTGAGGGCATTTAGGGATTAAATCTCCCCTTGAGAACAATACCAACGGAGGTAATCATGATATTACTATGCTATATATGTGAAGGCTATTCGGTCGGACGGGGTTAGTACTTGGATGGGTGACCATCTGAATCGTGTTGATTAGCGAGCTTGGAACTCGTATTATTAGAGTTATTAGTTGATCTCTCCCGTGCTTTGAGGGTTTTCCTCCGGAGTCTCTTACACTTAGGTCAGACATGGGTCGTATGGTGCTCGGCCACGTTCGAGCTAAACAATTTGTAACGACATACGTCTGTTGTGTCTGTTAATAAGATCATTATTATTATTATATACAGTTTTCCTTCAAAAATTAAAAAAATCTATTTGTTTTATTCTTTTGAAATTCATTTGACTAAAATGGAGGCAAGATTTTTTGCAAAGAAATAACCATCATCTTTAGTGAACAATATTCTTTCTTTCACTTGTTTAGAAATTTATGCCTTTCCCTACGTCAAGGTTGTTCTGTTAGAGATTCACTTTTGCTATGGAGACATGAATGTGACTGGGTATATAACAGACGTTTGGTTGATTATGTGGATCGTGAACGATATCAGCAGACTTTTGTAAATGCAGTCAAGAAAGAATTGTCATCATCTGAACAGGTGTACTTTAGATATTAGTTTTGGTGGATTAAGATAAAACAACACGGCTACAAATGTCATAAATTTAGAAATAGAAAACACGTGTTTTAATAGAATGGTAGCTTTCCAAGACTATTTCGAATTCTCTCTATCTTTTATGAATTATAACTGCGAACATGGAAAAATTGTTTTCTATTTCGTTTATAGAATAACTCGTAACTACAAAACTTGGTCTATAGACAGACCTCTTTCGTAATGGCAGCCAGTCTAAATATTCTTTTATATGCATGCAAATTAGCCTTTCTCAGGGGTCGCACCAGAGGGGGAAAGGGGGCAACAGCCCCCCGTCGGAGAACCTTTAGCCCCCCTGTCGGACGAAAATGAACAATTCGTCGGGAACGAGCTGGAAGAAAAAAAGAAGAAAAAAAGTTCGTCTTTTGTTTTCTTAGAATCGTAAAAGTTTTTTACATTAACCAAACGTTTCGCTAATCAACTTTCATCTCTGGCACAAATCTATCACCTCTGTGTTGTTTCGCGCGCTGACTGTCATCTAGTTTTTGCGTGAATATTATTGTTAGAGTTAGTTTCGTATACAGTAAGGAAATACTCACTATAAAATCATGATTTTCACTGTTTTTCTCAAAAATTCAGGAAATAGAGTTTCAGAGGCATAGAAAATCAAACATTCCCGGGAGCATGGACTCCCCTAGAGGAATTCCTGTTAGCCGCGTCGGATAATTCCTGGCGCCACCCTTGGCCTATCTGGCTTCGTTACAAAGCAAAGATTCTTTGGAATTACAGACACACGAACGAAGTCAGAAAGGCTAATTTAAATGATTATATAAAAGAATATTTAATTTGGGTGCCATTATGAAAGAGGTCTATTGACATCAATTCCGACCCGCCTTTTTAAATGAAAAGCCAATCAAGTTAACTGTATACTTAATATTTTCAATGCTAAATAATTATTTAAATAAAACTTGTCAACCAAAGACAGAATGAATATATTTTTATATATTCGTACAGTTGCTGAGATAATATTAATCGATTGTGTTCATTCATTTGCAGATTCAAATTGTTTTAAGTGAGGATGTTCTGTTTACTAATCTGGTTGAAGCAGAAGATACTGGTTTGATTGGAACAGGAGGGAGTACTACTGGTGGTAATGAGGAAAACGTTCAACTGGGGTATCGACCATTACTTGAAAATGAAAAGGTATTTTATTTCTTTAACCATTGAAGGTTTAATGATGTTTCTCGCCAAATTATAGTAATCATTCTGATTTTGCAATAGCCTATATTTGGGGAGAGGTTATTATTTAAAGAATGTGGGAGGACTAATTTTCGGGCTAGGCTAATTTTCGGAAGTTTACGACAGTGTATTAAACTTTGTTATTTACAGCCATGGTTTTCATCCGTTTACTTCTAGGTTAGAACTGTTTTAAGCCATGGTATTGCTGAATACAACAAAGATTTTCCAAAGATTAAATTAGCACTTTACAAGGTCAGTAATACTGCAAGTAGTTATTATGCATAGAGGAATTGCTACTTGGAATTTGACATATTGTACTACGAAACTGGATCAAATTTGTATTTTGTAATCAATCTTAAGGACGTTTGTCATGTCGTTACATATAGATATAGTTAGACAATCAGATGGCTCAAATTACAAGTCCCATGGAAAGTGATCCCAAAAAATTTCTGCTGCCTTCCGTGTTCGAGCATGCTCTCGCATATAGTAATCAAAGCAATAATTTATGTAAGGTATTTATGTGTGTCTTGGCCTGAAGTCTAACACTTCTTGCGGCAGTCAAAAGTTCTAAATAATTTAACCGAACATTATATCTGGATTTGAGCGCAACTATACTCCACCTTATCATCGCTCATGCCCTTAACCCTATATACCCAGTCACTCTAGCTACTGTACTAATCAAGGCACTCTAAGTTTATAGACTAACATGCGAGAGAATGCTTGTGGGCTGCACCCAAAAATAGTTTCGCCGGCGGGCAACGTTATTTGTCAAAGTTAAAGTGGCCGTTAAAAAAAGATCCACTAGATCCGATTACAATTCCACAGACCCGTTATCGTCTGATTTCGCACTGCTAACTATATAGTATTATGCTAATTATAGTATTATACTTAACTACATTGTTGCTCTTATTTCTTTCTGTGTAATTTTGGTTTCACCGTTTAACAGTTCTACAATTATCAACATCTTACACATAGGATACTATAGAATCGATGTGTCGATTGGTTCGTGTCTTACAATCGCCTCATGAATGTGGTCACGCTATGATTGTATCTGAAGGTTCTCCTGGCGCAACGTCAAGCATCGTTAAACTTGCAGCCCACTTGTGTGGATTTTCTCTCTATCAAATCAATTCCTCGAGCATGGCAGGAAGTGCTTACTCCATTGCGAATTTCAGAACTGATCTGGTGACTGCGTATCGTAGAGCTGGTGTCAAGGTATTGATCCAGAATTAAATCTATGTAGCCGTTTATACACACAGCGATAATCGAGTCGATTGATCTTTTTGACACATGGGATTTACTCAGAGAGTGTTGGGGCATTTTCTCACGAATGCTCTTCATAGATAACACTTGATCATAATATGTAGTGGTAGCTTAAACTATGCGTTGTTGAGAAGAAAATGAATATCAAGCGAATTATCAAATTACCGATTGGCTAAAAATACCCTCTAAAGTTACCGATAAAAAATTCTAACCAGAAGCTAACATATTTTGTACAATTGATTAAAATTGTATAGTAGAAATTTTACTCCATCTATATTTTAAATAATCACACTAATTTTTTTTCACAGACAAGGTAGAGCAATCTCGAGTCACGTCAGCGTGCGTTATTAAATTATCAAATACTGATAGTAACCAATCAGAACATTTGTTTTACTTCACTTATCTTACAAAGGTTTACATTTTAGTTTAGACAAATGTTGTATAATGAAGGCCATTACTTTGCATTAATTATTATTTTCCAGAGAGAAAAGCTTTTGCTGTTACTTGGTGAATGCGACTTGGTCACCGAAGACATGGTGGTGTATATCAGCGAATTTCTGGTATCTTCTTCTATCGCACATTTGTTCTCGGAAGAAGAGCGCATTTCAGCTATCAACTCTGTTAGATCTGATGTTACCCAAGCAGGCCTAACATACACCAAGGATGTGGCATGGAGTTTCTTTCTAAAGTAAGTCTGAGCACTAATTATTTACGCATATAAAGGCCCATACTGTATATAGACGATGCAATTCATCTGGCCTGCGGATACAGCCGCTTCACATCGCGCGCTACTAAAAACACAACAATTCATTTTGATATATGTGATTCAAAATGACAGGCGTGTAAAAATCAAAATATGATATAAAAGTGTTATGTTACGTAGGCAGTGTTAAAATACGAAATTTATAAAAAACTCTAATAGTTTGGTGCACTGTTGAAATAGTGAATAGGAGGTCTAACGTTTCGAGGGAATGCCCTTCGTCAGAGAGTGAAACATAAAGTGAAATAAAAACTGGGTATATCGAACTTTTATGCGCAAAATAAACAAACAATCTGCTTAAAATGTAACTGCTCTCGCAGCCTTATGCGTCCCACTTCTTGCTGTAATTAGTATCTTTAGTTGGTATTTATGTTGTTATTGTAGGTTTTGTAGTTAGTATTTCAAATAATTTTATTATTTTTAATTTTTGGGCCCGCAGTAATTGGCATCTTGCTGTTGCGGTTACCCTGCCATAATATCTATACTCCGTAATATATTATGTTATAATGGCGAATCTAATAAAAAAAACAATCATGTAACAAAAATTAGCCAATCAGATGGCGATAAACAAATTGTTTGAACACAGTTGACGATAAACACATAATTTGCTCTCTGATGAAGTGCCTTCTCTCGAAACGTTAGACCTTCCATTCACTATTTCGGTAGTTTATATTTTTATATATTTTCGGTAGTTTATACGAAACAATTGCATACATACTTAGGCATGTTTAGAACACACTTTCATATTTGTTATTCTCTAAAAAAATTAAGACGTTTTTAAAGCATCAAAATTGACCAATTTGTTAAAAAATCTGTCACAGACTGGTTTCGAATTTAGCTGTGATGACGTCAAGATGTTTGATAAACAGAGAGCGAAAGAGAGCGCATTTTTTTTTAAATGTCAAGCGATTCGGCAACTAGTGTTGTTAGGAGCGCCAGTAACGCAATATCTTCCACTGTGTTTTGTAGCTTTCTCGCTATTTTTTTGCCATGTTTACACTACTTGCAAACACCTTGACGTCACACCAACAAGTCACGTGGTATTTAGCCGCGCTAAGTGGTAATTGACCACTTTTTGGCTGAAATGTTCGTTCTTTCGTCACCTATTTCAGTGGTATAATAACGTTTTAAAGATTTTTTCTGTTTAATAGAACATTTAAAAACTTCAACAAAAATTGTTTCATAGGCACTTTAAGAAACTGTATCGATTTTATGTATTATTAGCTTTATGGTGACTATTATCTTTTAATTATCCATGAATTTTATACAGTAGTCATGTCGTCAAAAACATGTCTGTATCCCCTTGAAATCTTTTAATGCAACGTGTTAGAACAGAACTAAAGGTAACGAAGTACACCATGACATATTGGGATATAATGTACTGTACAATATACAGTAATTATGTGGTATTTTGTGATGTAATGTGATGCAACTACTTTTTTTAGGACAGTGAGAGAAAACTTACGAATAGTTCTCTCTGTCTCATCACCTGGATCACAGTTTCAACGAAGATGTCGTGAGTTTCCTGGGCTGACCAATCATATTTCGATCATGTTCTTTCCACACTGGTCAAGGGAAGATTTAGTGTCTTGCGCAAGTCATCTATTGCAAGGTAAAATATTGATATATGGACGATTGATCGTCAAAGACGACATATCCTCAGAAAAATTTATCTGAGTCCCGGACCAGAATCGAACCTGTAACCTTCTGATTGCCGGTGAGACGCTTTAACCATTGAGCTAACGAGACTCTCATTTTGTTTTATTTTTGTCCCTGCTGTACCCATACCCTATTTAAAAACTTGAAGGAAACTAAAAAACCCTGCCTTGCACTACACACGTCATACACCCTGCATTTCTACTAAGTGAGTACCCTTTAGGCTTTTAATGAGTACGATGCATGTGTGAGTTCTTTTGTACTAAGGCTTATATCCAAAATTGTATTGTATATATCACAGAAAGTTATCTTGAATTGCAAATTAAAAGTCAATTATGTGCCAATGACATATGCCTTTTTGTTTTATATAGGTATGGATCTATTCGATCTCGTTAAAAAAGAAAATATGGCACACCTGTTTGCTTCAATGCATTTATCGTTAAGACAGAAGGATAAGTCTGAAGATGCAAGTGGTTCTTATGGGCACATTACCAATACAACATTTGAGAAGTTTGTTGAACGGTGAGCAGACTTGTTGTGTTTACTTGTATATTTTAATAACAAACCACTTACGCTTATAGGGAATACAGCATTTGTATTCTTGATAAAAACATACAATCAGTGACACAAAAACCTGGGACACATCAAATGAATCGATTTTTTTACCAAAATGTTTTAACTTTACCCCTTGAACCCCTCTCCCCCCTTTTCAATGTTGTACTAATCGGTTGAGAAACAAACAGCAATGGTACGATGAAATAGAAATGTGTTTTTCGTTATCCAACATTGAATAGGGGGCAAGGGGGAGTAATGAATATATTCAGTGAAGTGTCCCAATAATAATGTCACTGATTGTCTGAAAAATACACGTTAAGCATTTTATAATTTGTTTTGGAAATAGTTTTCAAATGGCAAAAATGGCATTAGGACATCTATAGGAGTAAACACTCTTGGAATTTTGACTAAAAATATTGCCGATATACATATACTGTAAGTTGACAGCGAAAATTTAGCTTTAAAACCTCTAGTATAGTTCTGGGAATGAAATAGTAAACAAGCCTGTTATCGCTTGCGCACGTCCGTGCGTAACTATACAGTACGCGAAAAACTGATCAACACTATTCTTACTTCGCATAGTAGCACAAATTAAAGGTCACTACACTCATGAATTAACACTTTTGTCAAGCATTTGCAAAGTTACTAAGGCTTCCTGCAGGGCATAAAGTTTCACATTACATGGCCATTGCATTCGCAAGTTACTTTTCCCTTGCGAATTATATAATTACGATTACTGGAATTCAAATAATACTTAATTAACACAAGTAACCAGCTATTTATGATAAAATTTGCACAAGTAACCACAAGTAACCACAAGTAACCACGAACATTCTAAAAATATAGAATGATAATCTAATTTATTTTAATTTGCCATGGTTACTTGTGGTTACTTGTGGTTACTTGTGCTAACTTCTAAAATATAGAACTTTTGATGTGGTTACTTGAGTAAAATCGTTTCCAAAGAACAATATCAGTATCATACATTGTTTACTTTGCTACTTGGTCTTTTTTACTGCCCTTTAATTGGGGATGAACTTTCCTAGCGAGAGACATATGCCGTTTATTGTGCCTGCGAGCGTTTAGTTTAGAAATTGAGAACTTTGTATATAAACGATTTCAATGACTTTAAATGGCCATATAAACCTTGAGCGTTTCTCTCAAACGCAGTTCTACTGATTCTGTGCGCAATGAAGAATGTTCATACTGGTTGTTCATGACCACTAGTATTGTAATATCAAAAATTAAACAGGAAAAATAACGCAAGGGATAGTATAACATGCGCAAGCTGTTTGTGAAAGGATTGACATAAACGGCATATCGTTCACCCGAGGAATATTACGTGACTGAAATTCAACCACATTCCATATTATTAATAGCTTTTTGTAGCAGTTTGTCACAGAAAATAGATTGTATCATTTCGAACGCCCATGTGGCATTCTAATATGAAACGAATAACTTTGTATTTGGGTCGCATTTTGCAACATGTCATCATGAAGGTTTCATATTTCTGCTTAATTGCATTGAAGAAACAAAGTTCCGGGGAAAACAACAAACAATCTGCTTTAAAATAATGTTAGCACATCTAGTTAATGTCCCAAACCGAAAAACTTTATTTTTTATTGGCAATTGTAATGTAATAATACGGAATTTGTATGCAATAGATGAAGTTTTTTAATCAGACAATCAGTGACACAAAAACCTGGGACACATCAAATGAATCGATTTTTTTACCAAAATGTTTTAACTTTACCCCTTGAACCCCTCTCCCCCCTTTTCAATGTTGTACTAATCGGTTGAGAAACAAACAGCAATGGTACGATGAAATAGAAATGTGTTTTTCGTTATCCAACATTGAATAGGGGGCAAGGGGGAGTAATGAATATATTCAGTGAAGTGTCCCAATAATAATGTCACTGATTGTCTGAAAAATACACGTTAAGCATTTTATAATTTGTTTTGGAAATAGTTTTCAAATGGCAAAAATGGCATTAGGACATCTATAGGAGTAAACACTCTTGGAATTTTGACTAAAAATATTGCCGATATACATATACTGTAAGTTGACAGCGAAAATTTAGCTTTAAAACCTCTAGTATAGTTCTGGGAATGAAATAGTAAACAAGCCTGTTATCGCTTGCGCACGTCCGTGCGTAACTATACAGTACGCGAAAAACTGATCAACACTATTCTTACTTCGCATAGTAGCACAAATTAAAGGTCACTACACTCATGAATTAACACTTTTGTCAAGCATTTGCAAAGTTACTAAGGCTTCCTGCAGGGCATAAAGTTTCACATTACATGGCCATTGCATTCGCAAGTTACTTTTCCCTTGCGAATTATATAATTACGATTACTGGAATTCAAATAATACTTAATTAACACAAGTAACCAGCTATTTATGATAAAATTTGCACAAGTAACCACAAGTAACCACAAGTAACCACAAGTAACCACGAACATTCTAAAAATATAGAATGATAATCTAATTTATTTTAATTTGCCATGGTTACTTGTGGTTACTTGTGGTTACTTGTGCTAACTTCTAAAATATAGAACTTTTGATATGGTTACTTGAGTAAAATCGTTTCCAAAGAACAATATCAGTATCATACATTGTTTACTTTGCTACTTGGTCTTTTTTACTGCCCTTTAATTGGGGATGAACTTTCCTAGCGAGAGACATATGCCGTTTATTGTGCCTGCGAGCGTTTAGTTTAGAAATTGAGAACTTTGTATATAAACGATTTCAATGACTTTAAATGGCCATATAAACCTTGAGCGTTTCTCTCAAACGCAGTTCTACTGATTCTGTGCGCAATGAAGAATGTTCATACTGGTTGTTCATGACCACTAGTATTGTAATATCAAAAATTAAACAGGAAAAATAACGCAAGGGATAGTATAACATGCGCAAGCTGTTTGTGAAAGGATTGACATAAACGGCATATCGTTCACCCGAGGAATATTACGTGACTGAAATTCAACCACATTCCATATTATTAATAGCTTTTTGTAGCAGTTTGTCACAGAAAATAGATTGTATCATTTCGAACGCCCATGTGGCATTCTAATATGAAACGAATAACTTTGTATTTGGGTCGCATTTTGCAACATGTCATCATGAAGGTTTCATATTTCTGCTTAATTGCATTGAAGAAACAAAGTTCCGGGGAAAACAACAAACAATCTGCTTTAAAATAATGTTAGCACATCTAGTTAATGTCCCAAACCGAAAAACTTTATTTTTTATTGGCAATTGTAATGTAATAATACGGAATTTGTATGCAATAGATGAAGTTTTTTAATCAGACAATCAGTGACACAAAAACCTGGGACACATCAAATGAATCGATTTTTTTTACCAAAATGTTTTAACTTTACCCCTTGAACCCCTCTCCCCCCTTTTCAATGTTGTACTAATCGGTTGAGAAACAAACAGCAATGGTACGATGAAATAGAAATGTGTTTTTCGTTATCCAACATTGAATAGGGGGCAAGGGGGAGTAATGAATATATTCAGTGAAGTGTCCCAATAATAATGTCACTGATTGTAGTAGCTAAATTAACTTTCAATCTAAACATGAGTAAATATGTGAGGATCATCGTCACATAAACGTCTGTGTGTTATTAAATTTAGATTTAACAACTTGTTTAAGAAAAAATATATATCCATTCGTGACGAATACGGGCGCCTGGCGACAACTGCTGAAAATATACATAATGTAACTCAGATGGCTGGTCAACGATTGCAGCAGCTTCAGCACGAGCAAGTTGTCTTAGAACAGAAAAAAGAGGTTTGGTAACTTCATTGTGTTAATTAAAATTACGTATATGTATAGCTCAGTAATGCACGAAATCCAACCAGTGGGGTGCTTCAAATTACTCAAATATTAAAGAAATACCTAATGGTTTTTCCGTGTTTGGATACTGTGATCCAAACATGCACGCGGGAAGTTGCGAGACTGCAGAAAAGCGTAAAAAAAACACGAGCCGCTCGGCGAGTGTTTTGTAGCTATTCGAAAGTCGAGCAACTTCCCAAGTTTTTGGATCACAGTATCCAAACAGGGAAAACCATTTGGTATTTCTTTTATAAAATAATACAAGAGAATTGGGACGAGCAGCAAAACTTAAGACAATTTTTGGCGGGAAATTACCGTATTCGGATGGCTTGATCCAAGCATATACATGTTATTTTATAATGTTAAATCCAGTTCAAAAAAGCATTAATAATTCATGAAGAAAACAAAATAAATCTATCTGTAATTAGTGTCTTTCTATATGATAAAAACACGTTTGCTGTTCTCGATAAGTTTCTCGCTAGTTTTACGCCTCAGACAACATTGATTTTCATACCATGCCAATGAACGTATGGAATTGTTCGTTTTTGAAGCTATTTGAATAACTCACAGTACGTGTTTTAACCTATACCGTTGTGGAATAAAGTTATTAATTACAGGCCATATGATTTCATATTTATAATATGAAATCATATGGCCTACGAGCTTTTTCAGTTACTGCATCTATACTGTGGAACAGTCTTGCAAGAGACATTACTGTAGGTGTACTACATCCCTAAGTATTTTTAGACTAAAATTAAGACATTCCTTTTTAATCGAGCTTTTACTAAATCTTAATCAGTCAGTCTAATTATGTATCTATTATGTAAGTCATTCTTATTTTATATCTTCATTCTTATTTTATATCTTATAATTATGTAAGTCATTCTTATTTTATATCTTCATTCTTATTTTATATCTTATAATTATGTAAGTCATTCTTATTTTATATCTTCATTCTTATTTTATATCTTATAGTTATGTAAGTCATTCTTATTTTATATCTTCATTCTTATTTTATATCTTATATTTATGTAAGTCATTCTTATTTTATATCTTCATTCTTATTTTATATCTTATAATTATGTAAGTCATTCTTATTTTATATCTTCATTCTTATTTTATATCTTATAATTATGTAAGTCATTCTTATTTTATATCTTCATTCTTATTTTATATCTTATAATTATGTAAGTCATTCTTATTTTATATCTTATAATTATGTAAGTCATTCTTATTTTATATCTTATAATTATGTAAGTCATTCTTATTTTATATCTTCATTCTTATTTTATATCTTATAATTATGTAAGTCATTCTTATTTTATATCTTACAATTATGTAAGTCATTCTTATTTTATATCTTCATTCTTATTTTATATCTTATAATTATGTAAGTCATTCTTATTTTATATCTTCATTCTTATTTTATATCTTGTAATTATGTAAGTCATTCTTATTTTATATCTTCATTCTTATTTTATATCTTATAATTATGTAAGTCATTCTTATTTTATATCTTCATTCTTATTTTATATCTTATAATTATGTAAGTCATTCTTTAAAGCACTGGATATTTATAGATATAGCGCTATATAAATGTATATATTTATTAAATCAGTTATGAAATGGTGCTCGATTTCTAATATAATTGGAGCAAACTATATATGGCGACATAGAGTGAAAAGAGTGATGAACTTGTAAACTGTAGATTAGATTAAATTAGGTCGTTCATTAAGTTGTTGGAGGATGGACTAAACTCTAATAGAACATAGAGTATATCTTGTAAATAGTAGATCCTATAGTTGTTTGTCCATATACCTAGTATTTGTAAACTAAGCAAGTTTAGTTTGCTTGGATTCTAGGTCAAATAAAGTATTATTATTATTATTATTAATAACCTCAGGATACCCCTCTTCTGTCGCTATACTCACGTTCAGGTCTCGACATCCGGTTGTTCTCAGCACTTACTACCAATTTGGTAACCTAGTTATTATTATTATTATTAAGGTGCAGATGAGTCGGATGACCCTTATTCCCAACTCCCTATTCTTTCTCATTCTTTCATCATTTTCATAACATGGTCGACTTATTACCATCTATGTGTCGTGCGTGTGGCCGTGGCGCTCGTTCTTCTAAAAAGAATCCCTTAAGTCACTAGACTCAAGAGTGTGTTAGATTATTCTTTTCTTTAATAGTCATTGATTCCAAAACAAAACAACAGACTTATAACAAGAAAAATATGTGGCATACCTTACCAAACATTTTATCTCCTTTAAAAGTACGACCAGAAAATCCGTCATCTTTATCTGGGAGCTTATCGACAGTTTGCTTCCTTAGTCCCCACTGTCTTTATCTATTTTTATCTCAACCATACCTTTGCCTCACTCTCATTGCTTCTATTTCTGTCTCTTTTTTGTTGTTATTTGTTTATATCACAACACCTTTTTCTTGTTTTGTTTTTTTAGAGTAATCTACAACTACTTTCCCAAATTGGTCAGGTACGGTGAACATCGTGTGAAAATCTTACTGGAGATCTGTTGATTTAACGTTAAGTTAATTTTATATTTTGCGTTCATTGTTTATAGGACAAGGCGATTGCTGAGGAACAGGTTAAACTGGTCCAGAAGCAGCGAGAAAAGATCTCTCAATTACAAAAGGTAATTTGTTTTATCTCGAATACAATACGTCTCAAAGCAAAGATTTGGACGGATAATTTTTTATTCGTAACTAAGTTTTTTGTATAGGAAATAACACGGTTCGAGAAGAATTAATGAAAAATCGCACGCGTGTTTGGCGAAATATTCATAATACCACGAGTGCGAAGCACGAGTGGTATTATGAATATTTCGCCAAACACAAGTGCGATTTTTCATTAATTCTTCGAGAACAAGTGTTATTTCCTTTTAATACCTTTTCAATCAATTTTACGCGTTCCTAAATACCCCTAATTTTACTACGAAGCGGGAAAAATGATGTTTGTAAATACTAAAATCCAAACATCCCGGATGTGATTTTTTACTAGGGGTATTTTTTTTAAATACCCCAAGTAAAAAAATTTAAGTTTAATACTGATATCATTAGCCAATCAGGAATGAGTAAAATTGATTGAAATGGTATTAGTCTGGATATCGCAGCCCGTCGAGGAATACCTTATTTAAAAGTGTATTATTTAATGTAATAACTATTTAGAAGTGTATAACAAAGACTTCTCAGTGATTTTCTTTTGCAGTATTTTTTTATTATACATCGCATTTGTTTTTGTAGGCATTGCCCAAATTCAGAGAAGCTCATGAACGTGCTGTGTTTAAAGCAGCTGCTGTCGTCTCTGAGACAAGGCGTTTGCTTAGGACATTAGATGCGAAGGCATTAGCTGAACTACGTGCTATGCAGAAACCAGATCCAGAATTTGAAGACATTTTAGCAGCGGTAATAATAACAGGTGATGTATTAAATTGAAATATTATACATAGTGCTTCACTTCACTGAGTCTTTTTATTACTATAGAGTCTTTTTATTAATGCCAATAGTTTTTATAGTTAAATCGCCTACGTCTGACCTAACCTGGAACAAGGGAGCTAAACGACTTATGGCTAATTTAGACAGGTTTGCAACATTTATATACATATATATACATATATATACACACATATATATATACACTGTAAAAACAGATTGGTTGAAACAACCAATTTGATAGGTTGTCTCTCAATTTGAATTTAACCAATTTGAATGGTTAAAATGACCTTAGTTTGGTTGTATCAACCAATACAATTGGTTGTATCAAGTCTGAGACAACCGAAGAAATTGGTTGTTTTTACCAATCTGTTTTTACAGTGTATATATATACATATTTATAATATAGCCATCCACCGTATATGAGCTATTCTGCAATTTGATTGGTTCTTATACTAGCAAGCTATCAGCTCATATATCACTAGAAATGAAAAAAACAAAATGGCGGCGTAATTTTCGTAACCTACTGAGCATGAAACTGGCTTTTTCTTTCACACAATAGCGAAAAACTTGAACTGAGAGGAATAAGGCTAATATTCAACAGAAAATACATTAACCAAATGCAAAATTTACTAAGTTATGATGCAAAATCCACTTTAAAAATCGTCTTAAGCCTTTGAAAAACCCGACTGAATTATCAACAGTTTATAATATTATAATGTTTTGTCAGACAAAATAAATAGTTAGCTAGCAACACATATTTATTACAATTATTATGATTATTATTCAGTAAAGATAATTTTTAAAGTAATAAAGCATTATGTATGAAAACTTAGTTATGTTTAGGTGATAAACATCGAAAAACAACAAAGCGAGATTTTCGCTAATGTTTTTTTTAGCTTTTTGTCCTCTTAAAAGCCCAAATATTCACAACCGTGATACAATAAGTAAAACTGACCCACCTTTTGGCTTTTCAAACGAGTATTTTTTCTTTATTCAACCATCTCAACGAATTTTTGGCTCTCAGAGAAAATTCTGAAGCTGTTTTTAACTCAGCGAGAAACCTTTCTTACGTGGCGGAAGTTCGTTGCTTTCAATTACATTATAATTTATTACTGTGACATAATCAACAATTTTGCATTATTATCTTAAAATGTTTTGCTATATTATAAAACAATTATACCATACGCTCTCGCCGCATATGAACTAATAGCCAACTCGGCGCCTCGTTGGCTATGAGCTCATATACGACTCGAGCTCATGGTATAATTGTTAATTATATATATATATATATATATATATATATATATATATATATATATATATATATATATATATATATATATATATATATATATATATATATATATAAGTAAGTATTTTGAGCTCTGAAATCACTATTATTTAGGCCACCATTACTAAAAACGTATTCCAAGCGAGCCCGCGATTTCAAAAGGTAATATTGTTTGTGACGTCAGACTCTCAATGCTACGCCTGAATTTCAGTCGAGGTTACTTGTTTTCTTCGAGAAGTAGATGAAATGTTCAGCCTTTTAGACGAAGAATTTGAAAAAACGACCTTGATTTACTTGAAGAATTAGCCATGTGGAGTCTTCGCGTTGAGAATCTGACGTCACTTCGTTACGCTGGTCAGGAACATGAACGATTAATGGCGGACATAACAACTCCAGATTCGGAGTCAGAAAAATAATACTTGCCATCGTCGAATCGCAAAACGGTTTCGACCGAGTAATATTTAGAAGCTCTGCATTATAAATACCTAAAAATATCGATAGGTAAAAATTTGATCGTAGTACCACTTTAAACACCTCCGTCGCTGAACGTTGCCAATCTTGTATTTGAGTAGAACTGTAGAAACGTTCGTAATAGAACATGTTATCGTAACATACTATAAACATTTATATTCCTTTAAAAACCCTTGAGTTTTTGTAAAACAAACAATTCAAATTAAAAGCGTTTTCAGACTTTCAGTGAATAACATCGGAAGCTCAATGGTTGGAGCGTCTCACCTTTTATACCTTCATCATTTTAGATTTTGTGATGAGCTAGCTACATTTGACGAGCTTGATGTTCCAGAAAGCACTTTGCAGATTTTGGAGCCTTATTTAATGAAGCAATGTTTTGATTCCGTGTACATGAACAACAAAACCAATAATTCTGCTATTGTGATATTGGTGAAGTGGGTCTCGGGTGTTGCGAGGTAATATTTAATTTTGTAAAGTAGTAAACTGGATGAAGGGCTCCGCTCGAAACGTCAGTATCTCGTCACTAAATTCTTGGCAGTTTACCACCTTTTCACTTTGCTAAATATTTAATTTTGTAGTTGAGTGTACTGTAATTGTTATTACAAATTAATATCGATTAATATTGATCGACGTTGTATTAGCTATTGTTTAATCAGTCGAGTGAATTACTGTTAATAACAATCCGGTGTGAAAGCACCGTACGCCACTTCACGAGCCGGCAAAGCACACTGCAAATGTGGAGGGTCGCAGTCCCCAGGGAATCTCTTGAGCCGTGCATGTACCTTATACCACCTCTGCCTGGCCCTCCTGTAATTCGCCAATGCCTGGCCTTTCCATGTGGCCCTGGCCAATAATCGGTACTGCCAGGTTAGGTCCTTTGTGGTGTTTCTTGCGCGGCCGAGAAAACCCCTCACCCCCCCCCCCCCCCCCCGGGACTACTAGTCACACTACCGATGTAGTGGAGGATGGTCTAACGAGACCGGAATAACGAATTCACTCACCGCCTAGTCTCCCAGACAAACCTGACAACCGCGACCAAAAGCCGACGACAGAACCGTAACGTCGTGAAAAGCTTAAGATAAGAGAACAAACAAAACAAACCAAACACACGCAATGCACACAACGGACACGCAACGTACATAAAGGACACGCACGATGGAAGCCATAAGGCAACTGTGCAGTACAAGGACAATTTAGTGACAACACATACATGCACTAGTTATAAAAGTATCATCCGGCAAGCCAGGGAAAGCAAGACACGTAACGTATGTGCTTGTAGCCCTTCGACTGCTATCAACTGCGATAGCGAACCTCTTCCCAGCAGATGCATCAATAAATTTGCCACCACCATGCGAGGGGAACCTAGCCGCTCTACAGCTGTATCCCGCTATTGCCGCCCAGGGAAAGTCATCCCATGCAGACGCAATAGACTGCTATCGTCGACCGGGGAACACGTCCCACGATGGTGCAATAGCCAGCATTTGATCTGCCGAGGGAAACCCCGTGTCCACCAGCAGATGTAACCTGCTAGCAGCATGCGATGGGAACCTTGTCGCCCTGCAGCTCCATCCGGCTCATCCCATAAAACACAAGGCGATAATTGATAATTATTCACCGAAGTTGAGGTGAATAGTGGTGGATAATGTGAATGAAAACGTACAATAGACAATTATTTTAAACGTGCATGTGTCATTCGTTGCTTTCCGAGCATTTTTTATTTGCCCTACACGCAAGTCGTTCTTGTATAAATACTAAGCAAAGAAATTTCGCTGGACATAGCAAATGTTTTCAACCTATATCATGGTTTTAACAATTGCTTTTAATTATGCCAAAAGACTAATGTCCACCTGAAGGACGCCATCTTTTACGCCAAAATCAATATCCACTGTTTTGGTATATACTATATGCATGCTAACTAGATATATGACTTAATTTTAATAGGGTAACTCCTTCAGCAAAAGCTGGTATCCATAGAGGCTAAGTGTTAGATAACTGAGTGTTTTAGACCTGATAAAGTACGCACTGCGAGTTTTTTAAATAATTTCAAAAGCAAACCTGCATTTTATACGTTCTGTGGTAGCGAACCATTTCATACGTTCTGTGGTAGCACCGAGTCTAGGTTTCGGCAGCCTTTCTGCAGCCTTAGCAGTTATACTGACTCAGCAGTTATACACTACCCACAGGTCACACTACTTGTAGCCGAACTTCTAAATTCGTCAAAAACGAGAGATCGTCCACTTTATCGAGATATACAGCATGCTTAGTGGCTAATCAGAGCGTGTGTTCTGGTTGCTCACTTATTGTATAATAAGGCATAACATGACTTTTGGAAGGCATATTGTTTATTTGTGGCCCGCGTATTAACATAATTATGAAAGGCACCATTCATCTGGTTAAAGATGCAGTTCATTATAAGATTAATGATAAGCAGGGCTGCATGCAAACGTATTTGCGGCCTGACGTAGTTCGTAATCGACGCTCCGCTTTGAGTGTTTTCAAGAGGGCGGTTTGACGTTTGGCCTTGTATATTGCTGATAATCATAATTGGTGTACGGCCTTTACATCCGCGAGGTTTTAATACTATCGTTGGATTGACTTGGCCGAGAGACTTTCGCACAATGTTTAAGATTTTGATAACGTGTTTTAACAAAAGCAAATAAAATCAGTCCATCATGTTTATCACTATACTTTCTTTTAATTTGTAGATATCATCGCATGATGCTATCCAAAATTAAGCCACTTCACACTAAAGTCGAAGAAACATCCAAAACTGTGAGCGATGCTTCTAGTAAACTCTTTGTCTTAAACAATAAACTAAAGGATCTGGAAACTCGATTGAGCTCTCTGGCTCGCGCTTACGAAGAAGCGTCTATTGACACATGTCGGCAGAGAGAACTTACTGAAAAGTTAAACTTGCAGTTGGAACGTGCTGGCTATTTTGAAAAGGTGAGATAGTATAAAGGCGCTGTTACACACTATGCAATGTTTCATGCAACTTGTCTTGCAACGTCTCAATCTTCTACGCTGCAGTTGCATGAAAGGCTGTTTACACTAGGCAACGATTTGTGCAACTTTACTCGCAAAGTTTCGCCATCTTTGTGTTAATATGACAAGGTAGTGTACGCATGTGCACCGAGTCACCAAAGAGGAAAATCTAGATGCGGGTGTTACATTGTGCAACGCTGAAGTAAGTTGCTGCAATCATTGCAGAAAGTAGAACTCGACTCTATTTTCTGCAACGATTGCAGCAGCTTGTATCGCAACAATTTTCGCCGTTGCAATGTATATTACAATGCGCAACGAAACATTAAAGAATTATTGGATGAGGCTGAGCAGGATATCAGAATTATTCAGACCGAGGTCAGCGTTATCTGCCGAAGCGAAGCTGAGGCAGATAACGCTGACCGAGGTCTGAATAATTCTGATATCCTGCGTAAGCCGAATTCAATAATTATTTTATTATTCATTGTACTATATTCTCGTAAGCGAAACGAGCAGAAGCCATTGTCAACACTCAAAACAAAATAGTTTTTACAAAATTTCCCGCACTTTTGCAATTCATGCGAGATACCGCTGAAAAAATACGCGGGCACCGTATGGACATGACAAATACGACATTTATTTGTCATGTCCAAATTTTTCACATGACAAATACGAGATTTATTTTGTCTGCGCCGAAATACGAATAATTATATGTAGGCTCTCAACCAATGAGAATACGAGAATATAGTACAATGAATAATAATATTACTTATTGGATTCCTCTGAGCCCAATATTACAAAATATTTAAGTCGAGAATTCAATATTGGGCGAGACCGAAGGTCGAGCCTAATATTGCAAATCGAGACTTAAATATGTTGTAATATTGGGCGAAGATGAATCCAATAGGTATTTTATTATATCGAACAAAATATATTAACACAAAGATGTTTCTTTGCACGTAAACAGTCAAAAAGTTGCTGCCCAATATGTAGCTATCCTACATCGTAAAATATTGGGCTGCCACGTGATGCTGATAGAGACAGTTGATTGGTGGGTTATATGTTAGGGTATAATAATGCCCAGTGTAACATCGCCTAAGTATTTGGCGAAAAACATTGTTGGAATGAGCAAGCATAACGTAGAATCGAGTGCATGAAAGCAACTTCATGAATAATCAGACTTTCCCAATTCTTGTTTTCTTGACCGGGTTTTAATTATTTTCGTACTTTTTTCGTACTTTCATTTGTTTTCATACTGACTGATACTGTCTCAACCACAAATATTTCATGTACTTGATTAGTTTGGACTTGATCATTGCCCTAGGTCTGCATGTTCATTAGCAAGGACATATGTATCAGTACTGTTGTAGCATGTGTTTAGGAAGACATCGTCTTGCTGAGGCACTTGTTAAAGTTGCGCCCCTAGATTGTAACCATACAGTGAGGCCAAGTAATCGTGCAATTTTCAGTTCCACAACTGATACCCTTGGGCTAGAGTGATTTGTCAAGGTTACCCCATTATAGTCGTTGTGTGTTTATTTTTTAAAACGGTTTATCCATTTATAATATTACACTGCTATGAAAGATATACATCAATATAACACACAACGCTTACCTGTAGTGAAGAGATATTTTGGGTAAACAAAGCCTAAACTATCATACAGTTAAAGACTAGTATATTTTGGAGGTGACCAATTAGACAAGTTAAGAGTGTCCCTGAATTTATGAAAGACGATATTTTAACAATTTTAAGTGTGTTGTTCATAATTGTGAATCATATAGACCCTGTGCAAAATTTACTGCCAATTTAATATTCTTTTATGTGCATTTAAATTAATCCTACAAGCCTCGTTCTTGTGTGAAAATTCTTTTGAATTTTTACACAAGAACGAGGCTTGTGTATCGTTAATTTAAATGCACATAAAAGAATATTAAATTTGTTTAATTTGTTTCATAGGATCTATGCATATTATTATATGTATAGGTTTTTATATAATATTTATATTGTTCTTCCGTTTTATACATTTGTAATTCACAATGCTAAAGTCAGGACCTCATCTTTGGTGAAAGAGCTTTCTCAAATTAAATATTGTGTTCACTCAAATTCACTCATTAAAATTTCCCATTTAATTCTTTTTACTGGTTATGGATAATACAGTATCCCTCCCCCAGAGGTTTTGTACCATAAAATCATCGCCTAACCTCTAATTTAATGAATTACTTCCAATTTTTTGTTCCTGAATTATGCCATGGTTTGATTATAGGTGATTTCCAAGGGTCTTGATAAGTGGAAAAAGTTCCTTCAGTCTATCAGCAATCGTGAGGCTGCTATAGCAGGGGCCGTTTCCATGGCTTCGGCTTTTGCTACGTACCTTGGACCTTATAATCATTCGTTTAGACGTGGAATGTTATCAATCCACTGGCTAGAATGTTTACATGAACGTGGAGTTCCATTATCACTAGAAAGTACAAATAATTCAACTGTTGAATTTACTGCACGTGATAACAGAGAAAAAGATAGCAATGATGTGAGTATGAAATACGACTATAATACAATATAGTGTTATAAAAGTGTTGTGCTATAAGGCAGTGTAGAAATACAAAAAAATGTTTGGTGTAGAAGGCCTTTCTTCAGAGAGTGATACTTCACTTTACATTTCACTTTTCATTTCACCAACCTTTTAGAGTATTCGATTTGTATTCGAGTAGTAAATATTGTTGCCGAGCAAATAATTTCAAAAAGACCATATTAGACACGAATACATCAAGGAATAAAGATTTAATATAGAACTAACGTTTACTAACTGTTCGTGTCTTATTTATTACTCGACTACGTTTTCCGCCTGGTACATATTCGATTTGTATAATCAAATAATTAACAATTAGACAACGAGCCCGCGTTTTCTATGAGCAGATTGTCAACGAGGTAAGTACTTCATCTTGCAGGGATATAGCGATAACTAAACAAGAGATTAAGGTTAGGGGTTCGCTATATCCTGCAAGATGAAGTTGACTATCGCTCATAGAAAACAAGGGCGAGTTGTCTAATTGTTTTAGTATAAACTTACAAGTTTCTAACCCAAGAAATAACTTTTATTTCACATTTTTCATAAACAAATGTAAATATTCTATTCTTTCGAAATCACGTAACTTTTATCACAGAGGTTTCTATTAGCGGATAATAACTCCTGCGAAAACCAATGAAAATTGGGGATTTGTGATACAAAATTGTCAATTTATACTAAATATTATTGGAAACGCACCAATAGCCCAATGCGAATGCTGATAGTGAGTAACGCGATTAGGCTGAGTTTTTCGCAAAAAACACATTATTTTTGCCTCGTTTCTTTGCGATAATGTTAAAGAAATTTTATAATAAATATCAGTTTCTCCTGATAGTATTATAGTTGATTACTGAGACCCAACACAGCTGACGTTAGTTTTTTTAAATGCCATATAGCTATATTGAGGAGCTAATAAATCATTTGTTTACTTTGAAGTTGGATAATAAGTAGGTGTAGAGTAAACACTAGTGTGTTTAAACGTTTATCCCACAAAACCCTCGTTCCTTACAAAATTATCCTTGTATTTACCACGTGATTATTTTAGGGAGGTGACAAGGATGAGCCAGAGATGATATCAGAGCCTCAAAATACTAACAAGGCCGAAGTTCATTTTGACCAGGATGTTGCAAATACAGATGAAGAAAATTATGTGCCACAGACTTCCGAGTCAAAAGTGCCTGACAATCCTGAAGCAGATGAATTAAAGGATTCATCTGATGATGCTGTTCCTAAGGCTAGACAAAGCCCAAATATTGGATCTGTTGAAACACTCTCTAAATACAATGCTTACATCCTTTCATTGATCAAAAACCTCGTTGACGAACATCAAATACGCGAGTGGCTGAATATGGGCATGGGTATTCGTTTGATGGAAAACGCAAGTATAAGCCTGTCGTCGTGGCAAAGGCCTTCGTTTTTAATTGATCCACATGGGAGGGGTCTGCGCCTTCTAAGGCAAATGGAGAACTCCGAGAAGCTTGTTGAAATTGACGTTGGTGATGGGTAAGTATATCCTGAAATGCCATTTGGAGAAAAAACTTAATGGTTGCTGACATTTGTGTGAGATTACGTCAATATATTGTTATTTCCACTTTTGACTACCAAGCGTCGGTCTTTTGTTAAGAGAAATTATCCGAGGCTTGGTGTTTAGCGCCATTACTTTGTTGTTTTATCCAGGGACCTGTCTTCTATAATGAGTATTGAAAAAGCCATTACGTCTGGAAGTGTCCTGGTCCTGCATAACGTCAGTGAAACCGTGGATTCTATTTTCTTCCCACTGATCTATCGCATTAACACTAACCAACAAGACAATGTTGGTGATGGTAAGTTATATCAACATATCTATACTACTCTCGAAATTTACCCCTTAAGGTGGCTCCCTATGGTTTTATGACCGCGCGCGAGCTGGTTGCTAATTTGGCGGGAAATGTACTGATAATCGGAAAAATATATGACGTCAGCATGCATAAAAAATATCTTGCGTTTCCTAGGTAAATTGGTTTGAAAAGTTACATCTTTTAAGATGAAGCTTATACCTTTTTAACTGTTTTTTCAAAAAATTATATCTGATAAATTTTGCTTAATGCTAATATTAATCCTACATTTACAGTATTCTTCACTAAAATATTTCTCGCAGCAATTCCCACAGGACAGAAGTTTGAAGAAATTTCACAAAAGGAAACGCGAAAAATGGCAGAGAAAAGATTAAAAATATTTAAAAAATTAATTTCCGTTATCGTGGTAACGTAAATAACAACACAAAAGTAATTGCGAGAATGTCACTAATCGTAATGGAGAATTTCTTGAACATAATAGCACCAATAGCACATAATAGTCCAATATAGTTATGCATCATGTAGAAAACCTAGGGACGACAATCCTCTTTACCAAAAAGCCAATCTTTGACAGCATTTTCCTCTACTAAACATATCGATAGGTTTCCGTGTATTAATTTTCCGTGAAATTTTCATACGCGTGTGCGATCATATCGTGTTTCAGAAGGACAGGATGTGACGCGTTAACGCCAGTGAAATGGTGGCATCGACCATAACTGGTGGCAACGACCGTTTACGAAACGGAAAATTGCGGCGCCGCAACGTATAGTCTCCATATCGTAGGATTCTGGAACTGTCAGCAACCAATCAGCGTGCGTTGTTTTAAAGTCCTGAAGCTCGGTCATATAATACTTCATATACTCAACTATTGTTTGGGATAATTAAGATAATTAATATTCCATTTTAGATCCACAATCTGTCATCTGCGGTGGACGGAAGCTTATGTGCCATCCAAACTTTAAGCTTTACTTACTCACCAGTTCTCGTTCTATGAAATTCACGCCAGAAATAGCATCTGTTACATCACTTGTTAACTTCACTTTGGAGGAGGAGAGTTTCGACGAGGAAATCCTGTCATTTTCCTTCTCTCGTGTCCAGCCGCAGTTGTGGAACGAGCAACAGAAAACTATGAAAGCTTTAATGCAAAGTCTCCTGATTCTCGAAGACCTTGACAATAAATTAGTGGCAAAACTGTGTAGTAGCCGAGGAACAGATGTTTGGAACGACACAGAATTTATTGCTAATATAGTTCATTGTAGATCTCAGGTAATTATTATCTACTTTACGTGTTAAAATACTATTACTTGATTATTTAATAAAATATTCATGTCCAGTCGTCCTAATCAAGAACGCTTGTATGGACCTTAAAATTACGTAAAATTACCGTGGATTGGTAAAATTTCGAAACAATTCGAGAAACAGCTGAGGTTTATTATAGAAAATACTATCTCATTTATCAATTAAGATGCAGTTTCTCAGCTAGGACCATTCTACAGCCTACTCCTAAAGAAGTTCTACTCCTAAAGAAGTTCATCAAGCTTTGTTATCTATGAATTTAAATGCGAGTCTGTTTCTAGCTACGTAGGAAGAACGTCTCAAAGGTTGGGTGACAGAATGAAACAACACGTTCCTACTGCCATACGCCGAAAAATCGCCAACACCGGATCTGACAACTTAATGTAAATAGATTCCAACACCTTCAATTGAAAGGGCGAGCGGCACATAGCCAATATACGGAAATTAGTGTCATACATGCTAAGAATTAGCGCAATGAGAATTTGACAGGTGTCGAGAAATGGTAGAATCACAGTTAATGACCGTGTCGTAACGGCATTGTCGTCTTGGGACTTGTGCCGACAAAAGGAATTTGTTATTAAAACTTTGTTTAGGAACACCGTCATGACGCCTTTGCGTCTGATGTACAAAATACTAATCTAGTGTTCTCTATTTCAGGTGACCAATCGCCTTGAAAATGCCGTAAAAAATATGGATAAACTTGGTCAACTGAAAGAGAAGTACCAGCCGCTGTCACATTTGGTGACAGTTGTATTTAAGGCCATCACCTCACTATCAGGAATTCAACACGAATATCGATACTCTGTTCGCCACTTTCTGACATTATTTGAGATAGCCTTGTGTAAAGTAATTCCGTCAGCCAAAATCTCCCAACAACCTAGTGAGTCTAAACATGAGGAAGAGGGCGCAGCATTGGACAAGGATGTGGTGATACAAGTTTTAGATGAAGAAGGGAATGACATACAGGAAAAATGGAATAACGGTATGGTTTTTATTAATTAGTCGGAAGGAAGGGAGGGAGGGAGGGAGGGAGGGAGGGAGGAAGGGAGGAAGGGAGGAAGGGAGGAAGGGAGGAAGGGAGGAAGGGAGGAAGGAAGGAAGGAAGGAAGGAAGGAAGGAAGGAAGGAAGGAAGGAAGGAAGGAAGGAAGGAAGGAAGGAAGGAAGGAAGGAAGGAAGGAAGGAAGGAAGGAAGGAAGGAAGGAAGGAAGGAAGGAAGGAAGGGAGGGAGGGAGGGAGGGAGGGAGGGAGGGAGGGAGGGAGGGAGGATGGTTTGTAACACAATACAACAGGATTACAATGCATCAAGGAAGTAATATCTGACATTGTGACTTAATGGCTGCAGGTCTTGATGCATCGACCTGTCCTCAGAAGATTTCAGTCATTTTACCTCCTGAAGTGGAGCTACCAACTCCTGGTATAAGTTACGAAGCAATTTCAAATGAGATTATTGGTCAACTTATCGATGAACTCACAAGGACAGTGTTCCAAAGCGTATTCAGGTAAAATTATAATTTGTCCTAGCTTAATGTCATGAACGTTATCTAGGAATTGGCTTAAATATTTGTGTGGATAAGCCGCTAATACAATTCATAGATCTAAAATTAACGTTTGAATGTTCATGTAAAAGTCGTAATAGACAATGAGAAAAAACGTTTTGTTAATGTTAAGAAATTGCAGTTTGATGTTTGTCCATATGAGTCAAAGTTTAGATGTAGTATAATATTGTACACTAGGGTTAGGATTAGGTTAGGGTTAAGGTTAGAATTAGGGTTAGTTTTGGCATTTGATAATAAAATTCACTAATTATTTTGTAATTACTAAATATGTATATCAATATTAAATAATAAGCGGACACCACGTTGCTGTACATGCTGTAAATAATTCAGGAAAAATTTGCAACCTTTTAAATACTAGTCTGACACTCTAATCATTGAGTTACCAGGACTCGGGTGGCAGGGCAATGTTACAATTAGATATTTATACTGGTTCGAGTCTGATACGTACTTGTTGGACTATAAGTTATTCTTAACATTAATGACTTGTAGTCCAACAGTTACATGTGGTAGTTTAGAGCGTCAGGCTAGCAATCGGAAGGTTGCAGGTTCTATCTCGCTTGGGGCTCATGATTTTTCTTTATATATAGTTGTGCAGCAACAATTAGCGTGTAATTCGAAGAAACCTTAAAATCTCAATTTACACTTTTTAACCATCTATTTTATGGCATTTTAAAGGAGCATTTACAATCATCATCGTCTTGCCTTTGGCACACTGTTATCGTTTATGATCCAACAAGAGACTTCAGATGATGGAACGTTTGATAAACAAATGGAGTTTCTGATTTCTGGTGGTATGTTCTTCTCATTGTCTTTACCAAACGGGATATTGAGCTGTGTTGTGCTATGTTGGTGCTTTTTGTTGATCGCCACACTGTACTGTACTGTACACTGTACTGTACACTGTACTGTACACTGTACTGTACTGTACTGTACTGTACTGTACTGTACTACTTCTCTGTTTCCCTTTCCTTTCACCCGTTTTTCTTCTGTCCTCTGCACTTTTCTGTTGTATTTGTGTTGTGATGCACCAGAGAAAGATGCAACAAAAGTAGAACAGGTAGAAATCTTATCTGATAGGGTTTTGTTTTCAATAGGTTTGAATGGTACACATCATCTTAGCTTAGTAGACTTTGATCCAACACTTCTTGTACCGACTTGGATTCCTCCAAATCGATGGCAGAGCTTACTAAGTCTTTCCACCATACCTGGTCCACTTGAAGGTCTTTGCGCGAAGGTTGCAGCTGAACCAAAATGGCAGGAATGGTATCATTACGAGCTAGCAGAGACAATGGATTTCCCTGGACTCGATCATGATCCAACTCAAGACAGTTCAAATGAAGACCAAGAAGAGGAACCAGATATGGATGATGATATAACTGAACTCCATGGATTATTAATTGTTCGTTGCTTACGTCCAGACAGACTGCCTTCTGCTATTAAAAACTATGTTGTGTAGACATCCTAGATAATTTAAATGTACAAATGCATTTTACTTTGTCGGACATTCTAAAGCAAATCGAACACTCAATTCCCATTATGGTTCTTCTGTCTGATAATTCTTTCTTGGAAATGTCTACGGATTCGCCATCAAAAGTTATTCTAGATCTTGCTGAGGTAAGTTCGTGTTTGAGGCACTTGTGTACAGCACACACAATTTAGTAATTGCCGTCCGATGTTTAAATAAAAATAAAATACCTGCGTAGAATACCTGCGTGTATTATCTGCCAAATCATCGAATAAGATATATTTAATGACTTAATTCAGGTACATATTGGGGTGGACAAATACAGTACCCTTCTCATGTTTATACCTTTATCGTATAAAAAGCGGAAAGAAAACCGTGTTTACTTAGATCTGATGCTTTTACAATGTTTCATTAACTTTCACTGGATAGAGTATAAAAAGTGAAGTAAGAGAACTTCAATGTGTCGAAAATTACTTGTGTAAAAGTACTCAGTATTTTCATTTACGACGTTTCGGATGTGTCCTTCAGGTCAAGCATGGAAATACGTATAGTACTTTTACCTAAGTATTTTTCGACATATTGACGTTTTCTTATAATATAGTGGACAGTGGCCGCTGCTTGACTTTCCAAAGTTAAGCACCGTACCTCTAGTACACTAACTGGATGGGTTACCACCTTGTTCATATATCGGTCCCGGAAGACTGAAAATTAGTGTTGCCATAATCCAATGAGCAGTGCTAATTGGAGGTCGGGCTTTCACCAAGAGCCTTAAATAAAATTGGGACCAGCTCTGTCTTGGGTAAGTGGTTAATTCCAGGGATAGGAGTGGCGACCACCCCTACCTTCGGGTAGCAGCTACTGAAATCGCCTCCGGCTACGGCCGGCCAACTTACTTACTTACTTATTTTTCTTTTTTATATTATATCCAGTTCTTTTGAGAACTTCTTATTTATTTTCTTATTTATTTTCATTAACTTTCACTTCAACTTGCTATTCATTATCCTTACAGTATCATAACCATAAAATGGTAGTATTTATTTTGTATTTTCTATTTGTACCTCAGAAAGAGAATATTCCTTGCCAGCATATTATTGTGGCTAGCGGCCACGAAACAACCACCGATGTTGCCTTGGCAACAGCAGTACGTACAGATAGTTGGATAATCATTGAAAATATCCATTTTGCAAATGTCGATTGGCTAAAACAGTTGTGTATTCGTTTGGCAAGACTCCACATTCAAGCAGGTAAGTGCATGAGAATTATACATGGCTAAAATGCTTACGCAGTGAAAAGTAAACGTGTTATTCATTTACTCATACATTAAGGAACTCCTTTTGAAGAATTGTTCTTGAGTTAAGATTTTAATGACGTATAATCCTCGACGTCACTATGGCAAGCATGCTTAGTTTAGTTTATTAGACTTATCACTCTTATTGGTGAACGGAATGCAAAATAATATTTGGGTTCACTTTTGAGGTAACCAGGCCTTATCCAATATGGCAGCCAATATTGGGGTTAGGGTTAGAAAACTCGTTAGGCGGCGGGTTAGGGTTAGAAAACTCGTTAGGCGGGGGGTTAGGGTCTTTGTTGTTTTGGTGTTAGTAGTTATTTGTTGTTTTGGTGTAAGTGCCAAAATTCTGACGATTATATGGCTCGCCTTTTAGCTAATACTCGCGGCCATTTTGAACAGGAAATTTCAAAAAATGAGCCCAAAATATTGTTCTGTGAACGGAGTACCCCAACAGGCTAGAAGCCCAATTGATAGGGGTTTCGAGGGCCTACGATTTAAGGTCGTTATCCGAGAAGACCCGAAAGTCTTACCATTTGCTGGTATTATTGTAAAGGCATGAGCACTTTCTCCTCAAATTATTTTTAAGACCCTGTGTGGTGGTCCGACACAGGATTTGAACCTGTGTCTCCCAGCTCATAGACATGTGTGGTAACCACTAGACAACAATAGCTGGTTTTTGAGTATCCAAGGTTTTACTGATCATTTCTCCATCTGTCCGTACGCCTATCCGTCCATCTTCCCTTCACCCATCCGTCTGTCCATTTACCCTAATTTTTTCTAGTTATTTCAATTATTATTATTTTCTTAGATATTTCATCATCCCCAGGTCAATGGCGTGTCTTTATTACTACTAAACCAACTGGAATAATACCTGAACCATTGCTCTACCTTTCGTATCCACTAACCTGGAACTCCGTGCAAATGGAAACCAGAACCGACGTTGGTTCTTTTGATATCTCAATAAATATTGATCTGCTCTCTGCTATAACCAACTCGTTAAACGTAAGCTGATTCTTTTCTCTTTATTTTATAACGTAACATACCAAAATACTGTTTTAAGTTATAAGTTAAGCTTGCGCGTTATATTTCGCTAGCAGCGGAGAAACTGTATCCAAAATTTTGAGGAAAATGTAAAAACATTAAATTATATAAAGTATACGATTGCCGTGTATAAATCGGATGTACTGTTATAAATTTGTTATCAATGGGTTATTTTTAAAAGAAAATTTTGGTGTACTGCCGAAATACTTCTTATTACTAGTATAATTTATACAGGGAAATGTTTCTCGACTGTGATTGGCTGATTCGAGTGCAGTTAATCCAAAACAGTGCAAAAATCTGTTATCACAGTGCAAAAACTTGTTATTACTGTCTCTAATATCGGTGCAATTTTGATAGTCTTTGAAAAACTCACTCGTGCGTGTTTTTTTCCAAGTTGCACTCGAAATCATACTATTACCTATACTAACTGCTGGGTTATTTTTTAAAGAAAATGTTGGTGTACTGCAGAAATACTTACAGTACACCAACATTGTAAATGATTATAAAAGCCAAAATTATAAAAGTGGAAAAGAGCTGTAACGTTTCCAGCGAAAGCTCTTTGTCACAAAGTGAAACGTAACGTTTTCGAGTGATCGATTTGCATTTCAACACTGCCTACGCAACACAACACCTTTATATATTATTTTTCTTTATTTAGAAAATATCTAAACCACTGTGGGAAGAAGTTAAACGACGATCTTTGTTAATTCGAACAACCATTTTTCGCTTTTGTATTTTTCACGGTATATTGTGTACGAGACAGAAGTTTGGAGCTAGAGCGATGATAAAAGAATATCCATTTGATATTTATGACCTAGAACATTCCATAAAACTTGTTCTTCAGTTATCTATTAATCAGGACGTGAACGATGCTGCTATGGTCATGAGGCTGTGTTATTCTGTTATTGAGGTTAGTGTTAACTTCTTATTACTAGTAAACGTTTCTATCAAACAGTGCATCATGGTTCAATTAAAATCATCCAATTCCATTCGGCGACATGATGTAGTCTTCGCGAACTTTTTCGGTCCTTCGTTACAGAGATGAGATGAATACCAATTAGACCTGTGTCTTTCTCAATCACTTTCTTCGGTGTGGTATAAGGACCGGTCTTCCAATCCTTCGTCTTTTGGCTCCCAAAACAGAACTTCTGATGTTGGTTCGTTATGTCTTATTACATCTCCAGCTAACCCTAGGCGACGCTGTCTGACTATTTTGGATATTCTATGGAGTTTCCATACAATTGTTGGTTTGTCTTGTGAGATGACCAATGAATGTTCTTTACACAGACTTTTCAAGGTTACTTTTTAAGGACCAAGATTCTGCACCGTATAAAATAATTGGCTCATCTGATGTTTTGAATACAGGATATTTGCTGTATTACTACAGTAATAGGTACAACGCATACTTTTTGAAAGGGCATTCACTACACCCAAGGCTTGGGCCTTCCGTACCTCTATTTCGTGCGAAATTATAGTCCAACCTCCAAGGTATTTAAAATCATCAACCTTTTCGATTGGTGAGCCATCTAGTGCATGTAGAGAGTGAACTGAGGATGCATTAAGATGCATGCATGAACTTTGTTTTCTTGGCGTTCAAGTATAAGCCGATATCTTGTGTTGATTGCTCAACTTTGTGTAGTAAAACAAGTCTTTTTGGATTCCAATATCCATATGACATATGCTTTTGCTTTTAAGAAAAGGCTTTTGAATTATTGAAATCTATCCTTTAGCTTGTTTATGGAGGAAAGATGACAGAAGAACAAGATAATGAATACAGAATATGCTTGACAAGACAAGTGTTTAACCAACAACAAGAATCCTCGTTAACTATTGGACAAATGACGTTTCCACTTCCACCAATCAACGTTGACCCCAGTGAGTATGCTCAGTGGTTGAAGGAGAAACTACATGACACGTTTGAAGAAGACAAGGCGTCGAGTGCTGTGCACCCTGATGCAACCACGAAAATAGAACGCAATGAGTCAATGTAAGTGTAGTAGTGAGGTATTTTTATCAATGAAAAATTAAGAATAAACTATCCAGAAAGTTACATGTTTATACACTGATGTAGTGAATGTGGGGGCTTGAAGTAGTCAACATGGACGATCGTCAAGCTCAAATCGAACCTGTAACCTTCTGATCGCCGGTGAGATTCTCTAACCATTGAGCTACCGAGACGTAGATGGAGAGCGAATGTTACAATGATGTACTGATTCGATTGATATATGTACTGCCTATGCGGCAGTCACTATATAATGCTTGGGTGTGTAGTATATATACAGTGATGTAGTGAATGTGGGAGTAGACAGACGACCTGCGTATTACGTATAGGTTATATACCGTGACCGAGATGCTTAAGCGATATATCAACCCGAGGATTGATATATCGCATAAACACCGAGGTCTAAGGTATATAACCGCCTTATATCACTATTGGTGAAGTTTATTATATATGAGGTTGATAAGTACTTATCAACCTCATGAATAACTTTGAGGTTGATATCAGAGATAATGGCCACTAGAGAACAAACTACTGAACCAATGGTGATATAATGATACAGTGACTACCGCATGGTAAGAATTTTATTGGTCTTGTATTGTTTTGTAGTGCTTTCTCCATTACCAAAGATCTGGGTGTTCTTCTATCTGGTCCTTCTCAAATTAATACAACGTATCATTCAAGCTGCGGATACGAAAATATTGACATTGTAGGCTTGCGTCGTAATATGGAGCTGTGCCTTGAAAGGCTTCCTACCCTTCTTAAATTTGAAACATCAAAGTCGTGTCCTTCGGGTATTCTACTCCCTAAGGTTTTGTCACAGTTACGTGCTTTATCACTTGCCTCTGAAACGAACAGCGTTGCTTCAGGTGATGATCGTCTATCAGAATCCATGGGTTACGCACTACAACAGGCAAGTATACTATGTTCAGCCCAGTCTGGACCTTTCCTGGTTTATATACAGTGAACTGGTCCGAAAGGTGTATACACTTTAGCCTCTGTGATTTTCCATAAAAAGTATAATGAATATCATATCTAAGTGTTGTGGCTGTGTAGAAATGTTAGCGTACTGCCGAAGCAGGCCCTTCGTAAAGTAAATTACTTTAGGTTTATTTTATTTTTGTTTACTTTACGTTTCTTTATTTTTATTTACTTTACGTTTCTTATTTTTATTTTCTTTACGTTACTTTATTTTTATTTACTTTACGTTTCTTTATTTTCTTTACGTTACTTTATTTTTATTTTCTATACGTTACTTTATTTTATTTACTTTACGTTTTTTTATTTCTATTTACTTTACGTTTCTTTATTTTTATTTACTTTACGTTACTTTATTTCTATTTACTTTGCGTTTCTTTATTTCTATTTACTTTGCGTTTCTTTATTTTTATTTACTTTACGTTTCTTTATTTTTATTTACTTTACATTTCTTTATTTTTATTTACTTTACGTTTCTTTATTTTTATTTACTTTACGTTTCTTTATATTTATTTACTTTACGTTTCTTTATTTTTATCTTCTTTACGTTTCTTTATTTTTATTTACTTTACGTTTCTTTATTTTTATTTTCTTTACGTTTCTTTATTTTTATTTACTTTACGTTTCTTTATTTTTATTTTCTTTACGTTTCTTTATTTTTCTTTTCTTTACGTTTCTTATTTTTATTTTCTTTACGTTACTTTATTTTTATTTACTTTACGTTTCTTTATTTTCTTTACGTTACTTTATTTTTATTTTCTATACGTTACTTTATTTTATTTACTTTACGTTTTTTTATTTCTATTTACTTTGCGTTTCTTTATTTCTATTTACTTTGCATTTCTTTATTTTTATTTACTTTGCGTTTCTTTATTTTTATTTACTTTACGTTTCTTTATTTTTATTTACTTTATGTTTCTTTATATTTATTTACTTTATGTTTCTTTGTTTCTATTTACTTTGCGTTTCTTTATTTCTATTTACTTTGCGTTTCTTTATTTTTATTTACTTTACGTTTCTTTATTTTTATTTACTTTATGTTTCTTTGTTTCTATTTACTTTGCGTTTCTTTATTTTTATTTACTTTGCATTTCTTTATTTTTATTTACTTTACGTTTCTTTATTTTTATTTACTTTATGTTTCTTTGTTTCTATTTACTTTGCGTTTCTTTATTTCTATTTACTTTGCGTTTCTTTATTTTTATTTACTTTACGTTTCTTTATTTTTATTTACTTTACATTTCTTTATTTTTATTTACTTTACGTTACTTTATTTTTATTTACTTTACATTTCTTTATTTTTATTTACTTTATGTTACTTTATTTTTATTTACTTTACATTCTTTATTTTTATTTACTTCGCGTTTCTTTATTTCTATTTACTTTGCATTTCTTTATTTTTATTTACTTTACGTTTCTTTATTTTTATTTACTTTACATTTCTTTATTTTTATTTACTTTACGTTTCTTTATTTTTATTTACTTTACGTTTCTTTATTTTTATTTACTTTACGTTTCTTTGTTTCTATTTACTTTGCGTTTCTTTATTTCTATTTACTTTGCGTTTCTTTATTTTTATTTACTTTACGTTTCTTATTTTTATTTACTTTACATTTCTTTATTTTTATTTACTTTACGTTTCTTTATATTTATTTACTTTACGTTTCTTTATTTTTATTTACTTTACGTTTCTTTATATTTATTTACTTTACGTTTCTTTATTTTTATCTTCTTTACGTTTCTTTATTTTTATTTACTTTACGTTTCTTTGTTTCTATTTACTTTGCGTTTCTTTATTTCTATTTACTTTACGTTTCTTTATATTTATTTACTTTACGTTTCTTTATTTTTATCTTCTTTACGTTTCTTTATTTTTATTTACTTTACGTTTCTTTGTTTCTATTTACTTTGCGTTTCTTTATTTTTATTTACTTTACGTTTCTTTATTTTTATTTACTTTACATTTCTTTATTTTTATTTACTTTACGTTTCTTTGTTTCTATTTACTTTGCGTTTCTTTATTTCTATTTACTTTGCGTTTCTTTATTTTTATTTACTTTACGTTTCTTTATTTTTATTTACTTTACATTTCTTTATTTTTATTTACTTTACGTTTCTTTATTTTTATTTACTTTACGTTTCTTTATTTTTATTTACTTTACATTTCTTTATTTTTATTTACTTTACGTTTCTTTATTTTTATTTACTTTACGTTTCATTATATTTATTTACTTTACGTTTCTTTATTTTTATCTTCTTTACGTTTCTTTATTTTTATTTACTTTACGTTTCTTTATTTTTATTTTCTTTACGTTTCTTTATTTTTCTTTTCTTTACGTTTCTTTATATTTATTTACTTTACGTTTCTTTATTTTTATTTACTTTACGTTTCTTTATTTTTATTTTCTTTATGTTTCTTTATATTTATTTACTTTACGTTTCTTTATTTTTATTTACTTTACGTTTCTTTATATTTATTTACTTTACGTTTCTTTATTTTTATTTACTTTACGTTTCTTTATTTTTATCTTCTTTACATTTCTTTATTTTTATTTACTTTACGTTTCTTTATTTTTATTTTATTTACGTTTCTTTAAATTTATTTACTTTACGTTTCTTTATTTTTATTTACTTTACGTTTCTTTATATTTATTTACTTTACGTTTCTTTATTTTTATTTACTTTACGTTTCTTTATTTTTATTTTCTTTATGTTTCTTTATATTTATTTACTTTACGTTTCTTTATTTTTATTTACTTTACGTTTCTTTATATTTATTTACTTTACGTTTCTTTATTTTTATTTACTTTACGTTTCTTTATTTTTATTTACTTTACGTTTCTTTATTTTTATTTACTTTACGTTTCTTTATTTTTATTTTCTTTACGTTTCTTTATTTTTATTTTCTTTACGTTTCTTTATTTTTATTTTCTTTACGTTTCTTTATTTTTATTTTCTTTACATTTCTTTATTTTTACTTTACGTTTTTTATTTTTATTTTGTACGTTTTTTATTTACTTTTCATTGTATTATTTACTTTATGTTTCACTCTCTGACGTAGGGCCTTCGCTCGAAAGTGAGTCCTCATACACACTATTTGAGCAGTACACCGATCTTTTAAAGTATTCGATTTGTAATATCATATCTATATTCAGTTTATTGCTGAAACATTTTAATCAAGACAATGAAATTGTCACACTCGAATGAAATGTTTGAAGCCAAAGTAAATGAAAAAACTTTGTTTTTTTTCCAGGAATGTGAATGGTTTAATGCAGTTCTTTGTCATGTTCGTCAATCACTGTATACTTTAGAAGAGCGTGTTCTCCGTGGACCACATGCTATTCCTTCTTCAATGAACAATATTGTAATCCCTCTGCAACACGGATTAGTTCCTGATAGTTGGCTTCATGTTAACTGGCAACCTTTAGCTCACTCGTTATACTCTTGGTTGGATGGTAAGGGGAATAACGTTTGTATGTATATATATATATATATATATATATATATATATATATATATATATATATATATATATATATATATATATATATATATATATATATATATATATATATATATATATATATATATATATATATATATATATATATATATATATATATATATATATATATATATATATATATATATATATATATTATATATATTATATATAAAAAAGTAGAGTGCTGCGTAGACAGTGTTTTGAATATATAGCAAAGTGAATAGGTGGTAAACTGCCAAGAATTTAGTGACGAGATACTGACGTTTCGAGCGGAGCCCTTCGTGACTGCCAGGGCTCCGCTCGAAACGTCAGTATCTCGTCACTAAATTCTTGGCAGTTTACCACCTTTTTCACTTTGCTATATATATTATATATATATATATATATATATATATATATATATATATATATATATATATATATATATATATATATATATATATATATATATATATATATATATATATATATATATATATATATATATATATATATATATATATATATATATATATATATATAAGTAAGTAAGTAATAGGTTGGAGTCCTCATCAAACTATGAGAGTGCTCAATAGATAAACTGCCTATGAATAGGTATAGATTTACGAAGCTAGATCAAGTGATCTAGCTTCGTAAATCTATACCTATATATATATATATATATATATATATATATATATATATATATATATATATATATATATATATATATATATATATATATATATATATATATATATATATATATATATATATATATATATATATATATATATATATATATAATTACAAAATGAAAACACCGATTATTTCATTGAAGTTTATTCGCGACAAATTTGTTTCGTATGACAGGCCGAAGCTTGCCTTCACCTGATGAGTGTGGCAAGCTTCGGCCTGTCATACGAAACAAATTTGTCGCGAATAAACTTCAATGAAATAATCGGTGTTTTCATTTTGTAATTATTTGGCTCTGCGTATACGCATTGAGCACTCTACCCATATGATTTTGAACCTGATAGTTTCTATCACAACACTTCTATATATATATATATATATATATATATATATATATATATATATATATATATATATATATATATATATATATATATATATATATATATATATATATATATATATATATATATAGAAGTGTTGTGATAGAAACTATCAGGTTCAAAATCATATGGGTAGAGTGCTCAATGCGTATACGCAGAGCCAAATAATTACAAAATGAAAACACCGATTATTTCATATATATATATATATATATATATATATATATATAATATATATATATATATATATATATATATATATATATAGTGGATATATATAGATATAGATATATATATATAGTGGAACCTCCATATAACGGCTCTTCGAGTCCTGGACTTACTGTCCGTTATATGGAGCTGTCCGTAGTTCTAGAGTGTCCGTTAGTGGAGGTTCCACTGTACTGTACATTTTCAGTTGCCACCAAGGGGAAATGGTATATTTTGCTTTTGCGTTCCAATTGGCTGTTTCCAAAGCTCTAAAAGAACAAGATTGGGAAACATTGAGCATTGCTAAAGATTTTTGATATCACTTGAATATTGATAACAAAATTTAGCTGTGTAGTGCGGTATCGTTATGGTTTTTATTCCAAGATCGGTTAAGTTTTATGTTCATCGAGTAAGTCAGGCTTTTTATAATCTTTGGCACTATCTGATGAAAAGTGCTTATTATTATCATCAACAGACGTTTCATCTTCGTTTCACAGGAATTTACGTCAACCCAGGGACGCACAAAGACATTGCAAAGTGATTCAACAGTGAAATACGAGCAATGTTTAGGAATTGAGTGAATTTGTTCTAAACAGGTCGGATTATAGTTCGGAGCAAACTCTCTTCGTATTTAATTGATGAATCACTGTGCAATGTCTTTGCATGTGCCTAGGTTGACGTCCTGTAAATAGTAAACCAACTTTACCAAGGTAAAATTACATGAAGATGAAATTTATCTGATCATAATATTAAGCAATTTATCAGAAAGTGCCAAAGAAAATGTAAAATTTACATTTAATATATAAAAAGCCCAAACATGCGGGTGCGGTCGCATATGGATGTGGATATTTGAGATGCAGGGTTAACTCTTTCCTGTCGGGCTGAAAAACATCCAAAATTGAACCACCTCTTTGTTCTATTGCTATCTCTGATAATAACCATAACTGTTCTGAAAGCTATACATTTTCTGAAAGCCCAATAAACCGAGTTTTACCATGCAATGCTTTTAAATTTCTCTACCAACATCGGACACATTATGTTAATATAAATTAGCATTAATTATCATAAATCAGGTTGAAAAACTTTCATTTTTATGGAAAAGGCCATCTTGCATGCTCGCGTAGCATCATCAAAATTCAAAATGCCACCAATCGCAGAGTTTTTTTTATCAAATCAAGCTTGGCGTGTGAGTGGATCTCATGTGCCTGGCGCTTGTCGAGTTTCAATATTTAATCTTGCGTTACCGTGTGCCGTGTTCTTCGATTAACGACTTCATCAGTCCTGTACGACCGATTTTGACTGTGTCAGACAGGAAAGATTTAATGTACATGTACGTATATGTTGACGTATGTGTTTTTTATTTTTGCAGAGTTTCCGAAGTGTCACAATCAACTAGAAAAATGGTTGCAGAATGGTTATGTGCCAGATCCTCAGCACGAGTCTATTCTTCGTGGACGACTTGATAAAATTTGGCTTGGAGGACTCGTCAATCCAGCAGCTATTTTGACTTCATTAAAGCACGAAAAAGCTTGCAGTTGTGGCTGGTCTATTGAACACGTACGTTTTAAAATGGAAATAATAAAATGGATATTGTGTTCTAATAGCATAGTGTGGTGGTTACTACACTTGCCTATCAGCTGGTGGGTTCGGGTCTTAAAGTGATTGATATGCCTTTGCAATAACATCAGTAAATGGCAAGACTTTCGAGTCTTCGCGGATAACAAGGTTAAATCGTAGGTCCTCGGTGCCTTAGTAATTGGACATTCTAGTTTGGTGTCTCCGTTTACCGTAAGAAAACTAATAGTCAAGTATTTATGTCTAACTAATATTTCATGTTTAACTAATTTAATAACTAATAGTCAAACGTTGCTAGGATGAAAAGGGCAACTTTATCCTGGGTTATTAAGTTAAAAACCTTTTTCTTAATGCCAGAACCTTGTGTTATTTATTAAAATAAACTTCTTGACAAGAGCTTTCTATCAATGTTTTTCAAATTTTTAAAATATTTCCCTTTAGTATAGAAGCATGAAATTTACAAAGTTATGAGCTGAAACAATTACACAACAAACTTTTCTTTTTTCGATTTTCGATTTTCGATTTTCGATTTTCGATTTTCGATTTTTTTTAAGATTTTCGACGTCACTTTCAATTTACGTAATTTATGAATTAAAAATATTTCCCTTTATGAACGATACTTCTATTATATATTAGATTAAAGCTCGTGCCAGTCCCTTTATTTTGATATATCGCACATATTTGTAGGACGACTATTTAAGTCGGTTTTCTTTGATCTACCGCGGGATATATATCACGAATATCCCGAAAATCGATGCTATATAACCTATATAAAGCACTCTTGCCAATTACTTACCTCAAATTAATATCCCAAGATAAAACCTCCTTTGTTGGCTAATAAGAAAATTATTGAACCGACCTTGGTCAATTAGTTGTTTATAAACCTCGGGCTGCGCCCTCGGATACATCTTAAACAACTAATTGATCTCGGTCGGTTCAATAACCTATACATACTATATAAAAAGTCAAACTAATCAACAAAATAATAACTTAACTTGGCATAATTTTTAGTATTTGGGGATTTTCTAGGAGTACCCTATCTTGATAAAACTTTGTTTAGCCTTTTAATATTTTTCTTGAACCAGTTAACTTTTATAATGTCACCTTGAACTCAATGTCTATCGACTTTCATCAATAACAAGTTTCTCATAACAAGTTTTTCTTGTTTAGGTAACGTTAGAGTGTTATGTAGGCTCTGCTGCATTTTCTGCTTTTGAGGAAGATCCCGGCGATAGTATCATTCTAACTGGCTTGTATATCGAGGGAGGATTGTGGGAGATCAATGAAGGTCTAATTTCATCAAGGTAGGTGCTTTTTACTTAAACACTTGTATGGTTTAGAATTAAAGTTTTGGTATAGATGTTTGAAAATAACTGACTGAATTTGACGTCTTACCTCCGCTATCTTCACAGTCATGTGAGTCAGTGTTTAGTGGGGTTCGCCTATCTGGTTTATTAGATTTCTTTCTTGGTGATTGAAAGTATCGCTTACAATGATACAATGTTTACCAACAGTTATGATGATACCTTATCAATTGTCTATTTTATTTGACACTCGATGGCTAATAGCCTGCTCTGAAAAAGTCCTTTTAATTTTGCTAAAAGTAACCAATCCGAATATTTAAAATAATTACTATTCCTGTGTAAATTTTCCCACGTCCCCAACATGCCTTGCAAAAGGTATAGGTTTCCCCATTTTGCCCCCTTACCTTTTCGTGGACGGCCACATTGAAAAACGGTCAGCGTAAGATCATATAGAGTTATCGTACAGCCGCGTCTTTGGGACGATGTTTTTTAGTATAACCATAACTTAACCATGCAAATAACCACTAACCCCCAAACAACTTAGATGCTAACCCTAACCCCCCGCCTACTAAACAACATCGTCCCAAAGACGTTAACTCTATATGATCTAACGCCGACCTTGAAAAACAGGGCCCCATTGAAAAACTACTTTGTATAGATATGGGCTCCCTGCTTAAATATAAATAAAAAGACGGTTTCCCACATCTCAAATAACCATGTTTTTAGTTAACTATAGTAGCACTTATCTTTTGTTACTTTTTTATGTATCAGCACTCCATTATCGAAAATATCTGATGTGCTTGTCAAAGCAGTTTGTGTTGAGGACGGCAGTCAAGAGGCTAAAAACGTCTATCATTGTCCTGTCTATCGGAATCGGGTAATATTTTATACATATTACACATACATATATTCCTTTTTGCTCCGACTCAATACAATGAAGCACGTTTTTGCAAAACTGTTGCAATGTACGTTAATGCCAGCTTTGCTTTGTATTGCTTGCACGCTTGCAATGATTTGAAGTTGTGGCGACAAACTTGGGGACTATCCATCCAGGATTTTTCTGCACATGCAACGCGACTGGGTATCCACCCATTAAGGAACGAACGTGTATCACTTATCAAAATAGAAAATACCTTTTTGCTATGGTGTAGCCACAACTGTGATTACGATAGTTTTTTTTAAATTATACATATCCTATGCAATTGTTGATCTGTAATTACTCGCTGATTTAATATATTGATTTGTTATTTACCTGTCAAGACCTTCGTATAGAAAATATTTGGTCTCGGAGGTATACGGACCGACCGAGAACGGAAAATAACATATTTAATTTTATATAAATTAAATAACATATTTAATTTATATAAGGCGAAAGACTAAGCCGAGTATAGTCAAAATACATTAGTTTTTGTAAAGTAAAGTTATTTCCAGCTTAATTTAATCAAATTCCGTGTTAGTTTTCGATTTTCCAGTTAAAAAATTAGATAATAAATTAATCAGTATTTTAAAAATGTAGCATTTCGGAGTGCGTGACGGTTTGCCAAACATCGCATACAGGAATGCAAAGGATTTCGCCCGTTCACGATTAACTCTTTCCTGTCCGGCTGAAAAACATCCAAAATTGTACCACCTCTTTGTTCTATTAAATTTCCAGAACAATATAAATAATAAAAATATAAATCAGCATTAATTATCATAAATTAGGTTGAAAAACTTTCATTTTTCTAGAAAAGCCCATCTTGCACTAGGGCTACACGGGCATCATGAAAATTCAAAATGCCACCAATCGCAGAGTTTTTTTATGAAATCAAATCAATCTCGGCGCGCAGGGGCATAAATCCTCCTAAAAAGGTGGGGGTGGGGATGATGAACCACTCAGAGACGAGCGCTTGTGCCGTAGACACTATAGAGTCGAGCGCCGAGTGTCGACATGACTCCCTGAAAATTTTGAAATCTATCTCTGAAATGCTATTTGTTGCATTTTGAGGGGAGATTTTACAGAATTTTGAAAGTTCTAAAATGTCATTTAAAGTTGCTTTTACTTAAAAATCATTTAAAATTTGCGCGGAACCTTTCATCAGAGTAAAGAAGAAGGAGCAAACGTGAAGTTCGAATTGGCAAAAGTGTCGCCTGAATGGAAAATTTATAACTTATGAGGCTTGCTCGTTTCGAGTAAATGTTGTGGTTTAGATTGTTATCAAGTGGAACACGGCAACAAACGACAGCGTCTGAATTCAAGGAGACATTATAACCTCAATGTTTTTGACAACGGTGACATCCCGCATGATTTCCGCTTGAATGGAAAATTTATAACTTCGCGAGGCTTGCTCTTTTGAGTAAATGTTGTTCGAATTAGATGTATGGCGTTTAAATGGTCACATTCAATTTTTACATTATAAATGCGCCATAAAATACAACTACAAGTTCAGCACTAAAGCAGAACACGTTGGCGAGTTCCGAACATTTGATTCGGATACTTTCCGCAACCGGTGAATAAACGAACATCTACCGTTACGTCACAAAACGTCATAAAACTGTGACAAATATCTCGACAGAGGGCAATTTACACAAATCGAGATTTCGAGAGACTATACATAGGTCCGCGAAGAGGTACACAAGTCAAGATTAGTGTAAAAACGGGGGGAACTTTTCATCGTAATGCCACTTTAAAATAATTAATATTCTTGTTTGCTTTTTTCAGTCCCGTCAACACTGTTGTTTCAAACTCCCTTTAAAATGTTCCGACAATCCTGAAAATCTTCTCCTTAAAAGTGTCGCTCTGATCATTGATCCTGGTGATATTCAAGGCTCTTGGAAGCTGCAGCCAAATACGATGCATGCATCAAACAAGTAAATGTTGCATTTTAATGTTGTATACACTTTTGTTTGCTGCTGTTGGTTGTAAATGATTTGTAAATGTTCTGTAGATTATTTTTAATTGTGTCGAAAAAATAGCATTACTATTTTTTCTAACTTTAACTAACTTTGTTGTTAGTCTTAATAATATTTTCTGGCTTTTGTAAGTAATTATATATGTATACATATTTTATGTAAAGTATTTATTATACAGCGTCATCAAGAGCCGTAGATTATGTTAATTAAAGCATTCTCGGTTAAAATGAAATCTATCTCTAAATTTTTTTGGTATAGAAATATTAACGATACTTTGTGAAATGCAAATCATTACTTAAAGTGCCTATGAAATGATAATTAAGTTTGTCTTATATAAATGAATTGCTAAAATGATGAGGAATGGTTATTTAGTGCTCTTTGATATCTCAAGTCGTTCCCGAGATATTTAGACTTTTGCAGTGATATGCAAATCAAGTAGACTATGACTCGATGTTTCTACATTTTTAGAAAATTAAGAAATTAGAAATAGTAAAATATAATTTGGGATCGCTATTCCAGTGTAATGATGATAGGTGTCACGAAGTGTCGTACTGTGCAAAGTTTCACAAATAATCAGAAAGATATACTTGATTCTCTAAAAATGTAGAAACATCTTGACGTCATATTGTTATCTCTCATTTGCATATCACAAAAGTCTAAATATCTCAAGAACGACGTGAGATACGAAAGAACACCATATCACCATTCTTGCTAATTTTCGGAGTTCATTAAAAAAAGATAAACTTAATTTTCATTTCATAGACACTTTAAATTTGTAGCTTGAAATTTGTGGCATAATCACCAACTTTGCACAGACCACCATCACATGCAATATCACTATCAAATTCTGAGTGTTCTCCCTCCTCAATGATGTCCTCAGTGATACTCCAAGACCTTTTTAAGTACTCGTCTCTGTCCCCAGTATTTGCAACACAAGCCTATTAAAACGATTATGTTATTATATAAAAAATAGTGTGCTGCATAGGAAGTATAAAAATACGAATCAGAAACACTAAAAGGTTGGTGTTCTGCCAAAACCGATAATAAGAAGTTTAACGACTCGAGCGAAGGCCTTCACTCCGTAACGAAGGCCCGCCACTCCCTGACGTAGGCCTGTCACTCCCCGACGAAGACCCATCACAGCTCCGTGACGAACCCTTCCTTCACTCCCTGTCGAAAACCCGTCACTCTCTGACTATACGTCAGAGAGTGACGGGTTTTCGACAGGGAGTGAAGTTGCTTGAAAGGTCTACACCTTTCACTCCCTGACGAAGGCCTGTCAGCTTCGTGACGAAGGCCTGCAGTCACTCCCTGACGAAGGCCTGCAGTCACTCCCTGACGAAGGCCCTTCACTACCTGACTAAGCAACTTCACTCCGTAACGGGCCTTCACTCTCTGACGAAGGCCCTTCACTCTCTAACGAGAGTCTTCACTCCGTTGCTCCCAGCGTACGCTATTGGTCGAAATATGGCGTCGCTCCCAGCGTACCTATTAGTCGAAATAGTTTTAGCAGGCACCCAATGAATTGGGCTGTGGGACGTATCCGCAACGCCATTGTTATTCATAGGATTTGTGATAGATAAATGAATCCCTACGCCGAGAACAAAGGAAACTGACTCCACTATTAAATAAGCGCATGAATTAGCCCCGGTAACAATTATTTCACCAATAACAACAATAATACTCACATCAAAATTTCAGCTGATCTGAAGTACGCCGTTGTTCAAGCTATTATAGCTACAGTGTATACAGCTCAGATGTGTCACTTCCCTAGCAGCTATCTTGACAACATTTATATTGTGGTTTGACGTCAAATACGTTTCAGAAATTACTCTTATTTGCTGTGGAATTTATATACATCAATGAATTCAGTAAGTTACAATTTAATACATCATTCAATGTTTTAGTAAGTAACAATTTAATACATCATTCAATGTTTTAGTAAGTTGGGGTAAACGAGGAGTGTGTTGATGGTTTTTTCGGTTGATTCCCTTGCTATAAATAATTCGTTCAGTTTTGACAAAGTTGCTGTGAATTGGTCGTCATGCACCACTTGCACCAACGGCTACTTAAAACATAACCCTAACCCTAAAGCCCGGTTTCCATATGATCGCAACGATCGCAGAAATAAAGAGTGCTGCGATCATTGCGATCATATGGACCATAAACCTGGCGATCGTTGCGATCGCGGAGATAGAAAAATTTCTATCTCTGCGATCGTTGCCCGATTTCTATATGAATACAACGAGTCGACGATCGCTGCGATCGTTGCGATCATATGGAAACCGGGCTTCACTAACCTCTATAAATTTTACTAGTCTATGCGACGGCATTTTGGGAATTATTATGGTATGCGACTTTTTAATTCGTAACAGAATTAAACTCAATCCGGTAGATCATGTAAATTATGTCAATATTCCCAAGCGAAGACTAATTTTAATGACACCAGGATATTAAAAAACGGATTCACACCGCACATCAGTCCAGCTCAAGCAAAATTCTAATTGTCTTCTAATTGCCACTGAATGGGGTGTCAAGGTTGCATAATTGAAGAGAACAAAGTACCATATTAAAGATGTTTATTCATAGTGATCCTCTGACATGCTGTTTATACATGATATCGGAATCAGAGTTTCACTCCGGTAGGAAATCATTGCGCTTCTGTTGAAATCTCTATCTGTTTGCATGATACCGCGGTACGAGATGTTCGTTTCGGAATGAGTTCATCCCGGTTCTCATTCCGGAATGAAATTAAAGGCAGTATCATTGTAAAGGCAGTATCATTGTAAAGGCAGTATCATTGTAAAGGCAGTATCATTGTAAAGGCAGTATCATTGTAAACGCAGTATCATTGTAAAGGCAGTATCATTGTAAAGGCAGTATCATTGTAAAGGCAGTATCATTGTAAAGGCACTATGTGGGCCACAAATAAACAATATGCTCTCCAAAAGTCATATTATTGCCTCATATACACACTATTTTGACAGTGCACCAACTTTTTATAGAATTTTAAATTTGTCATTGATATAGATTCCTGATAAACGGTCAAACCATTTATATAATTCCAGAACGAAATCTCGTACCGCCTTTATAATAAAGTAGAGTGCTGCAGCGTGGGCAGTGTTTTGGATATATAGTAAAGTGAAAAGGTGCAGTGGAACTGCCGATAATTTAGGAACGAAATACTGAGTTTCGAGCGGAACCCTTCATCAGAGTAAGACGTGCAGATGAAGGGCTCCGCTCGAAACGTCAGTATTTCGTTCCTAAAATTCTAACGGCAGTTCACCACCTTTTCGCCTTTACAATCAATGATACTGCCTTTACAATGATACTGCCTTTACAATGATACTGACATTTGCGCCCGAGCAAAGTGAGGGTGCAAATGTTACTACAAGGGCCAAAAATAAACAATATGACCCGACAAAAGTCGTGTTATTATCATTATACAACGAAAAATAATTATGAAATTCACCATTAATTGGGTTAAAGATGCAGACTGCAGTTCAGTATAAGATCAATGATAAGCAGGGCTGCAAACGTATTTGCGTCGTTATCAGACCGCCACTTTAATTGAGTGTTTTCAAGAGGGCGGTTTGACGTTTGGCCTCGTATATTGCTGATAATGAGGTTTAAGAGCGAAAGCCACTTACTGATGCCCTCAAAACATTAGACTTCCTACACACTATATTTTGGCCGTACACCAACATTTTTGATCGGTTTTCTATTTGTATTTCTATACACTGCCTACGTAACACAACATGACGTTTATATCATAGGAATGTTAACATTAAGTTTTTTTCATTTTTGTTGAATATTTCTTTCTTTCTTAATTTTCGACTTATATTTCTTCACTGCCAACGGAGTACAAATATCATTAATCTATAACATTTTTGGATGGACGCAACATGAGTCAATGGCTCATGCATAATTGGTTATAAAATTGTTCTTTTCGCGAGAGCCACTATAATATGTTGTCTCTCAACCAAACGTTACCGAATACAGCCGTCGTCTATATACACATGTGCAAGTTTAACGGCAAGACCAAACCAAAACAAAACTAACAGGTGACACAATTAACGCGATTAACCATAGCAACAAGAACGTGTGTATACACAGTACTAAAAATACATGAACGTGATGTGTACACAGTACTGAAAATGCATCTAGATACAAGTTTCTCTTGACTATACATATGCAGCTTCTACTTATTCAAAGTGTGTATGTCAGTTTGATAATGTTGACAATGGCTATATATAGTTTTTCTGAAGGTACTTACGTTTGCCTTCACTCACGTACAGAACCATGCTTATGGGAACAGTGCGACTGTTCCAGTTCTGTCTGTTCCAATATAACTTCATTGAGTGATCTAAACTGAGTGCATGTTGTGCTGCGTATATAGCTAGTGTAGAAATACAGTACATTGAAAGGCCTTTGGCGTCGCTGTAAATGTTAGACCTCCTACACACTATTTTGGCATGAGTTATGAGTACATCGTAACATCGTGAATAATGTTTTTATACTAATTAATACCACTTGAACGTAGGGCTGACGAAATTGCCACACATATCCACTCAAGCTTGAGAATCAATGTTTGAATAAACCGTTGTATTTTCGAATACAACATTGATTCTCACCTTTGAATAGAACGTCATTGTCAGAACACCAAGCCGCTGTAATTTCGGTAACTACAATTAAGACTCTTGTCAGTAAATATTCAGGCTATCCTTTTGCGGTTCGAATTCTTCGGGAAGAGTGGGATGGCATGAAGTCATGCTGTGCATTGATGCTGTTTTGGGAATGCAGTCAGTGCACAGAAATACAAACAAACTCTGTCACCAAAAATTTATTTTCAATTCTTCAGAGTCAATTGTGCATATACTTAATTGTGCACTTAATACACTTAATTGTGCATACATTTAATTGATGTGAGACACTAGGCGATCTTTGGAACTTGGCGGGTTACGGTCTGCAGTCTTTTGATCTATATGAACACAACATGGCTATCATATTATATTATAAATCATATTATAAATTTCTATATTTTATCGAAAAATATAGACTGCCACACGATGTTTCCTAAAATTCAAACTCGCTTGAACTCCATGGACTTGTTGCAGTGCATAGACGTGATAAAAAATGAACGCCTTGCTCTACACAACATGCACTCTATTAAACACTGAGGCTAACGGTAGTTGTACGTGCATGGGCAATCTCGTTCCCAGAGCCTTCGCCGCGCCACGCAAACGGAGGCTCTGGGATAAATCGGATAATCCATCGCCAGAGGGCCGGAAAACAGGGCGTCGATTGAAAAGAGCATGCGCAAGAAATAGACCGAGCGTAGTTTCTGGGACGTGAGAACTATCTGTGCTATTTCGAGTTCTTCGGCAAGAATCCTAGCAAGACTCTTCCCTAGACACGTTAATAACTCTCGAGGTCTCTTCAGAGGTGGAAAAAAATTGTTGTCTGGTGTTTAAATTAGCAACCAATTTGGATTTGGGACAGAAAAGAATATGAATTTCGAATTTATGTAACTCGCGGCAATGAAATCAAAAAGGTATTAATATAAAATACACGAAGAAAATGTTTATCGAGGTGTTGGCTGATTGTTGAAAACTTCAAACATATAAAAAGACTTGACAGCACAAAAGTTAACGGTAACATATTTTTATAAACATAAATACACAAAAGAAATGTTTATCGAGTGTGTTGGCTGATAGAGTGATTGTTGAAACTTCAAACAATATAACATGAGCCTGAAATAACTATGGCGCGCCAAACGGGACAATAATGACTTATTGGCAGAAATATAATACTTGTTGAAATATATAAAACTATTTACATAAATATAATACTTTGTTGAAATATATAAAACTTATTTACATAAATATAATACTTGTTGAAATATATAATACTATATTGGCAGAAATATAATACTTGTTGAAATATACTAAAACTTATTTACATAAATATAATACTAGTAATCCTTGAAAAATAGTACTTTCTACAAAAATATATAGTACTTCGAAAATATAATACTTACATAAAAATAATACTTCCGTAAAAAAAATAATACATCCTAATATATAAACCGATCGCGGGACGCAGAAAATCGCGGGCGCAAATTTTAACCGCTGACCATAATAATAATCTTCGAAGTTCGAACTCGAAGCTAAATCCAGGTTTCATTATGGCGGAACAGTCTATAATACTTGGCAGTGCCATTACATGACAATACCCTCATGAGAAGACCCCAAATGCCACGAAGAGCGCCCCACCATGTATGGTATATATGTCCCTTATATGATTTTGCTCGTGTGTAATACGACCTCTCGATTATATAGATAGACGAAAGCATTGTCGTTTGATCAAAGTCAAATTGGAATAACTACATGTATCTCCGGCTTTCAAATTCATATAAAGGTTGACGAGTTCAACTTCGAGAATGGGTTCAGAAACGACGATACGCGCTCTCAAATTCCAAACAACTCGCTACAAAACTACAAGATTCCGCACGTACGCTGTAGGCTGTCGCTCACGCGGTCTTTAATTTTAATACATTTATGAAAGCTTGAGGAATGAGGAGAATTAAATCAACGCAAGCTGATTGCCATATAGCCCATACTTTAGTAAACCTTACTGCAGATACATACCAATAGTGAAAGGCTAGTTTCCACGTGCGGTCTGACTGCATCTTTATAATTAGTGTATATCAGTGTATGTATATTTTTAATTATGAATATTGTGAAGCGAGACAAAAATTTAGCACTCAGCATATTAGTGCACAATCCAGGCAGGAGCTCGAGACTGTCTAGTGACAACTGGCTATTAAGCACTACACTACTGACCAAAACGTGTCAGAAGTTGTTCTCTTCCCCGAAATAGGATTATTATTAATATTGATCTTTAGATATTTGATCTGTTGATGCATTGAAAGTATTTAGTATCACAAGCGTTGAAATTTGAAAACAACGTGGTTATTCCAAGACATAGTATATGTTTTCAATAAATGATGAACTCTTCGATTCTGTATTTCCATTTCATTTTCCCACGCATCGTTTAAAATTTAACTAATATAACAAAAAATTCAGTTAATTTTGGGTTAAATATTTTCCCACTTTAATTTGCAAAAAATGGGCTCATAATATAACAGAATATGCTAGGCAGAATTCACATCGCAACATGTTTCTACTCCGTATTTTTCTTTGATTCTTCCACCAACGTTATATCATGGCGAAAGAATTTTCATACCAAAATTTCAGTCAATTTGGTAAATATTTCCTACATTTGCAAAAATGGGCTCATCTGGGCTTCCAAAAAAATGAGAATTAATTCTGCCTTACTGTAGCTAGCACTGTTAGACCTAGATGAGCCCACTTTGCAGGAAATAATTTAACTAAAATTGACTGCAATTTTCGTGTGATGTTTCTTTGCCGAGGTTATAATGATGGTAGCAAATTGTCGAAAGAAAATACATATTCGATCGAATCAGAATTCTGCCTAGCATCTTCTGTTATACAGACTGTCAGCCCAAGATGAGCCAACTTTGCAAATATGTAGGAAAAACATTTAACGAAATTGACTGAAATTTTGGTGATGATGCCGTTTCTTTCGCCAAGTGTATAACTATGGTAATAAAATAATGCGTTTAGAAATATTCTATTATATTGTTACACATAGATAGCCATCCCTTTATAACTTGGGAAAAAGCAAACATAACCAAAATTTCAGTCAATTTGGTTAAAATATTTCTTACTTTTGTAAAGCAGGGTCATCTCATTGGCAGCAGGCTACTAGGCAGATTCTCATCGCATTGTTCGACTAGTGTATTTTTCTTTAATTTGGAAATTTCTACCGTCACTATAACTTGGAAAAGAAACATCATACCAAAATTTCAGTTAATTTGGTTAAATATTTCTTACGTTTGTAAATGGGTCCTCATTAATTTGGGCTAACAGGCTGTGGGTAAAATTCTGATCGCTCCAGTTCAACTTTGTATTTTCATTTGAAATGTCGAGTGCGTCGCGTTATTTACTTGGCTAAAGGTACATCATACATCAAGTCAATTTGGTTAAATATTTCTTACTTTTGTAAAGCGGGGTCATCTTGGGCTGACATGTAACAAGATAAGAGAATATGTTAGGCAGAATTGTGATCGCATTGTTCGAATCTGTATTTTCTTTTGAAATTTCTACCATCCTTATAACTTGGCAAAAGAAACATCATACCAAAATTTTAGTCAATTTGGTTAAATATTTATTACTTAATTTTGTAAATGGGTTCTCATTTTGGGCTAACAGGCTGTGTATGTGTAACAGTGATAACAGAATATGCTAGGCAAAATTCTGATCGCAACAGATTTCAACTTTGTATTTCCTTTTGAAATTTTCGAGCGTCGTATATTACTTGGCTAAAGGGTACATCATACCAAAATTTCAGTCGATTTTTGCTAAATATTTCCTAATTTTTGTTATGCTGTTTCCTTTTCAGCCCACATGGCAGCCTAATTGTCTACACTACAGTATCATGCAGTAAATGTATACAACAATCATCTAGTATAAATAAAGGTGGTTAGTTCGGTTTTGTGCGCAAAGTTTGTATCTAAAGACGCAATTAAACGTATTTAGCTCATGTTTTACCAGTTGTTAAAATGATATTGTGCAGGTTTTGCCACATACAGGGACGATAAAACCCGCAAGGGAGACTAATTTAGTCTCCCATTTCACGGAAGGGAGACTAAATAGTCTCCCAATTAATCTTTTAAAGAATATATAAGAAGCCTAGATAAGATATTTAATTTCATTTTTGCAGTTAGACCATAGTTTTAAATCATCTAACTTTATATATAGCTTCATTACCAAAAATTTCAGTCAATTTGGTTACAATATTTCCTATATTTTGCAAATTAGGCTCATCTTGGGCTTTCAGCCTAGACTATATGTGTAGGCAGTATAATAGAATATGCTAAGCAGAATTCTGATCGCACAGTTCGATCAATTCAGTATTTTGTTTCGTAAATTTCTACCAGCGTTATAACGTTGGCAAAAGAAACATCATTCCAAAATTAAGTCAATTTGGTTAAATATTTCCTATATTTCCAAATTGGGGCTCATCTTGGGCTGACAGCCTATATCTATGTGTAACAATATAAGAGAATATGTTTAGGCAGAATTCTGATCGCATTGTTCGAAATCTGTATTTTCTTTTGAAATTTCTACCAGCCTTATAACTTGGCAAAAGAAACATCATACCAAAATTTCAGTCAATTTGGTTAAATATTTATTACTTAATGTATAACAGTGATAACAGAATATGCTAGGCACAAAATTCTCAGATCGCACAGTTCAACATTGTTGTATTTCCCTTTTGAAATTTCGAGCGTCCCCCCGTTATTACTTGGCTAAAGGTACATCATACCAAAAAATTTCAGTCGATTTGGCTAAATATTTTCCTAATTTTGTTACGTGCGGTTTCCTTTTCAGAGCCCATAGCTATATTGGTCTACAACACTACCAGTAATGCAGTAAATGTATATAAAACAATCATCTAGTAAAAAAAATAAAGGTGTTAGTTCAGTTTTGAGCGCACAGATTGATCTAGACGCATTAAACGTATTTAGTCATGTTTTTTACCAGTTGTTAAAATGTTTTGTGCAGGTTTTGCCACAGCGACACTGGGACGAAAACCGCAAGGAGACTAATTAGTCTCCATTTCACGGAAGGGAGACAAAATAGTCTCCCATTACATCTTTTAAAGAATATATAAGAGCCTAGCTAAGATATTTAATTTCATTTTACAGTTAGACATAGTTTTAAATCTTCTAACTTTATATATAGCTTCATTACCAAAATTTCAGTCAATTTGGTTAAATATTTCCTACATTTGCAAAGTGGGCTCATCTTGGGCAGCAGGCTGTCAAAATGTAACAGCCAGTTGCTAGGCAGAATTGTGATCGCATTGTTCGACTCTGTATTTTCTTTTGAAATTTCTATCATCCTTATAACTTGGCAAAAGAAACATCATACCAAAATTTCAGTCAATTTGGTTAAATATTTCTTACTTTTGTAAAGTGGGCTCATCTTGGGCTGACAGTCTAGACAATATGTGTAGCAGTAAAATACGAATATGCTAAGCAGAATCCTCGATCGCTCAGTTCGATCAATTCAGTATTTTGTTTCGAAATTTCTACCATCGTTATAACTTGGGCAAAAGAAAACATCATTTCCAAAATTTAAGTCAATTTGGTTAAATATTTCCTACATTTCCAAATTGGGCTCATCTTGGGCTGACAGCCTATATCTATGTGTAACAATATAAGCAGAATATGTTAGGCAGAATTGTGATCGCAATTGTTCGAATCTGTATTTTCTTTGAAAATTTCTACCATCCCCCCCCTTATAACTTGGCAAAAAGAAAACATCATACCAAAATTTTAGTCAATTGGTTAAATATTTCTTACTTTTGTAAAGCGGGGTCATCCATCTTGGGCTGACATGTAACAAGATAAGAGAATATGGGTTAGGCAGAATTGAGGATCGCATTGTTCTGTCGAATCTGTAGTTTCTTTTGAAATTTCTACCATCCTAATAAACTTTGGCAAAAGAAACATCATACCAAAATTTTAGTCAATTTGGTTAAATATTTCTTACTTTTGTAAAGCGGGGTCATCTTGGGCTGACATGTAACAAGATAAAGAATTTGCTAGGGGCAAAATTCTGATCGCACAGTTCAACTTTGTATTTTCTTTTTAAATTTCGAGCGTCGTTATTACGTTGGTTAAAGGTACATCATAACCAAAATTTCAGTCGATTTTGGCTAAATATTTCCTAAATTTGTTACGCGTGTTCCTTTTCAGCCCAGCTAATTGTCTACACTACAGTCTCATGCAGTAATAAATATATACAACAATTAACAATCAATCTAGTATAAATAAAGGTGGTTAGTTCGGTTTGTGCCCAAAGTTGAATCTAGACCGCATATAAACGTATTTTAGTCATGTTTTACCAGTTGTTAAAATGTTTTGTGCAGTTTTGCACATGCACAGGGACGAAAACCGCAAGGGAGACTAATTAGTTCTCCCATTTCACGGAAAGGGAGACTAAATAGTCCTCCCATTAATCTTTTAAAGAATATATAAGAGCCTAGCTAAGATATTTAATTTCATTTTACAGTTAGACATAGTTTTAAATCTTCTAACTTATATATATAGCTTCATTACCAAAATTTTCAGTCAATTTGGTTTATTAAATATTTCCTACAATTGCAAAGTGGGCTCTTCTTGGGCAGCAGGCTGTCAAAATGTAACAGCCAGTTTGCTAGCAGAATTGTGATCGCATTGTTCGACTCTGTATTTTCTTTTGAAATTTCTATCATCCTTATAAACTTGGCAAAAGAAACATCCATACCAAAATTTCAGTCAAATTTGGTTAATTATTTTCTTACTTTTGTTAAAGAGGGCTCATCTTGGGCTGACAGTCTAGAACTATATGTGTAGCAGTATAATTAGAATATGCTAAGCAGAATCTGATCGCTCAGTTCGATCAATCAGTATTTTGTTTCGAAAATTTCCTACCATCGTTATAACACTTGGGCAAAATAAACATCATTTCAAAATTTAAGTCAATTTGGTTAAAATATTTCCTACATTTCCCAAATTGGGCTCATCTTGGGCTGACAGCCTATATCTATGTGTAACAATATAAGAGAATATGTTTAGGGCAGAACTTGTGATCAGCATGTTCGAATCTGTATTTTCTTTTGAAAAATTTTCTACCATCCTTATAACTTGGCAAAAAGAAACATCATACCAAAATTTTAGTCAATTTGGTTAAATATTTCTTACTTTTGTAAAGCGGGGTCATCTTGGCTGACATGTAACAAGATAAGAGAATATGTATAGGCAGAATTGTGATCGCAATTGTTTCGAATCTGTATTTTTCTTTTGACAATTTCTACCACATCCTTATAACTTGGCAAAAGAAACATCATACCAAGAATTTTAGTCAATTTGGTTAAAATATTTCTTACATTTGTAAAGCGTGGTCATCTTGGGCTGACATGTAACAAGATAATAGAATATGCTAGCAAAATTCTGATCGCACAGATTCAACTTTGTATTTTCTTTTTAAATTTCGAGCGTCGTTATTACGTGGTTAAAGGTTACATCATACCAAAATTTCAGTCGATTTTGGCTAAAATATTTCCTAATTTTGTTACGCGGGGTTCCTTTTCAGCCCCACAGCTAATTGTCCCTACACTACAGTATCATGCAGTAAATATATACAACAATCATCTAGTATAAAAATTAAAGTGGTTAGTTCGGTATTTGTGCCCAAAGTTGATCTAGACGCATTAAACGTATTTAAGGGTCATGTTTTTACCAGTTTGTAAAATGTTTTGTGCAGGTTTTGCCACATGCACAGGGACGCAAAACCGCAAGGGAGACTAATAGTACTCCCATTAATCTTTTAAAGATATATAAGAGCAGCCTGAGCTAAAGATATTTAATTTCATTTTTGCAGTTAGACATAGTTTTAAATCTTCTAACTTATATATAGCCTTCATTACCAAAATTTTCAGTCAATTTGGTTGGTTAACATTATTTCCTACATTTGCAAAAGTGGCTCATCGTTGGGCTGACAGTCTGTCTATGTGTAACAGTACAATTATAATAATAAGCTAAGCAGAATTCTGATCGCACAGTTCCGATCCGATTCAGTATTTTATTTCGAAATTTCTACCATCGTTATAACATGGCAAAGAAACATTCCAACAGTTTGCACTTATCATCGGTTTTAAAGAGGTGAGTTTGCTTTTGAAAGGATTCGGGCGTTTTGTGTTTCATGGTGGTGCTTTTCATGTTAACCACACATGTCTGTAACATATTTGGTGTTACGATTAAAAACTTTGTGAAGGGCCGATGTATAGTCCATCAGCCAGACCCCAGAATTTGCAATAAGGACCATAGTGTTTTTTGAAAAGCCCAGGTATAGTAGAGTTGAAAAATAGATGATAGCATGAAATCGGTGGTAGCTACAGGATGGGGAGGTCTTTTGTGTACCCCCCCTGGTGAGTCAAAATTTCATCCAAAATTGTTGAGAAAACTCATTAACCTCCTTAATAGTTTTTTCACACTTAACTGCCTAGCGATGATTTTTTGCAGTATTGCGAGAATGCGGAACAATCGATACGGCAACTAAAGCAATAAAATATATAAAACAGAGCCCAATAACACCGAAAATATGCCTAACAAGTCACAATAAAGTTTACAAAAATTTATAGGCACATGCACGATGTTTGTTTACCCTTTTTGATACATTCTACGACTGTATACACAACTGTCTTACTGTACTTTAAACTGGCTAAAAAAGGAAAAAAATAACTATTTACAGTTGCAATAGTTAGCATTATATAAATTTTAAAATGTGAAAAACTGCAATCTCGCACATTTTGGTCAGCGGTATTCTTAAACATTCTATCCTCGGAAAGCCTGCGTTGCAAGATGTGCTCTTCCATTGAAATTGAATTCAGACTAGTTACTAATTACAAGGCAAATTAATTACAACCAAGAAATAGACCACAAGCGTCCATCCAGATCAGGAGCGCTATCAAAAGCGATATGCGGCCTACTGCCAAGCCGTCTACCTGAGTACTTGGGATCTTGAACACAAACACCCCTTCTCAGAGAGCGATCACCCATCTAGAATTCAGAAAGATGAACAAGCTGTGTCAGCAGTAGTGGATCTCAACCCAAGGCTGGGGCTAATCCGTTCTTAGAGATACCAGACCTAGCTAGTTAGTCATTCTACCGCAAGACAGTTACCCAGGGATGTGCAGCTGACATAAAGAACGCAAATCAAATCGGCCGAGGAATGTTATGAAGAATTCAAGCACGAGAGATTGGAGCAGGTACCTCAAATAAAGAAATTTCTCACGACACCTTAAAGGCCAAAAAAGCTGAAGACATTCAGCATGAATAAGAAGAACGTCGGGGTGAAGACGTCTGTGGACGATCGATCATCCTAAAGGCTGACAGGTCTCTTTTCGGGAGAGTCATAATGATGGCACAAGGGAGAAGTTTACAGATGGATGACATACTCTCGCATCCGCTAGGACCGTTATCGTGGCTCTGTCATCTCAAGATGGCTTTCTTCGAAAGAGCAACAAGGCTGCGTTGGCATCATCACTGCAAAAGAATGTCCAGACTACTGAACAAGTTCCTGAACACTCTGCTGCAGTAATAGATGGCCGCATGGCACTTGTGCAGAAGATAAAGGCGGATCAGATGTCTTTCGGCGAGGTAGCTTCAAATCTACTGTCTATGGCTTTGAACCAGGCGGTGCGATGTGACAGGTTATATGTCGTGTTTGACACATACAAAGAACTCTCCATCAAGAACAGCGAGCGTCTACTTAGAGGCGAAGAGTCAGGCCACCAGCTACGCGGTATCACGAGCACTCTACGCGGTATCAGCTACGCGGTATCACGAAACTTCCTGACAAGTGTGGACAACAAGACAAGCCTGATTACCTTCATCGTCAACGAGTGGAGGAAAGATGCCTGTAGAAGGAAGTTGGAGAGGAAGATGTTATATAGCAATGCTGGCGATATTCTGCTATAATATTACATCACAAAGCAGAGACGAGCTCTCCTTCCTTAATGTGCCGTCAAGAAGAAGCAGACGGGCGGCTTCTTTTCCATGCATGCCCACGCCGTTGACGAAGGCTTTGGTTCCATTCTCATATCTTCAGAGGACACTGATGTATTCTTTATGTCCTGTTGGCGTTCAGTGATAAAATTCTAGAATCCCATGCTAATGAATTGAAGTCACTGGATCGCGCAAATGTATGAAGATCGTTGACATCAGGAAAGTCGCTGCGGCTCCATTGGGGGCCCGCGCCATCCAGTTGGTTTAAAATATATGCAAAGCACTTAATTGGGGTCCACTGCGCGCCCTTTATGGGCGACGGCAAAAAAGTTGTGACACTAGAGAAGCGCAACCAAGAACCAGCGCAGCAGCAACCCCCATTCGCATGCACGCCCGGCACAAAGGAAAAAGCCTTTTAACATGGTTGTGACACTGAGTGCTTTTGCAGACAAATGGTAAAGCACCAAGCAATGAAGAAGGTAAAAGAAATGGACAAGGAATCCCCCGCGAACTTTGGCGTAGCTAGGAAAAGAATGGACGTCACTCTGCACAACTGGTTCACAAAAACGAGAGATAAGAGTCACCAGCTTCCCCCAATGTAGAGATTGCTTAGTAAAAGCATATCAACAGGGCAAACAACCGGACTGATATTTGGGAAAACGCTGGTTTAAAGCAATGGCCGCAGGTAACTCACCCAATCCCAGTTGGAGAGGCTGGAAGATGGAACAGGGGGACGGTGTCAACAAGCCTAGTTATTGAATGGTTGGACGGAAAGCCAGTGCCAGAGCCGCCATTCTGAAACTACTATCCTGCAATTGTTCGAGGAAATGCTAGCTGCACCTAACTGTGTATGTGTGGCAAATGGGTTGAGGTGCACGGACATGTGCAGGTTCCAGGAATGCGACAATCAGGCTTCTGCTCAAGATACTCATGATGACATTAGTGATGGAGAGGACGAAACAGACCAGTGATGAGAGTATTAGTTAATAGGGATTGATAGAGCTACGATGAATGAAATAGCAAATAGGTTCTCTCTCTGTATATTTTAGGTCCATTTCATACCATTTATATATTTTTTTTAACAGACAGAATCTGTAATTAGTACTCAAATCCAATAAGGCTGGCAAGTGTTCCACGTGTCTCAGTTCTTGGAATAAAATGCAAATTAACTGTTTACAATACCTCTAAAACTGACCTGCTGAGAAGTAGTATATTGTAAAGAACAAAGCAACAAACAAAATCACAGTGGTGTGCTTCCGGTTTAAGATGGCGGCCATTTTGAACTTGCTTTAAAGCTTATGAATTCAATCTTTGAAGTTCGAAATAATTTCAAAGTTGATTAAGCAAGAGACAATACATTATGATTTACTTTTGGTTAATTAGAGTTCGATGACAAACGTTTAGAAGGTTTTTTACAAAAGCACGTTTCAATTCCGGTCAAACATGGCAGCAATCTCGAAAATAGTCTCTAACTCCAGCGAGTTACCACTGATTCACTGCTATCATCGATAATTTCTTACTACTAACGACCCAACCTATAAAAAAACAGCATGAACCTTATTCACCCCAGGTGAAACCGCGACAAACACCACTGTCTCATGGACTACTGAATGGAGGAAAATGCTTGTCAACTAGTTGGATAAAATTGCGACCGATGTTTGTCAATTGGAAATACTTGTATTTAATAATAGTAGCCATATGGCTACTGTAAACAATAAAGGGTTAAACCAAATGATATTCCTTTTTCGTCGTTTCTGGGAACGTGAAGAGCGCGTTGCTTCTTCGGAAGTGTAGTGCACGGTTTCGTTGAAATGATCGCATTTGCGTGAAACTCGGAGTATATATTATCGTGAATATCCCGCCTCCCAGGGATGAAACACGAACAATATTTCGTTATATTCTTTATTTACTAATCACAACTAAAACTCAACAGTAAAACGCTCTCTCACCCCATGTCAACAAAGTATCGAAAAAACTATAAAGCAAAAAACACCCTGTTCCATATATGGGCACAATTTCCATATATGGATAAAACATGAGTTTTGGTCTGTAACTAATTAAGTGCAACTCTAAATATAGCAATATATATATATATGTTATTAACTATGTTTTTTTTTTTTTTTTTTTTTTTTTTTTTTTTCCAGTTCCCGACACTATACATTTTAAGACCAAACCGGATAACCATGTTTGCGAAAAATGCAACTTCCAAGGCCTTCTGGCTGGAATTGAACCCGCGACCCTGCGAGCTAGTGGCAGTGCTCTGACCTGCACTGAGCTACGGAAGCCGTTGCCGAGAGCCTAGTCCACGAGTTTTGTTTCTGTACTTTGTGTGTGGTGGTGCCCGCCGGGATAAGAATTCTGGGTATATTACAAGTAATATTTGGGCATTTCACTCGCTAAACTACATGTTCTAAGGATTTATGGTGAAGGAAAATTTCGAGTGTTGGAAATATATACATTTTAGACACAACAAAAATTAAGGATCTGTCTCTAGATATGGACCCTATGGATTTATCCGTCCATGGGATATATGATCCATGCGTATATGGACCCTATCACGCCTACCTCACGTTGTCATTTCCTCACGTTGTCAACTGTCTGTGAAGAAAATGGTTTGGAAGGAAACCTGAACTTACAGTATAATTATCCAGCCATTCCCTCTCTAATTTTGGAATAGCTTACCTATTGGAAGTATACTATAGTTGCTTCATCAATTGCAACAATTTAAATCTCTGGGAAAAATCATCAAAAAAGGTTTAAAGTTAACCCCTTTACTTTTTTTGCCGATTTTGGTCATTTTGCCAACTTTTTTTGAAAAGTCAGGTTTTTTCGGCCAATTTTCGTCTAATACTTGTTAGACCCCGTCAAAAGTTGTTTTTTTCAAAAGGCCTAAATAAGCCGTCCATTTTGGCCATTTTCCGATTTTTTTAAAAATTTCTTTTTTCTGCTAATTTTCTTCTAATAGTTGTATAATCGGACCCCGCCAGAAGCGTTTTTCATAAAGTCTAAACAAGCCGTCATGTTTTGCATTATTTCGAAATCTCAAAAATGGCCCAAAATCGTCAGAAAGTTAAGGTTAACTAACCCTTTGACTTTTTTGCCGATTTTGCGACTTTTCCTAAAAGTTCATTTTTTCGGAGAATTTTCGTCAAATACTTGTTAGACCTAGCCTACGTCATAGTCTGTGAAATTTGAAAAACACAGACTTACTTAGGCTACTTAGCGCCGCCTTTTTGCGCCCGCGAGCGTCTGTACGCAGGCTAGTTAGACCCTGCCAAAAGTGTTTTTCAGAAGGCCTAAACAACTGTCTTTTACATTGTTTCGAAATCTTAAAAATGGTCCAAAATCGTCAAAAATTTCAGGTTTTTGCGGCCATTTTCCGACTTATTTTAAAAGTCCATGTTTTCGGCTAATTTTTTTATAATACTTGTATAATAGACCCCGCCAGAAGTGTTTCCTGAGTCGCAAGAAGCAACTCGCAGCTCTACGTTTTACAGCTCTACTCTACAGCTTTACTCGAGTAAAATTTTCTATGCATAATTCCAATATCATTCCAGCTTTCAGTCATTTCGAAAACGGTAGCATATGACTACAAAGTGTCTTTTGATTTATTGTTTACTCACGGCGAAAAATTCGGGGGAGTAAAAATAGTTCAAAATTTTCAACTATATCCCAGGGCTTGCGAGTACTCGCAGCGAGCTGCAAGTTAATTCGTGCGAGGTAGTACTAATAGTAATATATAGACAATTGATTCAGATGTAAACCTTTCGATCAAACAACCATTTATTAGGCGATGGGCTGTAAACATGGTGATTTTGATTTCTTCATCGAAGTGTACATGTATAGTCACGGAGCACGCTAATATAAACTATGAACAATTGTTTATTCGGACTGCCTAAACTTGTAATTATAAACATCGATGTCGATGAGATAATCTGTAAATATAGTTGTATATTATGATAAAAGGCCCTGCTAGAGTATACGCTCACTCAGCATTTTAATACATTATAGACTCGCTTTCGAATTCAATTCCTTTACTATAATTATACTAGTATCGAAACTATTTTTCTACGTTCATTAATCTCGAAGGATTTTTTAGTCAATCTTAATTTAGATCGATTAACCGTTTTAAACGATGCTGGTAGTGGTACGAAATGAATCCGTCAAATTCAGCAAGACGTAAGGTCACAATGCGGTATATTATTGGCCGGTATTCACTTCGGACTTTAAATACCCGAATATACGTCCCATTTTATGTGAAAGAACCATTACAACCATAAGTATATAAACTCGCAAAAAGCCGAAAAATCTAAACCAAACAAACATGACACCGCTAATATGTCTTCACGATTTGATCACAGTTTAGCAGAATTGACTACGCCCAAATATGGTAGGGGCGCTGTGGTGCATGGGGAGCTCTCAGGCGGTGCTCTCGTGTCAGTGGCACTGCCAAACCCTGCTCGGAACAGTTGAGTACAGCTCCGGGCTCTTTCGGTCCGCCATCTTGTTCAGAAGAGGCTGCTGTACGAGATATGATCGGTGTGTTCATCCCATCGCAACGATTCTAAAGAAATTTTTTAGTGTTTTCATTTCCCCTTGCTTGTCCTAATAATTCTGAAATTTGGAAAAGTACAAGTCTTACCCTGGTCATACCCAAGATCTTTACGCTTGTTTATAACTCTTGTAAAACTTTCCCGTTAATGACGATGGGGTTCGAAGGCCTGTTTTTGTTTTTCTTACAGTCGATAATCATTCTTTGCATTTATCAGGATTGAGATTTGCATGAGATTCAGATCTGACCACTGTGTTACAGATGAAACGAAAATGTCTATGCACTGGATGTTACCAAGGGAAACCTATCGGGATTATCTCCCGCGATTGTAGTAATCATCCACATATTTCCAAGGTATGTGAATAATTGAAACGATGGAATTTTGGACTCACGGCATAGAATCTACTATCATATTCGGACTACAAGGCTACAAGCTATATTGGTGTACTTGTGAGTCTTGTTCAATGTCTGTCTGTCGGACTCGACTTTCGAGACTCTGAAACCACTCTAACGATCTTCGGTGGGCTCTCCACATCAGCGAATCCATCAAGAAAAGCTAACAAACGATTGTTTCTTATTCTTATTTTGCTTAAACGGGCAAAGGCCCCACTTTAAGGATATTAAGAATTTTTTACTGCTCAACTATTAGATCATCAGACCTTTGCTCGAATATCGGTTCGACCGTTTTCCATCACGCTTAACCACACTATATTTATGTGAAGAAATGGAACGAGTCCAAAAGAGATCCCTGTCTATCCATTATCAACCCAGAGTACCGTATGACACTAACCTGGTTATTTTTGATCACTAGCGTTCTCTACAGAAAGTCTTTAATTCTATATCTAGAAACCTGACCAAAAAACTCTATGGCCTCCTCCCTCCAAAACATGTGTCTAAGTTATAGCTTGAGAAAGGGGTCATTATTATTAATATCCCATTTATTAACACTGATCGCCATAAACGAACTTTTTGTGCCATCCATGTGTATGAGCAACGGTTGGTTGATTGATTTCAATCACTTTTTGGACTTTATTATAAATCATTAATGTATTCAATCTTTAAATGTATCTATTTTTATCTTATATTATCTTATATTGTATATATGTTATAATATTCTGTTATTTATCTTATTATTATGTAATTTTAATTACGCAATGCAGCCTTTGGGCTGCTATGTTAATGATTATTTAACTATCTATCTATCATATTTCGGCAAAATATTTTGTCTAGTGCCAGAGAACAGGGGCTAACAGGGCTACAGTACCCTCGCGCAACATACTTACAAGGTTATAAAATCCGTGTTGTTTCTGCGTACCCTGCGTAGGGCAGTGTAGAAATACAAATCAAAAATCTAAAAAGTTGTCTAACGATTTGAGAGGCGATGGCCCTTCGTCAGAGAGTAAAAGGACCTTTGCTCGAAAACGTTAGACTACTTGCAACGCTATTTCAGCAGTACACCAACCTTTTTACAACAACTTAAAGTTAGTTTGATGCTTTGCTCAAAACTATAACTATAAAAAGTATAACAAACATTCAAATATTGCCCACCATTGGGGGGTAGAACGAAATGTTGTATTGGTTCACAGTAATAAACAATCAGTTGTAAATATGTGACTAAGTTTATTATTGCATATCAAAACGATGATCAATAAAGAAATGGCAATGATTGCCAAAAGAATCACCATTTAAAACCAGATTACGCAGTTCGAACCGCAGCACACGAAGGCAAAGGTGAGAGAGAAAGCACGTGTTTACAAGCGCGGGCGCACTCGTACCCAGCCTCTTCTGAACAAGATGGCGGACCGGAAAGAGCCCGGAGCTGTACTGTATTTACCGCATCCAATCTTAATTTCAGTAAATCCCGGCTAACCAATTGAACACCGCCATCTAAATTGGCGGCAAAATAGCACACTCAACCCGGATGTATTGTCGTGAGGTCAAAGGTCGCTCGCGCTGCTTTTCATGTATAAAAAACGAAAACCGTGTTGTTTTTTTTCGAGGTTTTTTTGCAAGTTTGGTGTTGAAACTGCTCATTGGCTAATTCACCTTTTTTCGGTAATACAAACCAGTCCATGGTAAATTCCATGCTCGTTTATAGACTGGTGTCAAAACAGTCCAAACAGGTAGACAGGAGAATAGGCTCACGTCAGACACGTCACTGCTTTTATCTTTTTTTCATGCCCCAGAAATCGCCAAAGAGCTAATAAGCCTTTTGAATGGTTTGTTTCCAATTTTTATTGTATAAAACAAATTGATTTCATTTTGGGCCGTTGTCTGTGCAGTTATAGATGCACAGAAGACGTCAGACGGTAATGTCAGAAACATTAAAATTCTCCTCCTACTCGTGGACATCCGCGTGGGCTATTTTGCCTCCAACTGAGCCAATGGCGGCGGCCAATTGGCTACCCGATTTTCCTCAAAGTGCCCCCTCTAGTTTTATTTATGATCACTATGATTTACCGGCTGTTTCGCCCATAATGAAACCTGGATTTAGCTTCGAAAGATTATTATTTATGGTCAGCGGTTAAAATTTGCGCCCCGATTTTCTGCGCCCGCGATCGGTTTATATATTAGAAAGTATTATTTTTTTACGGAAGTATTATTTTTTACGTAAGTAATTATATTTTTCGAAGTTACTATATATTTTTGTATACAAGTACTATTTTTCAGGATTACTAGTATTATATTTATGTAAATAAGTATTATATATTTCAGACAGGTATTATAGTTATTAAATAAGTATTTATATATGTCAACAAGTATATATTTATGTAAATAAGTATTAAAATATTTCAACAGGTATTATATTTATGTAAATAAGTTTTATATATTTCAACAAGGATTATATTTATGTAAATAAGTTTTATATATTTCAACAAAGTATTATATTTCTGCCAATATAGTATTATTGTCCCGTTTTGGCGCGCCATAATAATAACGGCCGGCGGTCCGCGGTTTTCCGACCAAATTCTAATTCCAGTTTTTCCGACCAAAATGACTGAATTGATCGTGAAGTTTTGTCCCGGACAAGTTTTAAAAAAAATCCAATCATTTTTTTCTCCAAACGATTGGGAATGAGGCTCAGCACAGTGAGTGACATATATATTTAGTCTTGTATAGAGTAGTAAACTGGATCACAATCTAGCAAAGAATACGGGCTCAATAAACAAGATGGTAGCGTGTGGTTGTTGAACTGAAAGGTGAGCACCACACTGATCTTTGTGCTACGAGATGACATAGCTGGAAAGTGCTTCTTGCCCTATTTTAGAAACCAGAATTTTGTATATTAAAAGATGTTAAAATAATTTATGATAGTAAATACATATATTTGTAATATTGCAAGTTTGCAACAATTTCCACCTCAAAGTCAAAATATTAATAAAACTGCTTCGTTCTTTTTTCAAAAGTAAGTGTTAAATATGATAAAAAGATAAGCTTATATTCTTGCAATTTTCAATCTTTAAGCTTTGTGTAAACTCTATAGCATAGAGTGATTACTGCTTGACGGGATTTACTCAAACGGAGGGTAGGTCTGCATGGCTAAGAGAAAAAACTATGAAAAATTTTCAGATCAATATGAAAAATTTCCGATCAAATGTCCATTTGTTCGGAAATTTTGTCCGGACAAATTTTGAAATTATTTCAGTGCTTCTGATATAACATCTTTTTATAAACGCTAATGACACACTTGACGGCTTTTGACCGGCTATATACAAGTATAACGTACGGCGGCGTTCGTGAGGCGTGGAAGTTAATGTTTGATCAACTCTTTGTTAGATTCGCCCGATGGCTTGTGTTCTCGTTTACTGTGTTCTGCAATAAATCGGCCACTGATTTAGTCCGATGATTTAGTCTTTGGAGAAATCAAGATACCTTTTTGGTCGCATTTCCTGAGCCAAGAATAACTGAGGCAATTTATTTATGCTGGATACTTACGACTCATAATGCCAACTTGAGAGTTAGCTACTTGAAGCTGTCGTAGTCTTCTCTGCCCTTCTCTTAACGTGTCAATTGGTGACCAGGCGCTCTTTCTTTGCATTTCGCGTAGAATGTCAATACAATTTAAACCTGTTGGACAAAGTTATGAAAATTTTTTGAGCTTTTCTGGAAACAATACACGACTAAATTAAAGTTTTTAAATCGAAGATACTTTTTTTGTGTATGAAAACTCTGCCATAACAGAACGACGAAAGTACAATACTATATATAATATATATATATAACTAATATCAACACTGATTTAGTATGATTTATAATATATAATATATACTATATTATAATATCTGAAATATATATATATATATATATATATATATATATATAAACCTTGAACGTTAGACCATTCTTTTTACGATGAATGAAACAAGATACAAGTTGAGTGCAAGACACGACATAGTTTTATCGAAGATTTGGTGAGGTAAGAACGATGAAAATCTATATAGCTCTAATACCTGATGATTTGAACAGTGTGCTTTAGCGAAAATCTAGAACGTTGTTGTTGAGCACTCTTTGCATTTCGTAGACAAAACCTACCCGTATATATATATATATATATATATATATATATATATATATATATATATATATATATATATATATATATATATATATATATATATATATATATATATATATAAGAGTGGGGATTGGAACTACTACAGAAAATTAAACTCCTTGGTTAAAAACAACTGTAATCTTGCTCGTCGGGAATATATCAACGATTTAACAGGGAAATTAAAGTGGAATGATGCCAAACCTTTTTGGAAATATGTCAACTCTAAACGCAAGGGTACCAACAATCTGGTATTACTGAAAGTGGAAAATCAGGAAATCACAGATGACTTGGGCATAGCTGAAAGTATGAATACATATTTCTCATCGGTGTTTACGGAAGAAGCCTTTGAATATTTTCCTTCTGTAAACCGTATGGTTGAAGACGAGTTATGCGACATTGTTTGTACAACAGAAGAGGTAGAAAAGTATTTAAAAAACTTAGATGTCAACAAATCCCCTGAGCCTGATGGTATTCCTCCACGCATCGTAAAGGAATGTGCCACTCAGTTGGCACCATCCTTAACTAATTTATTCAACAAGATATTTTCTTCTGGTATACTCTCATTAGATTGGAAAGCAGCTAACATTGCTCCTATACAGAGTGTCCCAAAAAAAGGCTACCTTTTCAAATTCAAATGAGCGTGTTAATTCAAACAACCTATTGTGTTTAATATCCTATGCGAGATCCCATGTGTATAAAACTGTGTGTTTTTACGCATTCGTAGTTCAAAAGCGATAATGAATTTCAAAGAACTACAATAGGTTGCTTGAATTAACATGCTAATTTGAATTTGAAAAGGTAGCCTTTTTTTTGGGACACCCTGTACATAAGAAAAAATCAAAATTCACAAGAGAAAATTATCGTCAAATCTCCCTCACATCAATTATATTGAAGATTGGTGAAAAAATTGTCCGTGATAGAACTGTTGACTTTTGGTTAAGTCGGCAAGTATTTGATTCAAATACGTTCGGATTCCTACAGTTCGGATTCCTACAGTGTAAATCTACAGTTTCGCAATTATTGTTGTGTTACAACGATTGGTCGAAATCAAGGAGTAATAATAAACCCACCGACGTAGTGTTTTTAGATTTCTGCAAAGCCTTCGATAGAAAGAACACAAGAAAAGTTGAATACAGAGATCAACGAGATCTCTCAGTTCCTATTTACCATTTCTTTGGTAAACCCACTGAAAGTTGTAAATAAATTAAAAGATATGGGCATAATTATGTCAAATAATTTAAAGTGGAGTGAACAAGTTAATACAATTGTTAACAAAGCTAATCGCGCATCTTGGGACTAATTAAACGTGCAGTCGGTCCCTCAAACACAGTTGTATTTACGCTGTTATATAAAGCTTTGGTGCGACCGATACTAGAATATGCCTCACCTGTATGGTCGCCTTATCTTGTCAAAGATATAAAAGCATTGGAAGGTATCCAAAGAAGACTGCATCGAGAATGGCACATAAAACAGAAACGCGGGGATATGCCTTATGACCAATGCTGTAAATTATTAAAATGGAACTCCCTTGAAAAACGTAGAGTTTATTTATCTCTAGTTGAATGTTATAAGACAGTATTCAATCTTAATGGTATAACATTCGATGAAATTTTTGAATACAAACATATTAAAAAAACAAGAGCTAATCATAAGTACACATTATATACTAAATTGCCTAGAATAAACTGTTATAAGCATTCCTTTTTTGTAAGAATCATTAATCAATAGAATGCCTTGCCAAGTAACGTTGTTGAAGTAGATAATTTTAGAAAGTTTAAAAGTCAACTTATGTTGCACATGGATTTGTATTAGGTTTTAGTTAGTAATTTTAGTTTAGGTACTTTAATTTAGGGGATCTTTTTATAGGGTTAACCTCCGGATTCTCCTGCAAGGACCTTGATACATTTATTATTGTATATTAGTATTTTTTCCTTATTAATTTTATGTATCTAAGGTATCTTAAATAAATTGATTGATTGATTGATTGATTGATTGATTGATTGATTGATATATATATATATATATATATATATATATATATATATATATATATATATATATATATATAATATATATGTATATATGTATATATGTATATATGTATATATATGTATTATATATATGTATGTATATATATATATGTATATATATATATATATGTATATATATATATGTATATATATATATATATATATATATATATATATATATATATATATATATATATATATATATATATATATATATATATATATATATATATATATATATATATATATATATAACCAAGTATATATAACCATTTATAATTCATCAAGAATAATGTGGGGTATCGTTAATAAGGATAATTTGTTTGTCTAAGTTGGAAAGGAAAATGCCGGGGGAACGTCGTTTGGTCCCCATTGTTTGGTGGAGATTTTTGGATGATGTATTGCTGGTTTTAATTGGTTACATGGAGAAGAAGCATTGATAGTTTTTGGAGTATGTTAATTCATATTAAAGTACTATAAACTATAATTGGGAATGTGGTCTAAATCTCAGCTTTCATATTTGGATGTACAGTATTGGTTAGTTTGAGTGATGGAAAGATACGCATCAGTATTTAGATAACAAATCGTATCCGGGGCATGTAAAACGTGGTATTCCTTACGGGCAAGCATTGCGTTATAAAAGGATTTGTAATTCTAACGAGGTTTTTGATGAAAGGCTTAAAGTGCCCATGACCCTAAATACAATATTACGGATATAGATGCTACATGAAGTGAAAAGTTGAATGCCAAAATATTTTATGATTTGAGCTTTGCGTCGATGTGCTACTAAAGATTTGTTTGTCAGAAATGGTAATGAGTGTGACGTCATTTACGGCATCATTTCGGATACAATATTCTACTGTTAAAGCAAATTAATCTAACTCAAACGTTGATGATGTACTTGACCGCTATAGTAAAGATTTTATCAACTTTTTCACTCAAATCCTCAACCACTCTATCACACGGAAAGCAGAAAAGAAAGCCAAATGCCGTAAATGACGTCACACTCATTACCATTTCTGACATACAAATCTTTATAGCACGTCAACGCAAAGCTCAAATCATAAAATATTTTGGCATTCAACTTTTCACTTCATGTCGCATCTATATCCGTAATATCGTATTTGGGGTCATGGGCACTTTAAGGATTTACGCGGACAGTTTGTTAAAGGCTAGTTTCCACTAAGGAAAATCTTCCGCAGGACCGGTATGGACATTGGACAGGGAAGTTTTCTTTGTCTTGTGACCTCTCGGTTGGAACTAACGACTTTAACACATAGGAAACCTCCCTGTCCGTTCCGGTCCTGCGGAAGATTTTCCTGAGGTTTTAAGAAAAGTATTATTGATTTGCAGTTTTCGAAGGCCATATAGGGAAATTTAGAGATAAACATTTTAAGTCAAGCTGTTAGTAAGAAAAGGGAATTAGATCGAACCCCGTTGGTTGTTAATTTTCATCCAGCGTTGTCGGGGATAGGAAAGGTTATAGACTCCCTTTGTTCAATTTTGCAATCTTCGGATGACATGATGGAAATTTTTAGGGAAAACCTTTGGTCTCTTATGGAAGGCCTAAGAATTGAAAGGACAAATTAGTAAAGTCTAAATTGAGACAGCAAGTGGTTGAGGAAATGTGGTGATGCACGTTGCCAAATACGTTTGTGGATGACGGAAGTACATTTGAAAGTAAAAATAGGATGCATTTAGTGTAAATTATGCTTTTCATTGTGATTGATACTATAGTGTCCGCGGAGATGTGAAAAAATGTATTTGGGGAGTACTATTACTTCATTTAGAAACAGGTTTAATAACCATAGAAGCAGTTTAAATCGATATGGGAAAGGACAGAGGAATATAGCTGAGCGACATTTGTATATGCACATTTTACATTGAAGCCAACAAGGAATTAGATGATGTAATAGTTAAAATAATTGATATATAGGACAGATGCAAATGTCCGACTAAGAGGGAGGGGTTTTGGACGTATAAATTGAACACGCGTTTGAACTTGAGATGCTTTTGGTTGTTATTGTATTAATACGGCCTCTACCTTCTTTATAGTTTAGATTCCTTGATAAAGGGGTTTATCCGCGAACGTTGGAGATTGATTAAAAGTTTTTAAAAAAATTTCTTTGTGGTGAAGGAAAATTTAGAGTGTTGAAATATATATATTGTAAGACCAAAGCGGTGTAAATTTTGAGTGTTGAAATATATACATTGTAAGATCAAACTTGATGTTGCATTTTTCGCAACTGGTCCCGGTTTGATCTTATATACAATGGTTAGGTTTTATATACGGGTGTAAGTTCACTTCAACCGACTGCCGCACGAGCTTGTACCGACTACATCCTGTCAAAATATTGTCTTTCCGTTGGCCCCTATACTAGAATGACCCTGGTCAGCTGGTGAAATGGTTAATTAGTCCTACGTTAATAACGCACTCTCGACACGGAATGAAAATATGATGACATTTTAATAAATTTATGTCTTGGTGTTCTCTCGTTGATTACATTTACATATAAACAAAACACTTAACATCAACATATCAGATTTGTGAGTCTTAAATTTGGTAGTTTGAAATTAATTTAAACTGATAAGTGCAAAAAGTTAATGATTCTACTTGTCCGTGTTAAATCGAACACGTCTAAAATAAAACTTCTGCCGACTGAAACACGTAAAAAGATTTGGGGGGTGTCGAAAATTCACGATTTTCAAGTTTGTTGTAATTGTTATATTTAGTCCTTGGTCTTTGAAACATTTTACGATGCTTTTCTTGATTATTTCTGGTTGTGGTCCTGAGATATTCTCGAATACTGCCAGGCCGTCGTCGCGATATAAACCAATGCTTCCATGATTACTGTGTTTCGATGATAAATTGCTCAATATATATTGGCCAACCAGCTCGAATCGGCAAGAAAAGAATCAAGAAAAGCATCGTAAAATGTTTCAAAGACCAAGGACTAAATATAACAATTACAACAAACTTGAAAATCGTGAATTTTTTGGACATAACATTCAATCTACATGACTGCACATATCGCCCCTACACCATCCATTATATATTAACACCCAATCCAACCATCCGCCTTCCATCATCCGCCAGCTCCCAAAATCTATAAACCGCAGAATATATCACAACTGTCGTGCAATGAGGAAGCATTCACCAACGCCAAATCATGTTACGAAGACGCCCTTCAAACCAGTGGCCATAGTCATAGGCTATCATTCCACAATAGCACAACTATATAGGAAGAATAAGACGTGCCGAAAATGAAAAACGATATGGTACAACCCCCCGTACAATAAAAGTGTCAAAACTAACATATATATGGGAACCAATTTCTTTCCTTGGTCGACAAGCACATCTATATATATTATATATATATATATATATATATATATATATATATATATATATATATATATATATATATATATATATATATATATATATATATATATATATATATATATATATATATATATATATATATATATATATACTCTTGGTAGCTAATGGTTAAAGCGTCTCACCATGCAAGGTCACACGTTCGACCCCTGTTTGGGTCTCAGAAACAGTTTCTGAGGGATTGAGCTTGACGATCGGCAATGTTTGTTACGGTTTGGCACGCTTAACTCTATTGTAATCTCTGTCATTTCAGGACTGAAATATGATTAATCTAGGCAGTACTGTGGCGTTAACATTTTTGGTTGTTACGATTGTCAACGATATCGCCAAAGTCGAGATTGAAAACACTTGGATAAGTGACAACAAGTTATGTTTTATTGGCCTCGTTAACGTTCAATTTGCACAACATGGTTCAGGAGGTTGGAAAATCCAACTTATTTCATCCCACCAACTGTCATCCCTAACCACAGATCATGCCAATGTCCAGAACGGAGATGAAAATGGTTTTTATTATGTACTTACAAACATGCCTTGGAATGCTCAAATGACTGCTGAACAGACTATGAGTGTGCAGTTTCAAGCCTGTACACCAGAAATGAGTAGCGAACCTCACTTCACGGTTATTTTTCACAGAAATAAGGAAATTTGTCCAAAAGTAGCTCCTCCCATAAACGTTGAATCCATGCAGGTTTCAAGTGTATTACAGAACCAATGGAATACAGGTTTTCAAGCCCACCTCAATATCACTTCACCGGTGACCATTACAGATGGATGGAAAATATATTTAGCATTCTCAAGACCTCTGTCTTCCCTAGCAGTACCGAATGCTATTGTTTTTCCATCTCAAGGTGATGTGTTGTATACCCTGGAGAACTATAATTGGAACAGAGAAATTGTTGCAGGCTCTTCGCTTCGAATCGACTATGTAGGTAACAAAGCGACTGCGAATGAACCAATCCCGTGTGTTACAGCAATCTTTACATGGAAAAAGATAAAAGAAGATACGACAACAACACCAAAACCATCTATAATATCGACTGACTTTAAACAATCAAATCCTTCCCCCACAACGTTACAACACACTCCTGCAAACACAGAACAAACAGCAACTTCACATTCGTATCCATCGTCAACAGATCAACTGAAACCTGGCACCACGAATATAACTTATTCGTGTGCTCCGTATAATTACAACGAGGTCTTGCACAAATCTATTCTGTTTTACGAAGCGCAAAGATCAGGAAATCTTCCAGAAAATAACCGAATTCCTTGGCGAGGAGATTCTGCTTTTGGAGACAAGGGTGATGGCGGAGAAGACTTGACAGGAGGCTGGTACGATGCTGGTGATTTTGTGAAGTTTGGTTTTCCAATGGCTTTCTCCACAACCCTGTTAAGCTGGGGCTTAATTGAATTCCGATATACTTACACCGCCTCTGGGGAAATACAAAATATGCTAAACTCGATCAAATGGCCAATGGATTATTTTATCAAAGCTCACGTAAATCCAGAGGAATTTTATGGTCAGGTAAAAAGCATGCAAAGTTCTCACCTCTCTATCTACTAATAAAATTACAAAATCAACATGCTAATACTATATATTATAAACGTGATTTGCTGCGTAGCCAGTATTCAAATACAAATCAATAAGTCTAAAAGGTTGGGTGTCGAAATAGTTTGTAGGAGGTCTAACATTTCGAGCGAAGGGCCTTTGCCACAGAATGAAATGTAAAGTGATAATTTTGTTTTCATTCATGCTACTTTGTACTATTTGAGGAAGGGTCGACTTCTTACACACTATTTCGCCATACACCAACATTTTAGAATTATCGGTTTGTAAACTAATATGTTACCTTTGTTGAAACTCTTTCGAATACAAAGCTTTTTGGTTCACCGTTGAATTGTTGTTTTCCATGAGGTTTTTTGTTGTAAATATTCGGAATTGATTTTAACTCAAAACCATTTCCTCGTATTCTTTTGAAATATTTTTTTGAAATGCGTTGCGCTGCACTTTTTATTTTTACACAGAATTGTTGAAGAAGATTTTAGAATTTTAAAATGTATTTTCTGAAATATTTTATTTAACAAATAGAAAATTGCTTGCGTGTACTGTGATAGGAACATGAATGACGTCATTTTAATAACAGGAAAAATGCGTTGCGGAAACACGAGGCGAAGCCGAGATTTTTCAGGTATTTTTCTTGTACAAATTACGTCATTCATGTTTCTATTAACAGTATAGAGACATCAAAACAATTTCCTATTTGTTTAGCATGTGTCTTACGACAGAAAAATGTAATACAAAATGAAAATGATGTCATTTGTGTACTCTGATTGAAAATGCGGCTCGACCAATCAGAACCTGCATAAGATCCGACACTTGTTATTTTATAATGATTATTACACTTCTTTAATTACGTAGCCTGAAATAACTACTCAATATCAGTATTTATAAACACACTGCTCCTGTTTATTCTTAATTTGTATAGGTTGGAAACGGTGAAATTGACCATGCATATTGGGGTAGACCAGAAGACATGACAATGTCCAGACCTGCGTACAAGATCGATAGTAATAAACCAGGATCAGATCTAGCAGCTGAAACTGCTGCAGCAATGGCTGCTGGATCGATAGTGTTTCGAGAAGAAAATCCAAATTACGCAGACCTCTTATTGAATCATTCTAAGGCGCTTTACTATTTTGCCGATAAGTACCGTGGCAAGTACTCGGACAGTATCACAGATGCCGGGAAATACTACGCGTCCTCCAACTATAATGACGAACTTACTTGGGGAGCAGCGTGGTTGTATAAAGCAACAAACGATCAAAGTTACTTGGAAAAAGCAGAACAATATTTCACTCAATATGGGATCGGAAATCCGGCATGGGCTTTCTCGTGGGACGAAAAGACGGCCGGTGTACAAATGTTACTTTACGAATTGACTGGAAAAAGCATTTACCAAGATGCTATTGAACGCTCACTTGATGCTTGGCTTCCTGGAGGATCCGTTTCTTATACTCCGAAAGGTTTAGCATGGCGTATCAAATGGGGTTCAAATCGATATGCAGCAAACACTGCGTTCTTAGCTCTGTTAGCCTCTGACAAGGGTTTAAAAAGTAGCACATACAGAAATTTTGGTGAGAAGCAAATACATTATATGTTGGGTAAGTTAATATGATCAACACTTTTCTGTGTAATCTTAATTATTGCACTGTATATTCGATTTGCACAAAGCCACATATTGATCGTTGTTTAGGCATGTTATTTAATAATACATACATTTCTTTTCGGACTGCAAAAATTGGATTCCAAATTAAAATTCAGTTTAACCAATAGCTTCAATATAACAGCACTTGTTTTTCTGTTTCTAATTTTCTCCTGCAAGATTTCTTAAAATATTTAAGGAATTGATGGTTCGATAGTTTCTTGAAAGTTCTAACATATCGCAGTAAACGTTGTCAATTTTTCAAAATAGGAGACAGCGGACGTAGTTACGTTGTTGGTTTTGGAAATAATCCTCCAACAAGGCCTCATCATAGCTCCAGTTCCTGTCCGGACAAACCTGCAACTTGTAATTGGGAAGACTTCAATAAACCTGGTCCAAATCCACAAATTCTTTATGGGGCGTTGGTTGGTGGACCTGATGTGAATGATTTTTATGAAGATAAGCGTGATGACTACATTATGAACGAAGTAACCTGTGATTATAATGCTGGTTTTCAGTCTGCAGTAGCTGCCTTAAAATCACTCACCTCCGATTGTTCTACAACTGCGCCGTCAGTAACGTCCTTGCCATCTTCAACAGATACAATCGTTACAACGCTGGAGTCCAGTACCGACCAACCAGAAGTAACAAACCCTAACACCAATACTGAACCCCTTACAACTCCATTTTCTACAGCCTCTTCAACAGATGCCACGGTTACAACACTGAATTTGTGTGCTCCGTATAATTACAACGAGGTCTTGCACAAATCTATTCTGTTTTACGAAGCTCAAAGATCAGGAAATCTTCCAGAAAATAACCGAATTCCTTGGCGAGGAGATTCTGCTTTGGGAGACAAGGGTGACGGCGGAGAAGACTTGACCGGAGGCTGGTACGATGCTGGTGATTTTGTGAAGTTTGGTTTTCCAATGGCTTTCTCCACAACCCTGTTAAACTGGGGCTTAATTGAATTCCCACATACTTACACCGCCACTGGGGAAATACAAAATATGCTAAACTCGATCAAATGGCCTCTGGATTATTTTATCAAAGCTCACGTAAATTCAGAGGAATTTTATGGTCAGGTAAAAACATTGCAAAGTTCTCACCTCTCTATCTACTATAAAATCACAAAATCAACTAATACTAATATATTATAAACGTGATTTGCTGCGTAGCCAGTGTTGAAATACAAATCAATAAGTCTAAAAGGTTGGGTGTCGAAATAGTTTGTAGGAAGTCTAACGTTTGGAGCGAAGGGCCTTTGCCACAGAATGAAATGTAAAGTGATAATTTTGTTTTCATGCTACTTTGTACTATTTGAGGAAGGGCCAACCTCTTACACACTATTTCGCCATACACCAACCGTTTAGAATTATCGGTTTGTAAACTAGTATGTTACCTTTGCTGAAATCTGTCGAATACAAAGCTTTTTGGTTCACCGGTGAATTGTTTTCCATGAGGCTTTTTGTTGCAAATCTTTGGAATCGATTTTAAATCAAAACCATTTCCTCGTATTCTTTTGAAATATTTTTTGAAATGCGTTGCGCTGCACTTTTTATTTTTACAAGAATTGTTGAAGAAGATTTTAGAGTTTTAAAATGTCTTTTTTGAAATATTTTATTTAACAAATAGAAAATTGCTTGCGTGTACTGTGATAGGAACATGAATGACGTCATTTTAATAAATTTTTCTTGTTCAAATTACGTTATTCATGTTTCTATTATAGAGACATCAAAACAATTTCCTATTTGTTTAGCATGTGTCTTACGACATCAAAACAATTTCCTATTTGTTTAGCATGTGTCTTACGACAGAAAAATGTAATACAAAATGAAAATGACATCCTTTGTGTACTCTGATTGAAAATGCGGCTCGACCAATCAGAACCTGCATAAGATCCGACACTTGTTATTTTATAATGATTATTACACTTCTTTAATTACGACGTAGCCTGAAATAACTACTCAATATCAGTATTTATAAACACACTGCTCCTGTTTATTCTTAATTTGTATAGGTTGGAAACGGTGAAATTGACCATGCATATTGGGGTAGACCAGAAGACATGACAATGTCCAGACCTGCGTACAAGATCGATAGTAATAAACCAGGATCAGATCTAGCAGCTGAAACTGCTGCAGCAATGGCTGCTGGATCGATAGTGTTTCGAGAAGAAAATCCAAATTACGCAGACCTCTTATTGAATCATTCTAAGGCGCTTTACTATTTTGCCGATAAGTACCGTGGCAAGTACTCGGACAGTATCACAGATGCCGGGAAATACTACGCGTCCTCCAACTATAATGACGAACTTACTTGGGGAGCAGCGTGGTTGTATAAAGCAACAAACGATCAAAGTTACTTGGAAAAAGCAGAACAATATTTCACTCAATATGGGATCGGAAATCCGGCATGGGCTTTCTCGTGGGACGAAAAGACGGCCGGTGTACAAATGTTACTTTACGAATTGACTGGAAAAAGCATTTACCAAGATGCTATTGAACGCTCACTTGATGCTTGGCTTCCTGGAGGATCCGTTTCTTATACTCCGAAAGGTTTAGCATGGCGTATCAAATGGGGTTCAAATCGATATGCAGCAAACACTGCGTTCTTAGCTCTGTTAGCCTCTGACAAGGGTTTAAAAAGTAGCACATACAGAAATTTTGGTGAGAAGCAAATACATTATATGTTGGGTAAGTTAATATGATCAACACTTTTCTGTGTAATCTTAATTATTGCACTGTATATTCAATTTGCACAAAGCCACATATTGATCGTTGTTTAGGCATGTTATTTAATAATACATACATTTCTTTTTGGACTGCAAAAATTGGATTCCAAATTAAAATTCAGTTTAACCAATAGCTTCAATATAACAGCACTTGTTTTTCTGTTTCTAATTTTCTCCTGCAAGATTTCTTAAAATATTTAAGGAATTGATGGTTCGATAGTTTCTTGAAAGTTCTAACATATCGCAGTAAACGTTGTCAATTTTTCAAAATAGGAGACAGCGGACGTAGTTACGTTGTTGGTTTTGGAAATAATCCTCCAACAAGGCCTCATCATGGCTCCAGTTCCTGTCCGGACAAACCTGCAACTTGTAATTGGGAAGACTTCAATAAACCTGGTCCAAATCCACAAATTCTTTATGGGGCGTTGGTTGGTGGACCTGATGTGAATGATTTTTATGAAGACAAGCGTGATGACTACATTATGAACGAAGTAACCTGTGATTATAATGCTGGTTTTCAGTCTGCAGTAGCTGCCTTAAAATCACTCACCTCCGATTGTTCTACAACTGCGCCGTCAGTAACGTCCTTGCCATCTTCAACAGATACAATCGTTACAACGCTGGAGTCCAGTACCGACCAACCAGAAGTAACAAACCCTAACACCAATACTGAACCCCTTACAACTCCATTTTCTACAGCCTCTTCAACAGATGCCACGGTTACAACACTGAATTTGTGTGCTCCGTATAATTACAACGAGGTCTTGCACAAATCTATTCTGTTTTACGAAGCTCAAAGATCAGGAAATCTTCCAGAAAATAACCGAATTCCTTGGCGAGGAGATTCTGCTTTGGGAGACAAGGGTGACGGCGGAGAAGACTTGACCGGAGGCTGGTACGATGCTGGTGATTTTGTGAAGTTTGGTTTTCCAATGGCTTTCTCCACAACCCTGTTAAACTGGGGCTTAATTGAATTCCCACATACTTACACCGCCACTGGGGAAATACAAAATATGCTAAACTCGATCAAATGGCCTCTGGATTATTTTATCAAAGCTCACGTAAATTCAGAGGAATTTTATGGTCAGGTAAAAACATTGCAAAGTTCTCACCTCTCTATCTACTATAAAATCACAAAATCAACTAATACTAATATATTATAAACGTGATTTGCTGCGTAGCCAGTGTTGAAATACAAATCAATAAGTCTAAAAGGTTGGGTGTCGAAATAGTTTGTAGGAAGTCTAACGTTTGGAGCGAAGGGCCTTTGCCACAGAATGTAAAGTGATCATTTTGTTTTCATGCTACTTTGTACTATTTGAGGAAGGGCCAACCTCTTACACACTATTTCGCCATACACCAACCGTTTAGAATTATCGGTTTGTAAACTAGTATGTTACCTTTGCTGAAATCTTTCGAATACAAAGCTTTTTGGTTCACCGGTGAATTGTTTTCCATGAGGCTTTTTGTTGCAAATCTTTGGAATCGATTTTAAATCAAAACCATTTCCTCGTATTCTTTTGAAATATTTTTTGAAATGCGTTGCGCTGCACTTTTTATTTTTACAAGAATTGTTGAAGAAGATTTTAGAGTTTTAAAATGTCTTTTCTGAAATATTTTATTTAACAAATAGAAAATTGCTTGCGTGTACTGTGATAGGAACATGAATGACGTCATTTTAATAACAGGGAAAATGCGTGGTGGATTTTTCAGGTATTTTTCTTGTTCAAATTACGTTATTCATGTTTCTATTATAGAGACATCAAAACAATTTCCTATTTGTTTAGCATGTGTCTTACGACAGAAAAATTTAATACAAAATGAAAATGACATCCTTTGTGTACTCTGATTGAAAATGCGGCTCGACCAATCAGAACCTGCATAAGATCCGACACTTGTTATTTTATAATGATTATTACACTTCTTTAATTACGTAGCCTGAAATAACTACTCAATATCAGTATTTATAAACACACTGTACCTGTTTATTCTTAATTTGTATAGGTTGGAAACGGTGAAATTGACCATGCATATTGGGGTAGACCAGAAGACATGACAATGTCCAGACCTGCGTACAAGATCGATAGTAATAAACCAGGATCAGATCTAGCAGCTGAAACTGCTGCAGCAATGGCTGCTGGATCGATAGTGTTTCGAGAAGAAAATCCAAATTACGCAGACCTCTTATTGAATCATTCTAAGGCGCTTTACTATTTTGCCGATAAGTACCGTGGCAAGTACTCGGACAGTATCACAGATGCCGGGAAATACTACGCGTCCTCCAACTATAATGACGAACTTACTTGGGGAGCAGCGTGGTTGTATAAAGCAACAAACGATCAAAGTTACTTGGAAAAAGCAGAACAATATTTCACTCAATATGGGATCGGAAATCCGGCATGGGCTTTCTCGTGGGACGAAAAGACGGCCGGTGTACAAATGTTACTTTACGAATTGACTGGAAAAAGCATTTACCAAGATGCTATTGAACGCTCACTTGATGCTTGGCTTCCTGGAGGATCCGTTTCTTATACTCCGAAAGGTTTAGCATGGCGTATCAAATGGGGTTCAAATCGATATGCAGCAAACACTGCGTTCTTAGCTCTGTTAGCCTCTGACAAGGGTTTAAAAAGTAGCACATACAGAAATTTTGGTGAGAAGCAAATACATTATATGTTGGGTAAGTTAATATGATCAACACTTTTCTGTGTAATCTTAATTATTGCACTGTATATTCAATTTGCACAAAGCCACATATTGATCGTTGTTTAGGCATGTTATTTAATAATACATACATTTCTTTTTGGACTGCAAAAATTGGATTCCAAATTAAAATTCAGTTTAACCAATAGCTTCAATATAACAGCACTTGTTTTTCTGTTTCTAATTTTCTCCTGCAAGATTTCTTAAAATATTTAAGGAATTGATGGTTCGATAGTTTCTTGAAAGTTCTAACATATCGCAGTAAACGTTGTCAATTTTTCAAAATAGGAGACAGCGGACGTAGTTACGTTGTTGGTTTTGGAAATAATCCTCCAACAAGGCCTCATCATGGCTCCAGTTCCTGTCCGGACAAACCTGCAACTTGTAATTGGGAAGACTTCAATAAACCTGGTCCAAATCCACAAATTCTTTATGGGGCGTTGGTTGGTGGACCTGATGTGAATGATTTTTATGAAGACAAGCGTGATGACTACATTATGAACGAAGTAACCTGTGATTATAATGCTGGTTTTCAGTCTGCAGTAGCTGCCTTAAAATCACTCACCTCCGATTGTTCTACAACTGCGCCGTCAGTAACGTCCTTGCCATCTTCAACAGATACAATCGTTACAACGCTGGAGTCCAGTACCGACCAACCAGAAGTAACAAACCCTAACACCAATACTGAACCCCTTACAACTCCATTTTCTACAGCCTCTTCAACAGATGCCACGGTTACAACACTGAATTTGTGTGCTCCGTATAATTACAACGAGGTCTTGCACAAATCTATTCTGTTTTACGAAGCTCAAAGATCAGGAAATCTTCCAGAAAATAACCGAATTCCTTGGCGAGGAGATTCTGCTTTGGGAGACAAGGGTGACGGCGGAGAAGACTTGACCGGAGGCTGGTACGATGCTGGTGATTTTGTGAAGTTTGGTTTTCCAATGGCTTTCTCCACAACCCTGTTAAACTGGGGCTTAATTGAATTCCCACATACTTACACCGCCACTGGGGAAATACAAAATATGCTAAACTCGATCAAATGGCCTCTGGATTATTTTATCAAAGCTCACGTAAATTCAGAGGAATTTTATGGTCAGGTAAAAACATTGCAAAGTTCTCACCTCTCTATCTACTATAAAATCACAAAATCAACTAATACTAATATATTATAAACGTGATTTGCTGCGTAGCCAGTGTTGAAATACAAATCAATAAGTCTAAAAGGTTTGGTGTCGAAATAGTTTGTAGGAAGTCTAACGTTTGGAGCGAAGGGCCTTTGCCACAGAATGAAATGTAAAGTGATAATTTTGTTTTCATGCTACTTTGTACTATTTGAGGAAGGGCCAACCTCTTGCACACTATTTCGCCATACACCAACCGTTTAGAATTATCGGTTTGTAAACTAGTATGTTATCTTTGCTGAAATCTTTCGAATACAAAGCTTTTTGGTTCACCGGTGAATTGTTTTCCATGAGGCTTTTTGTTGCAAATCTTTGGAATCGATTTTAAATCAAAACCATTTCCTCGTATTCTTTTGAAATATTTTTTGAAATGCGCTGCGCTGCACTTTTTATTTTTACAAGAATTGTTGAAGAAGATTTTAGAGTTTTAAAATGTCTTTTCTGAAATATTTTATTTAACAAATAGAAAATTGCTTGCGTGTACTGTGATAGGAACATGAATGACGTCATTTTAATAACAGGGAAAATGCGTGGTGGATTTTTCAGGTATTTTTCTTGTTCAAATTACGTTATTCATGTTTCTATTATAGAGACATCAAAACAATTTCCTATTTGTTTAGCATGTGTCTTACGACATCAAAACAATTTCCTATTTGTTTAACATGTGTCTTACGACAGAAAAATGTAATACAAAATGAAAATGACATCCTTTGTGTACTCTGATTGAAAATGCGGCTCGACCAATCAGAACCTGTATAAGATCAGACACTTGTTATTTTATAATGATTATTACACTTCTTTAATTACGTAGCCTGAAATAACTACTCAATATCAGTATTTATAAACACGCTGCTCCTGTTTATTCTTAATTTGTATAGGTTGGAAACGGTGAAATTGACCATGCATATTGGGGTAGACCAGAAGACATGACAATGTCCAGACCTGCGTACAAGATCGATAGTAATAAACCAGGATCAGATCTAGCAGCTGAAACTGCTGCAGCAATGGCTGCTGGATCGATAGTGTTTCGAGAAGAAAATCCAAATTACGCAGACCTCTTATTGAATCATTCTAAGGCGCTTTACTATTTTGCCGATAAGTACCGTGGCAAGTACTCGGACAGTATCACAGATGCCGGAAAATACTACGCGTCCTCCAACTATAATGACGAACTTACTTGGGGAGCAGCGTGGTTGTATAAAGCAACAAACGATCAAAGTTACTTGGAAAAAGCAGAACAATATTTCACTCTATATGGGATCGGAAATCCGGCATGGGCTTTCTCGTGGGACGAAAAGACGGCCGGTGTACAAATGTTACTTTACGAATTGACTGGAAAAAGCATTTACCAAGATGCTATTGAACGCTCACTTGATGCTTGGCTTCCTGGAGGATCCGTTTCTTATACTCCGAAAGGTTTAGCATGGCGTATCAAATGGGGTTCAAATCGATATGCAGCAAACACTGCGTTCTTAGCTCTGTTAGCCTCTGACAAGGGTTTAAAAAGTAGCACATACAGAAATTTTGGTGAGAAGCAAATACATTATATGTTGGGTAAGTTAATATGATCAACACTTTTCTGTGTAATCTTAATTATTGCACTGTATATTCATGCAATTTGCACAAAGCCACATATTGATCGTTTTTTAGGCATGTTATTTAATAATACATACATTTCTTTTTGGACTGCAAAAATTGGATTCCAAATTAAAATTCAGTTTAACCAATAGCTTCAATATAACAGCACTTGTTTTTCTGTTTCTAATTTTCTCCTGCAAGATTTCTTAAAATATTTAAGGAATTGATGGTTCGATAGTTTCTTGAAAGTTCTAACATATCGCAGTAAACGTTGTCAATTTTTCAAAATAGGAGACAGCGGACGTAGTTACGTTGTTGGTTTTGGAAATAATCCTCCAACAAGGCCTCATCATGGCTCCAGTTCCTGTCCGGACAAACCTGCAACTTGTAATTGGGAAGACTTCCATAAACCTGGTCCAAATCCACAAATTCTTTATGGGGCGTTGGTTGGTGGACCTGATGTGAATGATTTTTATGAAGATAAGCGTGATGACTACACTATGAACGAAGTAACCTGTGATTATAATGCTGGTTTTCAGTCTGCAGTAGCTGCCTTAAAATCACTCACCTCCCCTTGTTCTACAACTGCGCCGTCAGTAACGTCCTTGCCATCTTCAACAGATACAATCGTTACAACGCTGGAGCCCAGTACCGACCAACCAGAAGTAACAAACCCTAACACAAATACTGAACCCCCTACAACTCCATTTTCTACAGCCTCTTCAACAGATGCCACGGTTACAACACTGAATTTGTGCGCTCCGTATAATTACAACGAGGTCTTGCACAAATCTCTTCTGTTTTACGAAGCTCAAAGATCAGGAAATCTTCCAGAAAATAACCGAATTCCTTGGCGAGGAGATTCTGCTTTGGGAGACAAGGGTGATGGCGGAGAAGACTTGACAGGAGGCTGGTACGATGCTGGTGATTTTGTGAAGTTTGGTTTTCCAATGGCTTTCTCCACAACCCTGTTAACCTGGGGCTTAATTGAATTCCGATATACTTACACCGCCTCTGGGGAAATACAAAATATGCTAAACTCGATCAAATGGCCTCTGGATTATTTTATCAAAGCTCACGTAAATCCAGAGGAATTTTATGGTCAGGTAAAAAGCATGCAAAGTTCTCACCTCTCTATCTACTAATAAAATTACAAAATCAACTAATACTAATATATTATAAACGTGATTTGCTGCGTAGCCAGTATTCAAATACAAATCAATAAGTCTAAAAGGTTGGGTGTCGAAATAGTTTGTAGGAAGTCTAACATTTCGAGCGAAGGGCCTTTGCCACAGAATGAAATGTAAAGTGATAATTTTGTTTTTATGCTACTTTGTACTATTTGAGGAAGGGCCGACTTCTTACACACTATTTCGCCATACACCAACCGTTTAGAATTATCGGTTTGTAAACTAGTATGTTAGCTTTGCTGAAATCTTTCGAATACAAAGCTTTTTGGTTCACCGGTGAATTGTTTTCCATGAGGCTTTTTGTTGCAAATCTTTGGAATCGATTTTAAATCAAAACCATTTCCTCATATTCTTTTGAAATATTTTTTGAAATGCGTTGCGCTGCACTTTTTATTTTTACAAGAATTGTTGAAGAAGATTTTAGAGTTTTAAAATGTCTTTTCTGAAATATTTTATTTAACAAATAGAAAATTGCTTGCGTGTACTGTGATAGGAACATGAATGACGTCATTTTAATAACAGGGAAAATGCGTTGTGGATTTTTCAGGTATTTTTCTTGTTCAAATTACGTTATTCATGTTTCTATTATAGAGACATCAAAACAATTTCCTATTTGTTTAGCATGTGTCTTACGACATCAAAACAATTTCCTATTTGTTTAGCATGTGTCTTACGACAGAAAAATTTAATACAAAATGAAAATGACATCCTTTGTGTACTCTGATTGAAAATGCGGCTCGACCAATCAGAACCTGCATAAGATCCGACACTTGTTATTTTATAATGATTATTACACTTCTTTAATTACGTAGCCTGAAATAACAACTCAATATCAGTATTTATAAACACACTGCTCCTGTTTATTCTTAATTTGTATAGGTTGGAAACGGTGAAATTGACCATGCATATTGGGGTAGACCAGAAGACATGACAATGTCCAGACCTGCGTACAAGATCGATAGTAATAAACCAGGATCAGATCTAGCAGCTGAAACTGCTGCAGCAATGGCTGCTGGATCGATAGTGTTTCGAGAAGAAAATCCAAATTACGCAGACCTCTTATTGAATCATTCTAAGGCGCTTTACTATTTTGCCGATAAGTACCGTGGCAAGTACTCGGACAGTATCACAGATGCCGGGAAATACTACGCGTCCTCCAACTATAATGACGAACTTACTTGGGGAGCAGCGTGGTTGTATAAAGCAACAAACGATCAAAGTTACTTGGAAAAAGCAGAACAATATTTCACTCAATATGGGATCGGAAATCCGGCATGGGCTTTCTCGTGGGACGAAAAGACGGCCGGTGTACAAATGTTACTTTACGAATTGACTGGAAAAAGCATTTACCAAGATGCTATTGAACGCTCACTTGATGCTTGGCTTCCTGGAGGATCCGTTTCTTATACTCCGAAAGGTTTAGCATGGCGTATCAAATGGGGTTCAAATCGATATGCAGCAAACACTGCGTTCTTAGCTCTGTTAGCCTCTGACAAGGGTTTAAAAAGTAGCACATACAGAAATTTTGGTGAGAAGCAAATACATTATATGTTGGGTAAGTTAATATGATCAACACTTTTCTGTGTAATCTTAATTATTGCACTGTATATTCAATTTGCACAAAGCCACATATTGATCGTTGTTTAGGCATGTTATTTAATAATACATACATTTCTTTTTGGACTGCAAAAATTGGATTCCAAATTAAAATTCAGTTTAACCAATAGCTTCAATATAACAGCACTTGTTTTTCTGTTTCTAATTTTCTCCTGCAAGATTTCTTAAAATATTTAAGGAATTGATGGTTCGATAGTTTCTTGAAAGTTCTAACATATCGCAGTAAACGTTGTCAATTTTTCAAAATAGGAGACAGCGGACGTAGTTACGTTGTTGGTTTTGGAAATAATCCTCCAACAAGGCCTCATCATGGCTCCAGTTCCTGTCCGGACAAACCTGCAACTTGTAATTGGGAAGACTTCAATAAACCTGGTCCAAATCCACAAATTCTTTATGGGGCGTTGGTTGGTGGACCTGATGTGAATGATTTTTATGAAGATAAGCGTGATGACTACACTATGAACGAAGTAACCTGTGATTATAATGCTGGTTTTCAGTCTGCAGTAGCTGCCTTAAAATCACTCACCTCCGATTGTTCTACAACTGCGCCGTCAGTAACGTCCTTGCCATCTTCAACAGATACAATCGTTACAACGCTGGAGTCCAGTACCGACCAACCAGAAGTAACAAACCCTAACACCAATACTGAACCCCTTACAACTCCATTTTCTACAGCCTCTTCAACAGATGCCACGGTTACAACACTGAATTTGTGTGCTCCGTATAATTACAACGAGGTCTTGCACAAATCTATTCTGTTTTACGAAGCTCAAAGATCAGGAAATCTTCCAGAAAATAACCGAATTCCTTGGCGAGGAGATTCTGCTTTGGGAGACAAGGGTGATGGCGGAGAAGACTTGACAGGAGGCTGGTACGATGCTGGTGATTTTGTGAAGTTTGGTTTTCCAATGGCTTTCTCCACAACCCTGTTAACCTGGGGCTTAATTGAATTCCGATATACTTACACCGCCTCTGGGGAAATACAAAATATGCTAAACTCGATCAAATGGCCTCTGGATTATTTTATCAAAGCTCACGTAAATCCAGAGGAATTTTATGGTCAGGTAAAAAGCATGCGAAGTTCTCACCTCTCTATCTACTAATAAAATTACAAAATCAACTAATACTAATATATTATAAACGTGATTTGCTGCGTCGCCAGTATTCAAATACAAATCAATAAGTCTAAAAGGTTGGGTGTCGAAATAGTTTGTAGGAAGTCTAACATTTCGAGCGAAGGGCCTTTGCCACAGAATGAAATGTAAAGTGATAATTTTGTTTTTATGCTACTTTGTACTATTTGAGGAAGGGCCGACTTCTTACACACTATTTCGCCATACACCAACCGTTTAGAATTATCGGTTTGTAAACTAGTATGTTAGCTTTGCTGAAATCTTTCGAATACAAAGCTTTTTGGTTCACCGGTGAATTGTTTTCCATGAGGCTTTTTGTTGCAAATCTTTGGAATCGATTTTAAATCAAAACCATTTCCTCGTATTCTTTTGAAATATTTTTTGAAATGCGCTGCGCTGCACTTTTTATTTTTACAAGAATTGTTGAAGAAGATTTTAGAGTTTTAAAATGTCTTTTCTGAAATATTTTATTTAACAAATAGAAAATTGCTTGCGTGTACTGTGATAGGAACATGAATGACGTCATTTTAATAACAGGGAAAATGCGTGGTGGATTTTTCAGGTATTTTTCTTGTTCAAATTACGTTATTCATGTTTCTATTATAGAGACATCAAAACAATTTCCTATTTGTTTAGCATGTGTCTTACGACAGAAAAATGTAATACAAAATGAAAATGACATCCTTTGTGTACTCTGATTGAAAATGCGGCTCGACCAATCAGAACCTGTATAAGATCAGACACTTGTTATTTTATAATGATTATTACACTTCTTTAATTACGTAGCCTGAAATAACTACTCAATATCAGTATTTATAAACACGCTGCTCCTGTTTATTCTTAATTTGTATAGGTTGGAAACGGTGAAATTGACCATGCATATTGGGGTAGACCAGAAGACATGACAATGTCCAGACCTGCGTACAAGATCGATAGTAATAAACCAGGATCAGATCTAGCAGCTGAAACTGCTGCAGCAATGGCTGCTGGATCGATAGTGTTTCGAGAAGAAAATCCAAATTACGCAGACCTCTTATTGAATCATTCTAAGGCGCTTTACTATTTTGCCGATAAGTGCCGTGGCAAGTACTCGGACAGTATCACAGATGCCGGAAAATACTACGCGTCCTCCAACTATAATGACGAACTTACTTGGGGAGCAGCGTGGTTGTATAAAGCAACAAACGATCAAAGTTACTTGGAAAAAGCAGAACAATATTTCACTCTATATGGGATCGGAAATCCGGCATGGGCTTTCTCGTGGGACGAAAAGACGGCCGGTGTACAAATGTTACTTTACGAATTGACTGGAAAAAGCATTTACCAAGATGCTATTGAACGCTCACTTGATGCTTGGCTTCCTGGAGGATCCGTTTCTTATACTCCGAAAGGTTTAGCATGGCGTATCAAATGGGGTTCAAATCGATATGCAGCAAACACTGCGTTCTTAGCTCTGTTAGCCTCTGACAAGGGTTTAAAAAGTAGCACATACAGAAATTTTGGTGAGAAGCAAATACATTATATGTTGGGTAAGTTAATATGATCAACACTTTTCTGTGTAATCTTAATTATTGCACTGTATATTCAATTTTGCACAAAGCCACATATTGATCGTTTTTTAGGCATGTTATTTAATAATACATACATTTCTTTTTGGACTGCAAAAATTGGATTCCAAATTAAAATTCAGTTTAACCAATAGCTTCAATATAACAGCACTTGTTTTTCTGTTTCTAATTTTCTCCTGCAAGATTTCTTAAAATATTTAAGGAATTGATGGTTCGATAGTTTCTTGAAAGTTCTAACATATCGCAGTAAACGTTGTCAATTTTTCAAAATAGGAGACAGCGGACGTAGTTACGTTGTTGGTTTTGGAAATAATCCTCCAACAAGGCCTCATCATGGCTCCAGTTCCTGTCCGGACAAACCTGCAACTTGTAATTGGGAAGACTTCCATAAACCTGGTCCAAATCCACAAATTCTTTATGGGGCGTTGGTTGGTGGACCTGATGTGAATGATTTTTATGAAGATAAGCGTGATGACTACACTATGAACGAAGTAACCTGTGATTATAATGCTGGTTTTCAGTCTGCAGTAGCTGCCTTAAAATCACTCACCTCCCCTTGTTCTACAACTGCGCCGTCAGTAACGTCCTTGCCATCTTCAACAGATACAATCGTTACAACGCTGGAGCCCAGTACCGACCAACCAGAAGTAACAAACCCTAACACAAATACTGAACCCCCTACAACTCCATTTTCTACAGCCTCTTCAACAGATGCCACGGTTACAACACTGAATTTGTGCGCTCCGTATAATTACAACGAGGTCTTGCACAAATCTCTTCTGTTTTACGAAGCTCAAAGATCAGGAAATCTTCCAGAAAATAACCGAATTCCTTGGCGAGGAGATTCTGCTTTGGGAGACAAGGGTGATGGCGGAGAAGACTTGACAGGAGGCTGGTACGATGCTGGTGATTTTGTGAAGTTTGGTTTTCCAATGGCTTTCTCCACAACCCTGTTAACCTGGGGCTTAATTGAATTCCGATATACTTACACCGCCTCTGGGGAAATACAAAATATGCTAAACTCGATCAAATGGCCTCTGGATTATTTTATCAAAGCTCACGTAAATCCAGAGGAATTTTATGGTCAGGTAAAAACATGCAAAGTTCTCACCTCTCTATCTACTAATAAAATTACAAAATCAACTAATACTAATATATTATAAACGTGATTTGCTGCGTCGCCAGTATTCAAATACAAATCAATAAGTCTAAAAGGTTGGGTGTCGAAATAGTTTGTAGGAAGTCTAACATTTCGAGCGAAGGGCCTTTGCCACAGAATGAAATGTAAAGTGATAATTTTGTTTTTATGCTACTTTGTACTATTTGAGGAAGGGCCGACTTCTTACACACTATTTCGCCATACACCAACCGTTTAGAATTATCGGTTTGTAAACTAGTATGTTAGCTTTGCTGAAATCTTTCGAATACAAAGCTTTTTGGTTCACCGGTGAATTGTTTTCCATGAGGCTTTTTGTTGCAAATCTTTGGAATCGATTTTAAATCAAAACCATTTCCTCGTATTCTTTTGAAATATTTTTTGAAATGCGTTGCGCTGCACTTTTTATTTTTACAAGAATTGTTGAAGAAGATTTTAGAGTGTTAAAATGTCTTTTCTGAAATATTTTATTTAACAAATAGAAAATTGCTTGCGTGTACTGTGATAGGAACATGAATGACGTCATTTTAATAACAGGGAAAATGCGTTGTGGATTTTTCAGGTATTTTTCTTGTTCAAATTACGTTATTCATGTTTCTATTATAGAGACATCAAAACAATTTCCTATTTGTTTAGCATGTGTCTTACGACATCAAAACAATTTCCTATTTGTTTAGCATGTGTCTTACGACAGAAAAATGTAATACAAAATGAAAATGACATCCTTTGTGTACTCTGATTGAAAATGCGGCTCGACCAATCAGAACCTGCATAAGATCCGACACTTGTTATTTTATAATGATTATTACACTTCTTTAATTACGTAGCCTGAAATAACTACTCAATATCAGTATTTATAAACACACTGCTCCTGTTTATTCTTAATTTGTATAGGTTGGAAACGGTGAAATTGACCATGCATATTGGGGTAGACCAGAAGACATGACAATGTCCAGACCTGCGTACAAGATCGATAGTAATAAACCAGGATCAGATCTAGCAGCTGAAACTGCTGCAGCAATGGCTGCTGGATCGATAGTGTTTCGAGAAGAAAATCCAAATTACGCAGACCTCTTATTGAATCATTCTAAGGCGCTTTACTATTTTGCCGATAAGTACCGTGGCAAGTACTCGGACAGTATCACAGATGCCGGGAAATACTACGCGTCCTCCAACTATAATGACGAACTTACTTGGGGAGCAGCGTGGTTGTATAAAGCAACAAACGATCAAAGTTACTTGGAAAAAGCAGAACAATATTTCACTCAATATGGGATCGGAAATCCGGCATGGGCTTTCTCGTGGGACGAAAAGACGGCCGGTGTACAAATGTTACTTTACGAATTGACTGGAAAAAGCATTTACCAAGATGCTATTGAACGCTCACTTGATGCTTGGCTTCCTGGAGGATCCGTTTCTTATACTCCGAAAGGTTTAGCATGGCGTATCAAATGGGGTTCAAATCGATATGCAGCAAACACTGCGTTCTTAGCTCTGTTAGCCTCTGACAAGGGTTTAAAAAGTAGCACATACAGAAATTTTGGTGAGAAGCAAATACATTATATGTTGGGTAAGTTAATATGATCAACACTTTTCTGTGTAATCTTAATTATTGCACTGTATATTCAATTTGCACAAAGCCACATATTGATCGTTGTTTAGGCATGTTATTTAATAATACATACATTTCTTTTTGGACTGCAAAAATTGGATTCCAAATTAAAATTCAGTTTAACCAATAGCTTCAATATAACAGCACTTGTTTTTCTGTTTCTAATTTTCTCCTGCAAGATTTCTTAAAATATTTAAGGAATTGATGGTTCGATAGTTTCTTGAAAGTTCTAACATATCGCAGTAAACGTTGTCAATTTTTCAAAATAGGAGACAGCGGACGTAGTTACGTTGTTGGTTTTGGAAATAATCCTCCAACAAGGCCTCATCATGGCTCCAGTTCCTGTCCGGACAAACCTGCAACTTGTAATTGGGAAGACTTCAATAAACCTGGTCCAAATCCACAAATTCTTTATGGGGCGTTGGTTGGTGGACCTGATGTGAATGATTTTTATGAAGATAAGCGTGATGACTACATTATGAACGAAGTAACCTGTGATTATAATGCTGGTTTTCAGTCTGCAGTAGCTGCCTTAAAATCACTCACCTCCGCTTGTTCTACAACTGCGCCGTCAGTAACGTCCTTGCCATCTTCAACAGATACAATCGTTACAACGCTGGAGTCCAGTACCGACCAACCAGAAGTAACAAACCCTAACACCAATACTGAACCCCTTACAACTCCATTTTCTACAGCCTCTTCAACAGATGCCACGGTTACAACACTGAATTTGTGTGCTCCGTATAATTACAACGAGGTCTTGCACAAATCTATTCTGTTTTACGAAGCTCAAAGATCAGGAAATCTTCCAGAAAATAACCGAATTCCTTGGCGAGGAGATTCTGCTTTGGGAGACAAGGGTGACGGCGGAGAAGACTTGACCGGAGGCTGGTACGATGCTGGTGATTTTGTGAAGTTTGGTTTTCCAATGGCTTTCTCCACAACCCTGTTAAACTGGGGCTTAATTGAATTCCCACATACTTACACCGCCACTGGGGAAATACAAAATATGCTAAACTCGATCAAATGGCCTCTGGATTATTTTATCAAAGCTCACGTAAATTCAGAGGAATTTTATGGTCAGGTAAAAACATTGCAAAGTTCTCACCTCTCTATCTACTATAAAATCACAAAATCAACTAATACTAATATATTATAAACGTGATTTGCTGCGTAGCCAGTGTTGAAATACAAATCAATAAGTCTAAAAGGTTGGGTGTCGAAATAGTTTGTAGGAGGTCTAACATTTCGAGCGAAGGGCCTTTGCCACAGAATGAAATGTAAAGTGATAATTTTGTTTTCATGCTACTTTGTACTATTTGAGGAAGGGCCAACCTCTTACACACTATTTCGCCATACACCAACCGTTTAGAATTATCGGTTTGTAAACTAGTATGTTACCTTTGCTGAAATCTTTCGAATACAAAGCTTTTTGGTTCACCGGTGAATTGTTTTCCATGAGGCTTTTTGTTGCAAATCTTTGGAATCGATTTTAAATCAAAACCATTTCGTCGTATTCTTTTGAAATATTTTTTGAAATGCGTTGCGCTGCACTTTTTATTTTTACAAGAATTGTTGAAGAAGATTTTAGAGTTTTAAAATGTCTTTTCTGAAATATTTTATTTAACAAATAGAAAATTGCTTGCGTGTACTGTGATAGGAACATGAATGACGTCATTTTAATAACAGGGAAAATGCGTTGTGGATTTTTCAGGTATTTTTCTTGTTCAAATTACGTTATTCATGTTTCTATTATAGAGACATCAAAACAATTTCCTATTTGTTTAGCATGTGTCTTACGACATCAAAACAATTTCCTATTTGTTTAGCATGTGTCTTACGACAGAAAAATTTAATACAAAATGAAAATGACATCCTTTGTGTACTCTGATTGAAAATGCGGCTCGACCAATCAGAACCTGCATAAGATCAGACACTTGTTATTTTATAATGATTATTACACTTCTTTAATTACGTAACCTGAAATAACTACTCAATATCAGTATTTATAAACACACTGCTCCTGTTTATTCTTAATTTGTATAGGTTGGAAACGGTGAAATTGACCATGCATATTGGGGTAGACCAGAAGACATGACAATGTCCAGACCTGCGTACAAGATCGATAGTAATAAACCAGGATCAGATCTAGCAGCTGAAACTGCTGCAGCAATGGCTGCTGGATCGATAGTGTTTCGAGAAGAAAATCCAAATTACGCAGACCTCTTATTGAATCATTCTAAGGCGCTTTACTATTTTGCCGATAAGTACCGTGGCAAGTACTCGGACAGTATCACAGATGCCGGGAAATACTACGCGTCCTCCAACTATAATGACGAACTTACTTGGGGAGCAGCGTGGTTGTATAAAGCAACAAACGATCAAAGTTACTTGGAAAAAGCAGAACAATATTTCACTCAATATGGGATCGGAAATCCGGCATGGGCTTTCTCGTGGGACGAAAAGACGGCCGGTGTACAAATGTTACTTTACGAATTGACTGGAAAAAGCATTTACCAAGATGCTATTGAACGCTCACTTGATGCTTGGCTTCCTGGAGGATCCGTTTCTTATACTCCGAAAGGTTTAGCATGGCGTATCAAATGGGGTTCAAATCGATATGCAGCAAACACTGCGTTCTTAGCTCTGTTAGCCTCTGACAAGGGTTTAAAAAGTAGCACATACAGAAATTTTGGTGAGAAGCAAATACATTATATGTTGGGTAAGTTAATATGATCAACACTTTTCTGTGTAATCTTAATTATTGCACTGTATATTCAATTTGCACAAAGCCACATATTGATCGTTGTTTAGGCATGTTATTTAATAATACATACATTTCTTTTTGGACTGCAAAAATTGGATTCCAAATTAAAATTCAGTTTAACCAATAGCTTCAATATAACAGCACTTGTTTTTCTGTTTCTAATTTTCTCCTGCAAGATTTCTTAAAATATTTAAGGAATTGATGGTTCGATAGTTTCTTGAAAGTTCTAACATATCGCAGTAAACGTTGTCAATTTTTCAAAATAGGAGACAGCGGACGTAGTTACGTTGTTGGTTTTGGAAATAATCCTCCAACAAGGCCTCATCATGGCTCCAGTTCCTGTCCGGACAAACCTGCAACTTGTAATTGGGAAGACTTCCATAAACCTGGTCCAAATCCACAAATTCTTTATGGGGCGTTGGTTGGTGGACCTGATGTGAATGATTTTTATGAAGATAAGCGTGATGACTACACTATGAACGAAGTAACCTGTGATTATAATGCTGGTTTTCAGTCTGCAGTAGCTGCCTTAAAATCACTCACCTCCCCTTGTTCTACAACTGCGCCGTCAGTAACGTCCTTGCCATCTTCAACAGATACAATCGTTACAACGCTGGAGCCCAGTACCGACCAACCAGAAGTAACAAACCCTAACACAAATACTGAACCCCCTACAACTCCATTTTCTACAGCCTCTTCAACAGATGCCACGGTTACAACACTGAATTTGTGCGCTCCGTATAATTACAACGAGGTCTTGCACAAATCTCTTCTGTTTTACGAAGCTCAAAGATCAGGAAATCTTCCAGAAAATAACCGAATTCCTTGGCGAGGAGATTCTGCTTTGGGAGACAAGGGTGATGGCGGAGAAGACTTGACAGGAGGCTGGTACGATGCTGGTGATTTTGTGAAGTTTGGTTTTCCAATGGCTTTCTCCACAACCCTGTTAACCTGGGGCTTAATTGAATTCCGATATACTTACACCGCCACTGGGGAAATACAAAATATGCTAAACTCGATCAAATGGCCTCTGGATTATTTTATCAAAGCTCACGTAAATCCAGAGGAATTTTATGGTCAGGTAAAAACATGCAAAGTTCTCACCTCTCTATCTACTAATAAAATTACAAAATCAACTAATACTAATATATTATAAACGTGATTTGCTGCGTCGCCAGTATTCAAATACAAATCAATAAGTCTAAAAGGTTGGGTGTCGAAATAGTTTGTAGGAAGTCTAACATTTCGAGCGAAGGGCCTTTGCCACAGAATGAAATGTAAAGTGATAATTTTGTTTTTATGCTACTTTGTACTATTTGAGGAAGGGCCGACTTCTTACACACTATTTCGCCATACACCAACCGTTTAGAATTATCGGTTTGTAAACTAGTATGTTAGCTTTGCTGAAATCTTTCGAATACAAAGCTTTTTGGTTCACCGGTGAATTGTTTTCCATGAGGCTTTTTGTTGCAAATCTTTGGAATCGATTTTAAATCAAAACCATTTCCTCGTATTCTTTTGAAATATTTTTTGAAATGCGTTGCGCTGCACTTTTTATTTTTACAAGAATTGTTGAAGAAGATTTTAGAGTGTTAAAATGTCTTTTCTGAAATATTTTATTTAACAAATAGAAAATTGCTTGCGTGTACTGTGATAGGAACATGAATGACGTCATTTTAATAACAGGGAAAATGCGTTGTGGATTTTTCAGGTATTTTTCTTGTTCAAATTACGTTATTCATGTTTCTATTATAGAGACATCAAAACAATTTCCTATTTGTTTAGCATGTGTCTTACGACATCAAAACAATTTCCTATTTGTTTAGCATGTGTCTTACGACAGAAAAATGTAATACAAAATGAAAATGACATCCTTTGTGTACTCTGATTGAAAATGCGGCTCGACCAATCAGAACCTGCATAAGATCCGACACTTGTTATTTTATAATGATTATTACACTTCTTTAATTACGTAGCCTGAAATAACTACTCAATATCAGTATTTATAAACACGCTGCTCCTGTTTATTCTTAATTTGTATAGGTTGGAAACGGTGAAATTGACCATGCATATTGGGGTAGACCAGAAGACATGACAATGTCCAGACCTGCGTACAAGATCGATAGTAATAAACCAGGATCAGATCTAGCAGCTGAAACTGCTGCAGCAATGGCTGCTGGATCGATAGTGTTTCGAGAAGAAAATCCAAATTACGCAGACCTCTTATTGAATCATTCTAAGGCGCTTTACTATTTTGCCGATAAGTACCGTGGCAAGTACTCGGACAGTATCACAGATGCCGGAAAATACTACGCGTCCTCCAACTATAATGACGAACTTACTTGGGGAGCAGCGTGGTTGTATAAAGCAACAAACGATCAAAGTTACTTGGAAAAAGCAGAACAATATTTCACTCAATATGGGATCGGAAATCCGGCATGGGCTTTCTCGTGGGACGAAAAGACGGCCGGTGTACAAATGTTACTTTACGAATTGACTGGAAAAAGCATTTACCAAGATGCTATTGAACGCTCACTTGATGCTTGGCTTCCTGGAGGATCCGTTTCTTATACTCCGAAAGGTTTAGCATGGCGTATCAAATGGGGTTCAAATCGATATGCAGCAAACACTGCGTTCTTAGCTCTGTTAGCCTCTGACAAGGGTTTAAAAAGTAGCACATACAGAAATTTTGGTGAGAAGCAAATACATTATATGTTGGGTAAGTTAATATGATCAACACTTTTCTGTGTAATCTTAATTATTGCACTGTATATTCAATTTGCACAAAGCCACATATTGATCGTTTTTTAGGCATGTTATTTAATAATACATACATTTCTTTTTGGACTGCAAAAATTGGATTCCAAATTAAAATTCAGTTTAACCAATAGCTTCAATATAACAGCACTTGTTTTTCTGTTTCTAATTTTCTCCTGCAAGATTTCTTAAAATATTTAAGGAATTGATGGTTCGATAGTTTCTTGAAAGTTCTAACATATCGCAGTAAACGTTGTCAATTTTTCAAAATAGGAGACAGCGGACGTAGTTACGTTGTTGGTTTTGGAAATAATCCTCCAACAAGGCCTCATCATGGCTCCAGTTCCTGTCCGGACAAACCTGCAACTTGTAATTGGGAAGACTTCAATAAACCTGGTCCAAATCCACAAATTCTTTATGGGGCGTTGGTTGGTGGACCTGATGTGAATGATTTTTATGAAGATAAGCGTGATGACTACACTATGAACGAAGTAACCTGTGATTATAATGCTGGTTTTCAGTCTGCAGTAGCTGCCTTAAAATCACTCACCTCCCCTTGTTCTACAACTGCGCCGTCAGTAACGTCCTTGCCATCTTCAACAGATACAATCGTTACAACGCTGGAGTCCAGTACCGACCAACCAGAAGTAACAAACCCTAACACCAATACTGAACCCCTTACAACTCCATTTTCTACAGCCTCTTCAACAGATGCCACGGTTACAACACTGAATTTGTGTGCTCCGTATAATTACAACGAGGTCTTGCACAAATCTATTCTGTTTTACGAAGCTCAAAGATCAGGAAATCTTCCAGAAAATAACCGAATTCCTTGGCGAGGAGATTCTGCTTTGGGAGACAAGGGTGACGGCGGAGAAGACTTGACCGGAGGCTGGTACGATGCTGGTGATTTTGTGAAGTTTGGTTTTCCAATGGCTTTCTCCACAACCCTGTTAAACTGGGGCTTAATTGAATTCCCACATACTTACACCGCCACTGGGGAAATACAAAATATGCTAAACTCGATCAAATGGCCTCTGGATTATTTTATCAAAGCTCACGTAAATTCAGAGGAATTTTATGGTCAGGTAAAAACATTGCAAAGTTCTCACCTCTCTATCTACTATAAAATCACAAAATCAACTAATACTAATATATTATAAACGTGATTTGCTGCGTAGCCAGTGTTGAAATACAAATCAATAAGTCTAAAAGGTTGGGTGTCGAAATAGTTTGTAGGAAGTCTAACGTTTGGAGCGAAGGGCCTTTGCCACAGAATGAAATGTAAAGTGATAATTTTGTTTTCATGCTACTTTGTACTATTTGAGGAAGGGCAACCTCTTACACACTATTTCGCCATACACCAACCGTTTAGAATTATCGGTTTGTAAACTAGTATGTTACCTTTGCTGAAATCTTTCGAATACAAAGCTTTTTGGTTCACCGGTGAATTGTTTTCCATGAGGCTTTTTGTTGCAAATCTTTGGAATCGATTTTAAATCAAAACCATTTCCTCGTATTCTTTTGAAATATTTTTTGAAATGCGTTGCGCTGCACTTTTTATTTTTACAAGAATTGTTGAAGAAGATTTTAGAGTTTTAAAATGTCTTTTCTGAAATATTTTATTTAACAAATAGAAAATTGCTTGCGTGTACTGTGATAGGAACATGAATGACGTCATTTTAATAACAGGGAAAATGCGTGGTGGATTTTTCACGTATTTTTCTTGTTCAAATTACGTTATTCATGTTTCTATTATAGAGACATCAAAACAATTTCCTATTTGTTTAGCATGTGTCTTACGACATCAAAACAATTTCCTATTTGTTTAGCATGTGTCTTACGACAGAAAAATTTAATACAAAATGAAAATGACATCCTTTGTGTACTCTGATTGAAAATGCGGCTCGACCAATCAGAACCTGCATAAGATCCGACACTTGTTATTTTATAATGATTATTACACTTCTTTAATTACGTAGCCTGAAATAACTACTCAATATCAGTATTTATAAACACACTGCTCCTGTTTATTCTTAATTTGTATAGGTTGGAAACGGTGAAATTGACCATGCATATTGGGGTAGACCAGAAGACATGACAATGTCCAGACCTGCGTACAAGATCGATAGTAATAAACCAGGATCAGATCTAGCAGCTGAAACTGCTGCAGCAATGGCTGCTGGATCGATAGTGTTTCGAGAAGAAAATCCAAATTACGCAGACCTCTTATTGAATCATTCTAAGGCGCTTTACTATTTTGCCGATAAGTACCGTGGCAAGTACTCGGACAGTATCACAGATGCCGGGAAATACTACGCGTCCTCCAACTATAATGACGAACTTACTTGGGGAGCAGCGTGGTTGTATAAAGCAACAAACGATCAAAGTTACTTGGAAAAAGCAGAACAATATTTCACTCAATATGGGATCGGAAATCCGGCATGGGCTTTCTCGTGGGACGAAAAGACGGCCGGTGTACAAATGTTACTTTACGAATTGACTGGAAAAAGCATTTACCAAGATGCTATTGAACGCTCACTTGATGCTTGGCTTCCTGGAGGATCCGTTTCTTATACTCCGAAAGGTTTAGCATGGCGTATCAAATGGGGTTCAAATCGATATGCAGCAAACACTGCGTTCTTAGCTCTGCTAGCCTCTGACAAGGGTTTAAAAAGTAGCACATACAGAAATTTTGGTGAGAAGCAAATACATTATATGTTGGGTAAGTTAATATGATCAACACTTTTCTGTGTAATCTTAATTATTGCACCGTATATTCAATTTGCACAAAGCCACATATTGATCGTTGTTTAGGCATGTTATTTAATAATACATACATTTCTTTTTGGACTGGAAAAATTGGATTCCAAATTAAAATTCAGTTTAACCAATAGCTTCAATATAACAGCACTTGTTTTTCTGTTTCTAATTTTCTCCTGCAAGATTTCTTAAAATATTTAAGGAATTGATGGTTCGATAGTTTCTTGAAAGTTCTAACATATCGCAGTAAACGTTGTCAATTTTTCAAAATAGGAGACAGCGGACGTAGTTACGTTGTTGGTTTTGGAAATAATCCTCCAACAAGGCCTCATCATGGCTCCAGTTCCTGTCCGGACAAACCTGCAACTTGTAATTGGGAAGACTTCAATAAACCTGGTCCAAATCCACAAATTCTTTATGGGGCGTTGGTTGGTGGACCTGATGTGAATGATTTTTATGAAGATAAGCGTGATGACTACATTATGAACGAAGTAACCTGTGATTATAATGCTGGTTTTCAGTCTGCAGTAGCTGCCTTAAAATCACTCACCTCCGCTTGTTCTACAACTGCGCCGTCAGTAACGTCCTTGCCATCTTCAACAGATACAATCGTTACAACGCTGGAGTCCAGTACCGACCAACCAGAAGTAACAAACCCTAACACCAATACTGAACCCCCTACAACTCCATTTTCTACAGCCTCTTCAACAGATGCCACGGTTACAACACTGGAACCCGGCACAGATCAACCTCAAACAACTCCATTTTCCATACCCTCTTCATCAGATGCTACGTTTACAACACTGGAACCCAGCACAGATCAGCCTCAAATAACAACAAACCCTAACACAGGTGCGGAACTACCTACGACTCAATTTCCTGACACGTCTTCGACAACTCAAAGTCCTGTTGATCGGCATCCCTGTGGGGATGTCAGTGTTCCTTCTGGCTTCAATTCTAAAGAGCTACCAGTGGCCATCCTTCAAAATTGGCCTCAGGGGTTTAATGGACAAATAACAATCACTGCCCCTGCTGGTGTCTTAGATGGTTGGGAAATCATATTTTTACTGAAGAACGCTATATCTCTACTAGAGGTTTACATTGTCACAACAACACCCTCTAGTGGTACGACGTTTACATTAAAAAACAAGCACTACAATAAAGAGCTTGCTGAAGGCTCTGTTACGGTTGTTGATTTTCTGGCGACTAAACAAAACGAGAACGATGAGGTCCCGTGCACCAGAGCTGTCTTCAAGTGGGCAAAGGATGTACCCTGCCCAACTATTCCCCCAATAAGTGGTTCTAATTCACTTGATGCGACATTCACCATCGAAAGCGAGTGGAATGAAGGATTATCGGGGAAAATATCAGTAGTGGTACTATCAAATATACAGAATGGTTGGCAATTTCATGTCATTGTCTCTACCCCTATCACGTTGGTAGTATATGAAGCCACGAGCACACCTTCCACTGGCACTATGTTCACTCTAACAAATATGGACTACAATAAATCTTTGACCGCCGGGAGTACTTTGGAAATTTCATTTACTGGAACAAAACAGGAAAGCGGATCAACTGTACTTTGTGCATCAGCTCTTTTTTTGTGGTAACCTAAGAAGTTTAGCAATACGCAAAATTACCTACTAAGCTTATCATATGGTAATGATAATTGTAATTGTCCATGCAGGCAAATTACATGCAGCCATTATACACTTGACTAAATATGACCGATATGAACATGTCACATCTCTATTAACCTGTTAATTACCCAAAAGTGGCCTTCAGTCTCTGACGAAGCGCCTTTGTTCGAAATGTTAGACCTCTAACGTCAAAATTTGTCATGTTTAAGACTTGGCTGGCTTGGGAATTAAAGGTTTAAGAGTATTTTGGTTATACATACTCGGATATATTAGGTATCCTGATATTATGTATTCAGGTATAATAATAATAATAAAGATGTTTTAGGAGCATTACACAATAGTCTCAATGCTCTTACAACATTCACTGCACGAAAAAATGTATTTACTCAAATTTACAATATGCGCAAATATGGCATATGGAGTTATAGTATGTACTCAATATATGGTCACATCGGACGGGACTGCATGGGAAGAGCAAATACGTTGCCCTAACGATCAAATACATTGCCCTCGTACCAGCCCAGTGGATGTGGGATGGTTAACATGTTACTGAGCGCATGCGTCTGACAGTCAATTTATAATCCCACATGCTTAGTCTCTCACTAGTCTACTAATCTAGCACCACAAGTAAGCAAGTGGGGGAGCGGGTGCGATTATCGCTAGGGATCGCTTGAAAACACAGCCGGGAGGTTAGGGTTAGAATATACTCGTTAGGCGGTGGGTTAGGAACTTTGTCGTTTTGGGGCGACGGTTTTGGAGTCGGTTACAAACCAATTAACTAGGAGGCTGGAACGTATGTGCTCTTCGTACGTACGGTAAAGTCCCTATAAAATATGGAGCAAGTTTATTGAAAAGCAAGTTTATTAAAAACATTTTTACCAAAGGAGCATACTCAGAAGCAAGCGGGGGCAGAATCTCAAAAAGGGCACTTTCACAAAAGGAAATTTTAATTTAGTGGGAGAAGCCGTCTAGCGATCTTTATTAATTTAATATCTATTACTGAAAGATTACTCACAGTAAACGTTTGTCAACAATTTTTATTAATTAATGCTACGTGGATATATATAACACATTCAGGAAATGTCTATTCTTACAAGTTTGTTAACAAAAGTTATTTTTGTATAAATAATTAAAAAAATGACTTCCAAAAATTCCAGTATAGAGCAACATCGTGGATTTTTAGACATGTCTATCGCAGTTCGTCAATCGTCGACCACGATTACCACCGACGATTAGTTCGGGCTCCTTCCTTTTCATTACGCATCTCGGTCGCAAAATTTAAATGTTTTTGCTTTCCGAATATGGGCTGTATAAATTTTAAAATATAGTGATAAATAAATTCAAAAGGAAGTATAAGATATCGCATTACAATATAGCAAAGGGCACACGGCTGCACCCCGTGGTTACGGCGCATTTACTCAATTTTGAGCAAATATGAAGTAAATGCGGTATTTACCATGTTTATATACACCTATAGTAAATGCAACATTTCAATAAATTTGCTCCATATTTGCGTAGTTGTAAATTTGAGTAAATCCAGTGCAGTGCATTTTTTTCGTGCATTCTTATAAAGTTACTTAAGTTACTCATAAAACTAATTCATTTCATTATTTCATTATAAGCTATGATAACTACAAAACTATTAATTCGAAAAAAGGAATATGATAATAAGTTGTTTATTAGCTTATTATTGGTGCAGGATATAGTCATATAAAAACGAAGCATGGAATTGTATGTAGATATTTTATTGGGTAAAATATAAAACACTATTTTTTGCAATCTGTATTAAACAAGATGTATATGGTTTAAAAGCGAAAGCACGCATTATATAGCAGAATACTGCTGAATAAATCGTCCGTTTTGAGTGATTATTGCCTTGTGCATGAAACTCTGAGTAGTAACGAACATATCTTTGCGTTTATATGGAAAATATCTGTCCCGGTGTACCGGGATCTCGGTTGCTTCAACCGGGATCGCGGTCAGGCGGGATGTCCCGGTCTCCATATAAACACAACTGCGAAAATAACAGTAAATTATATACAAGCCGAGATCCCGGTATACCGGGACGTCCCGGTGTACCTGGATCATATAAACAGGCCCTTAATAAATAAATTTTCGACTGCATTTGACAGCCTTCGTCAGAAAATGAAATACAATATAAACATAATCATGAATAAATTAAACTAACTAATAATTATGCGTGAATAGAACAAATACCAACAATAGTACTAAACAGAATAAAGAAAACTATTGTTGCACAAAATCATGATCGCAGTTAAGACCTCCCCGATTGGTCAACAAAACACCAATCCAAAAATTCTTACATTCTCTGAGACTGTCATGCCTCTGATCAATCAACATAAATTTCAATGCCGAATGATCAACGCCATGACTGTCCAAAAAGTGATTAACAGTACTGTAAGTTATACGTTTATATGCTTAAAGAAAATTTGTCTTTTTTCGTTGAAAAATACTGTAAAGTCGTTGTGGTTGAGTCTATTTCTAGCCGTGTTAGGGATACTTCACACATGATGAGCTTAATGAATAGGTGAAATAGTTAGTTTCGATATAGTCAACCATCTGTACAGATAATGAAACAGGAGTAGAAAGAGTACGTCGTAAGTTAGTCGATTTTTTCGGATAGGTTTGATGTACCTGTTGAATGTATTATCGAGGCTTTAGAAATCTGTCTCAAGAGAAATTGTTCGGCTTTTCGCGGACAATTTTGGTTGCAAAAAAATGGTACAGCTATATGGGACCTAAGAATTCCTGTTCCTATGCCGATATTGTCGCGGAACATATATATGAAGATAAGAAGGTACTAGAATCTAAAGATATGTATCCTGAGTTGAGATCTTGGTTTTAGTACCTTATTCATTTGATTCTTATATATTTACAATTTACAATGGATGTTGGGGGTAGCTCTTTGCATTTTTGGATCTTTCTATTTCCATATCTAATAATTGTTTGAAAACATCGGTTTATAGTAAGCCTACTGACCCACATATATATCTTAATGCAAATTCGTGTCATACGTGGTATTGCCAAGGGTGTAGCTTTGAGATTACGTAGGATATGTTCTAATGAGGATGATTTTAAGGTTAAGAGTAAGGAATATATTAGTTATTTAATCGAGTGTGGCCATGATGAAACACATGTCAAAGAGAAGTTTAGGGAAGTTGCAGATAGGACTCGGGAAGATGCTCGAAAGAGTAGAAAGAAGGTTGAGGGTGGGTATTGTGTGTTTAGTGTTAAATATAATCCCAGAGCGCCTGATATTCAAAAGGTTTTTAAGAAACATCGATCTATTATTGATGGTGATACACGGGCCAAGTCTATTTTACCTGAAAAGGCGATTCGGTTTACGTATAAACGGAATGCTAATTTAAAAGAGCTTTTAGAACCTTCTAATCCGTATAAGAACACCAATAATCAAGATGCGCTATACGCCTATAGGCTGTTATAAGTGTTCAGCAAAGCGTAATTGCTGTAATAATTTTCTTATTACCTTTCATGTAGTTCGGCTAATGTGGTATATCTCGCAGAATGTGTGGCTTGTGGTTTACAGGGGATAGGTTCTGCAGCCGACTTGCAAATTACAAATCCCACATTAAAATTTATGTTGATTGATCAGAGGCATGACAAGTCTCTTTGGATTGGTGCTTTGTTGACCAATCGGGGAGGTCTTAACTGCGATCATGATTTTGTACAACAATAGTTTTCTTTATTCTGTTTAGTACTATTGTTGGTATTTGTTGTTCTATTCACGCATGATTATTAGTTAGTTTAATTTATTCAAGATTATGTTTATATACAAAGGAACTTTAGATTGTATTTCATTTTCTGACAAAGGCTGTCACATGCAGTCGAAAATTTATTAATTAATTGGTTATAGTTGGTTTTGGGTCGTGGCCTGTTATTTTGTTATTTATATATATATATATATATATATATATATATATATATATATATATATATATATATATATATATATATATATATATATATATATATATATATATATATATATATATATATATATATATATATATATATATAACTACAGACGGTACCGTTTCGGCCTTTTGGGCCTCATATATATATATATATATATATATATATATATATATATATATATATATATATATATATATATATATATATATATATATATATATATATACAGTCGAACCTCTATTAAGCGGCCACCCTCGGGGATCGGCTTTGTGGCCGCTTAATAGAGGTGGCCGCTAAATAGAGGTACGCAATAATTAGGCCTTGGGCGTGGTCAAATGTCTATTTATTCAATCATAAATCACCGATGACAGTAATAAGTAGATTTTAGAAAGATCAAGAAGTAATTGTTAACAAAAGAGTTTTCAAACTTGGTCCAAGAACTACACAAAGCGGTAGCAAAAGACTAACAACTTAAATTTGGAAAAGTGCAATATGTTCGACCATATACGTTTACTATTAGCAGTCTATGTTGGCTTAAAATAGTCCTTAATCTGCATTTGTCGCCGCGGTGCATTGAGTTTCAAAGCACAGAGCAAATCATTTGTCTTAGATATTGATTGAGCTAGCTCCTCATATCCGTTATAAATTGCAAAATTTCGCAGATCCTCAGCATGCCCAATTGCCTCCGTCAACGACTCCAGTTCAGGTTCTTGTAAATCTCTGTCATATTCGTCATCGCTTACTGAGTTCGCTGTATCTGACGAAGCGGATAAATCATTTAGATTGTCTCCCAGCAATTCCTCGCGAACAACTTCCCTCCAGTTCGGGTCAGAATTGTCGATGTAGCCAGGACAAACTTCAAGATCGTCTTCGGTCGATATGTACTCTTCTGCAGTACAAGGCACTTCGAATCTGCTCAGAAGTTCCTGAAGATCTTGCAGTTCCTCTCCTTCAAAGGGATCGTCTTCGATAGCGATTTCTTGCGGAGACAATCCCGTCTTCTTGAAGCATCTTTGGATTGTATCAGAGGACACTTCGTCCCAAGCCTGTCTTCCCCATTCGATGGACATAAGAAGATTCACAGATTTCACAATGTCGCTCGCACTCTTAGTGGACCCGTCGACTTGACCACATACATAGCGAAGCAATCGCTTTTTGTACTTAACTTTCCAGTTGGCAATGATACCAGCGTCCAGTGGTTGAGTCTTGGATGTGGTATTCTTTGGCAAAAACACAATGTTTATGTTCGAAAAGCTGTCCGTCAAGCTTTGTGGATGACAAGGGGCATTATCCATAAACAGCAAAATACGTCTGTTCTTTCGCTTCAATTGACGATTAAGTTTTGACAAAACTTCAGTCATAATACCCGTGTTCATCCAGGCTTTGGCATTTGAAAAATAGTTGCATTTGGACGGACGCTTGTTGTCCTTTAAATGCTTGAAGCATCGCGGTTTTGCAGACTTCCCGATAACAATGGGATCTTCCTTATCCCCTACGGCATTAACAAAAAATGCCCACGTGATGCGCATCTTTGCGTTTTTGCCGCCACTGCATCTTTTTCCTCTTTCGCTGAGAGTCTTCTCAGGAAGACCACGCCAAAAACTTCCAGTTTCATCCATGTTCCACACATCTTCTTTCTTCCATCCTCTGGTGATTTCTCCTGCCCTTTCACTCCAGCTTTCAACTGTTTCCGGTCTCACGCCTCCCTCTTCGCCTGCCACGGTCATATTGCATATGTTATGTTGTTTCTTGAATTTTTCCAGCCAACCATTTGATGCTGTAAAACCTATCATTTCTAGCCTTTCTGCTATTACTAGGGCCTCTTCTTGAAGCATTGGTCCGGAAACTGGTATGTTAGAGTTTCTACACATGGTGTACCACTCCCCGCACGGGTTCGTTCACATCCGAATATTTGGCTGTGCGCTGTCGCTTTTGCTGACTTCGTTTATCAGTGCTTTCGTGCAAAGCAAGTATAGATGCCTTGTTTTTTATGATGGTTTGGATCTGTGTTCTTCCAGTTTGAAAGTGTTCTGCTATTTTTCTGGCTCCGAGATCAGGGTGATCTTTAGCAAATCTGATTACGGCAACTTTTTCAGACAGGTCAAGACATTTGCGCTTGTTCGTGAAGGTTGAGCAGCGATCGGTTGGACAGCTGTTACTGTGGCCGGTCTTCAGCTTTGTTTTAACACCAGCTTTACATGTTGCCTGTTCTTTTATGTTCTCGGTTGCATCTTTGCAAGAATGACAAAAGGACACACTTGAGCCAGCTTTCCAACCAGGTGTCTCTTCAGGAGCGGCAGTGGAACAGGTAGCTGACCTGTTACATACAGCTTTTCTGCAACTCAAACATTCGTAATTTGTTTCACTACCACACGTTTGACAAAATGCGGTACTCGTCAACTCAGACATTTCCAATTGAATACCTTACATTGCTATGGCGCTTTACCTCCCAACTGTAATGCTACACTCATTTCCGTTCACACCTGTATACGTCTTAATTCTGCCAGCCAAAAGATCAGAAATATATAGCATAGAAATGTCCTCCACGGAAACATTTAAAGTAATTTCGTTTATCAGAGGCTATCATGCATATATGGACATCTGGGTGCCAAACGTTGAAGAAGAACATGATCTTAAGCGAGAACCAAGTAACAAAGAGGACTCTAATGCTGTGGCAGTTGTTCGCGAAAGCTTGCACGAAATGGACGAAAATCTTAGTCTTGGATCAGTTCAACGTGCAATGCGACGTCGTCATGATATATCTACCGAAAAACGATACTCGCATCCGAATGAAATGAAGGAGGACTTTGAAATCATTGGACATGTTCCAAAATTAATGGCAATCTGGCTCACAAAGTTTCTTAAACGAGCGGCGAACTCCGGTAAAGCAGTGGTCAAGGGAAAGCGTGTGAGGTGGCGGCTATGGTTTGGAAATTCCCTGTGAATTTCATTTCACAGGAGATGCCTTTTCAATCAGTTGGCTAAAGGCAAAGTTAAAAAAGGAGGGATTTGAGGCGAAGTAATAGAGCGTTTCTATGCAACGCAAACACCGACACTTTTGTTGCTTACAATGCTTTGAATTTAATGACCTGTAAAGTTGAGCGAGGTGTCAAGTGACATGTGTTGAACATTAGTTTTAAGTGTTATTAAGTAAATAAAGCAAATTATTAAACATTAGCGGCGCGTTTTCACTAGGCAATTTTTCTAGCTTAACATTCCTTTTGTTTTTAATCTCCTGACTGTAGTATATATTGTCTGGCTGTTTTCACTGTGAAATTTGAGGTGTTTATAAGTCAGATGGATTTAATTACATCGCGCTTTTAATTCATTTGAAAAACGGCGAGAGAAGAAGCACATCTCTCTTGTTGGTAGTTGCCGTTCTCATTGGAAGAAAAAAGCGTTTCCTTAAAAATCTGCTATTACTTTCCCTTCAAATGAGGAGGAGAAGACGAATCGCATCTTTTCTTGCAATACAGCAACACAATCGTGGCAATATTCGTCGCCGCAGGAGAACAAGGAGATTGGTCTGGGTATATCCAAGGGCTCAGTTTTGGTTTGAACAATTGCTAGTGAATCATAATCAAGATCATCTGTGGCGTGAGCATTTCCGAGTAAGCAGGGCACATTTTATTTCATTTGTGTAGTACTGTTGGTCCGTATATGAGGAAGCAAGATACGATATTTCATGAAGCAATCACAGTAGAATAGTCTTGACAGGCTTCTGTCAAGAAATGCGCAGTGATTGGCCGCGGCATGTAACATGACAACTTAAACCATGTTTGTATGTGGTATAACTTGGTGCGATATCCGGCATTTTGCGCCAGAGATTTCGGCATTTTGTCTAATGAAAACGCTTTGCATTTTTAACTCGCTTAAATATTTTTTAACTGTTTGCACTGCCACTTCCTGAATTCTTACGTTAAACTAGTTTTTTGAAAGAGTTGTGCCAAATAAATCATGCAAGCTGGCCGTTTAATAGAGGTAATAACTTGTATAAAACATCATTTGGGACCGCTCATAGGTGGCCGCGGCCGTTTAATGGAGGTGGCCGTTTAATAGAGGGATATTTTATAGTAATTGTATTACAAATATTTTGGGACTTTGATATGCGGCCGTTTAATAGAGGGTGGCCGCTTAATAGAGGGCCGCTTAATAGAGGTTCGACTGTATATATATATATATATATATATATATATATATATATATATATGTATGTATAGGTTATTGAACCGACCGAGGTCAATTAGTTGTTTAATAAGCTATTGAATGCATTAAAGATCAATTTCAATAGATTATTATTTTTATTTAAATTACGTACGTCAAAGTGAAATCTCTATGGGCTTTGCGATTTACATAAAATTGCTGGGCAATTAGAGACTCGTGGTCAGTGAGAATTTTAGGGAGCAACATGTAATTAGGATGGATGCCTCCGATAGTGACGAGGAGTTTTGGATAACTCAAAGTACATCGTTTTCGCGAAAAGATGAGGAAGGTTCGAGTGTGGGCTCGGAGCAGTTTGATGAAAACAGATTGGTAAAAACTACTGCAACAAATCGTGATGAATGTGAAGCAAGGAAGAGTGTAGAAGGCCGTTATGAAGACAATTGTTGTTTACCTGGTTTGGTTGACGACGTTCTTCAAGGAAATTTGGATAGTTTTCTGGATGACGTTGAAGAGCCGAAACGAAAGAAATTGTGCAGTGAAAAGTCTGAGCAAAGTAATGAAGATTGTGGCGAACGCGTTAGTGGGAAGTGCGTGTTTAGTCGGTGTAATTTCTATTTTGGAAAGAATTAAGGCACGAGTGAATAAAACAGTAATAGTTGCGTGTTTATTTCTTGATAAAATGAGTTGTTTTTGTTCGTTTGGGTCGTGCATTTTGTGCTATGACTGGAAACAGTGCTGTATACAGGTTATAGCACCGTGCTATATGCAGTATATAGCACCGTGCATTCTGTGTGTTTGCTCCCTTTGTTGTTTGTATTGTGCAGTTCACTCAGCCCCGCTCTCCCCTGGGAATATTCAAATTCCGCCCCCTACTTTTAGGACACTAAATGACATATTCGGGATATTAGCGATATATATCCCGCGGTAGATCAAACAAAACCGACTTAGTTGGGTAATAAATATATATATATATATATATATATATATATATATATATATATATATATATATATATATATATATATATATATATAGGTATAAGAAAGAACTTCTTCAGGCAAAGTATACAAAACAGTATTTATTTCCAAACGTTTCGCCGATTAGGGCTTCTTCAGTGGAATAATCTGTGATAAAAGATATCGTCCTCTATATATACAATTTAGTTTAAAAGTGAAACAAAAGAATAATACAATATGTAAATATAAATAAAACAAAGACTAAATAGAAAGTGCTCTTCCTATACATCCGTTCATAATATTCGTGGAATGTTTCTTAATTTCAAGTGCTTCTATTGTTTTACGTTCGTTAAAATATTTAATATTAGCGTGTAGTATTTCCCATATAATAGGGGAATTATCTATTTGATTACCGTAGCTATGTGTCTTTAAATGACTAAAAACTGTCTGTGTTTTCATGCTAAGATGTTCCTTAACTCTAGTCCCAATGCTTCGTCCGGTTTCACCAATATAGACTATATGGCAATGCGAGCAAGTAATACGATAGACACAGTGTTTGGTATTGCACCGATTTTCTTTCACAGCCAGTATGCATGTTTTACAATTTTCCGGGCAGTTTTGCTTCTCTCTTGGTGGTGCGAAGACTCGTGACAACGTCTTTCCGTTCATAAAATGGACCCTGATACCACTTATTCCAGAACGGCGAACAACCGCCAAAGCGCGTCGCTTCATTTCTTCATTGATATACGGTAACTTAAGACAGATGTTTTTTTCCGCATGTTCTTCCTTACGCACAGGTGCGGTGTGTAACGTATGTCTGATGACCGCTTTCACAAACCTTTTCGGGTATCCATTTTTAAGAAATATGCGTGTGATTGTGCGAAGAGATTTCGTTCTCGACGAGGGATCTGTTGAACGTGAAATAGCTCGTCTTGTTTCTCCCACCAAAATAGCACGCTTCGAGGATATCGAACCATGACTATCCCAAGGTGTAATGGATTCACTATGGATGGGTTTAATGTAAAGCGTAGTGGTAAATGTTTTTTGATAGAATCAAATAAAACCATTGTGTCTAAGAATGGTATTTGATTATCCTTAGGCAATTCAATTGTGAACTTGATGGCGGCGTTCAGGTTGTTGACTACGGACAATAGATCCTCAGGAACAATTGTATTCGACATCCACACTACAAAAATATCATCAATATATCGCTTTAAGATAACTGATCCATAATATATATCAAGTATCTGTGAGTCGAGTTCGTTCATATATATGATGGCAAGTGTTGGGGCAAGGTTGTTGCCCATAGCGAGACCAGTCTTCTGGCTGTAGCCTTTACCTCTGATTAATACGACGTCACTTGTCACACTTAATCTGAGAAGTACTTCGAAATCTTCACCACTCAAAGCGAATAAACCAGTATCTGATTTATGTTTCAGAAAGAAACGCTTTACAGTGGTGAAGACTCCCGGGGTGTCAATGTTTATGTCTTCTAGTGGTATCGAGCCATACAGGTTACAAACATCAAGACTACAGAAACCATGAACTTCTCCTTCGATGTCAGATAGAAACTGCACAAATTCCTCGGTGTTTTTGAGATGGGAAGGAACGTATTTCAATAGAACGTTTAGTTTGTTGGCGAGGTATTTTGATAAATCAGTACCTGGAGTATCTGTAGCAGCATGTATTGGTCTACCTTTTAACGTTCCTTCTTTGTGATCTTTTGGTAAACAATATACAGGACATGGTAGTGGTTCGCTGCAAATATTAGACTTTATTTTTCGATATAATTTAGGATGTTTTTTCTAATAATAAATATATATATATATATATATTTCACAACTGGTCCCGGTTTTGTCTTAAAATGTATGTATTCCAACACTCGAAATTTTCCTTCACCATAAATCCTTTCAACATGTAGTTTGATCGAGTGAAATGCCAAATATTACCTATATTACTATATATATATATATATATATATATAGTAAAAATTCAAAGACTCAACAGTTGTGACTAGACATTTTATTACTAGTTAGTTTCGTGCCACACGCAAATGGTGTGGTACTCTTCAGATAAAATGGTCTAATGGTCTAATGGTCTTATATATAATATATATATTAAAATCGTTTCGTTAACAAACACAAGTGTTCTATATAGATAAAAGTTTCAATAAACAACCAAAAGAAACAACATTTGAAATAAGATGTAGTAAAACCAAAAAAAAAAAAAAACAAAAAAAAAAAAAAACCATTCGTATAAAACCACTTCGCTTTATTGTAAGCTTAAAAAAAAAAAAACAAAAAAAAACAAAAAAAAACAAAAAAAAAAAAAACAAAAAAAAAACCATTCGTATAAAACCACTTCGCTTTATTGTAAGCTTTTCAGGTGCGTGTATATAATGGGTGTACATTATATGTGTGTGTGTGTTGCTTCAAAAGCAACGTTTAAAAACTTTATTTAATAGTAATGTTTCGGGGCACTGCCCCTTCTTCAGGTTCATATATATATATTTATTATATAGATGAGAGTGTTTTACTAAGAAATATGACATATTTTCCATATCCTCACTAGTGAAGATATCGATCACGTGATTAAACATTTTCCCACCTTTTGTAGTGAATCTATATAATAAAAAGAAAATTATAAGGTGGCTTGAAGATATGAATTTTATCTTCTCGTAGAAAAAACAATATTTTACTCATTCGCTGCGCTCATTCGTAAAATATTGTTTTCACCACTCGAAGATAAAATTCATATCTTCGCACCACCGTGTAATATTCTCTCTATCTCTCTCTATCTCTATCTCTCTCTATCTCTATCTATCAATCTATCTCTCTCTCCAACGTCGTAAGCTTGCTCAATATCTCCTGCATGGAAACACTTTTACTCATCAATTGCGACACCAACTCGTTGACTAAGTGTGACGGTGCACCTCACCACCACCGCTGTCTGTACTCCTGGGCTGCGAATACGAACCAACAACCTCCATCACGTCATCCTGCCTGACGTCACTAGACTCGTGGCGTAGCAACGTCTGTTTTGGAAACACTTGTGTTGTTGTTGTACTTCCGGCGGGTGTGGGCGACCTTCCTGAGTCGATATCAAGGCTGAATCGGACCTGTTCTTCGGTATCCTCCCTTGTCGCTTCGACACCCCTCCCGCCTGAGGCGTTTTCTTCAGCTGCGCACTCGCCTCCAGATTGACGAGTCCCGGAGCCGACTTGTTCCTAGGTATGCGCGGCCTTTTAGCTTTCTCCTCGATCAACGGATGGCGGGATTTCCCCAGCTTCAATTGCGCATCAAGGTTGAGGGCCTGGACCGGGATGGAGGTCTGAGCTCTCTCTCTCTCTCTCTCTCTCTCTCTCTCACACTGTTGACCATGCAATTATTTTTAAAAAGTTGAATTTATATGGTGTGGGAGGGGAATCGTTAGAATGGTTCTCCTCTTATCTCTGTAACATATTACAGCGTTGCATGGTTAATAATATATTGTCACAGTCTCGGCCCATGTCAACGGGTGTTCCACAGGGATCTACCCTCGGCCCTCTTTTATTTTTGGTATATGTTAACGATCTCCCCAATTGTTTAGAGCACACAGCTCCCGGTATGTATGCTGATGATACTCAGATTACTGCGACTGCAGAAACCGTATATGAGCTTGAAAACCTGCTTAATAAAGATATTGAGAATTTGAATATTTGGCTTTCGGTAAACGGAACTAAAACTGAGTTTATCATCATAGCTTCTAAATACAGATTAAAGCAATTACTGGGTGACCCCAAGATAAAGATGAATCATGAAATTATAAAACGTGTTTCTAAAGCAAAATTACTAGGAGTTGTGAAACTAACTTGGGAGGATCACTTAAATGAAATAATTATATACCAAAGGTATTGAAGGGTCTTCGTATGCTCAGAGAATTACGATCTATTCTAACATTCTCTCAAATGAAATCCTTGTATCAATCTCTGGTGCAGTTACCTCATTTTGATTATTGTAGTACCATCTGGGGTAACTGTGGAGTAGTCTTAAGAAATAAGCTTCAAAAACTGCAAAATAGGGCTGCTCGGATTATTACCAGGTCTGGATACGAGGTGAGATCAGCTGAGATTTTAGCATCACTTGGGTGGTGTGACCTCGAGACCAGAAGAAATCGACAAAAAGCCACAGTGATGTACAAAGTAATCAATGGTATTGCTCCAGATTACTTACAAGAACTGTTTCTGCCAGTAAATGAGGCACATAATTATGATTTACGTTTCTCTGATACGAACGTTGAAATTCCACAACCTCATGCTGAATACCTCAAGCGCAGCTTATCTTACGGTGGTGCTCTCTTAATCTTATGGAACAGTTTACCATCAACTATAAAAAGTCTTTCAACTGTGAATAATTTTAATAATAAAATTAACACCTATACTTTTCAACTGATGAATTGTAGCTTTTTCCATTTTAATTTGTAATTATTTAAGTAGATTTGATCATGTTACGGCTTACATGAAAAGCAATTTATATATAATTGATGTAATTACCGTAATTAAATAAAGTTCTATCTCTCTCTATATCTCTCTCTGACAACCAACCAATAAAGAGAGTAACTACTGCAAAGCACCTGAGGGTATTTAGATGATAATTTAGCTTGGCACGAACAAATTAATCATATTAGTAAAATAGTAGGTCGCTCCATAAACTGCCTCAAGCAAGCACAAAAATTTGTTCCGAAGAACATATTGTTGGTCATCTACAATTCACTTATCTTGCCAATATTTGATTATTGTGATGCCGTATGGGCAAATTTGAATAAGGGCCTTTCCAGCAAATTACAAAAACTGCAAAATTGTGCATTATTACTTGCATCATTACTTTTCAAGGATACGATGTCAGGTCAAGCGATTAATTAAATTAAACTAAATTAATTAAACTAAATTAATTAAACTGGGATCAACATGTCTTTCAGAAGAAGTAAGAGGATATGTGTTATTATGAATAATATCATTAGTGGCACTGTACCTGACTACCTTAGCCAAATGTTTATGAAAAGTGATGAAATTAACTCATATAGGCAAAGGTTAAGAGAAAGTGATGATAATTTAATTATTACTCGTATTCCAAAAACGGAGTATTGTAAGAAACGTTTTTCCTATAGAGGTGCAAAACTTTGGAACTCACTTCCAAATGAGCTTAAGCTCTTGCACTTAGTCAATCTTCTTTATTTTTCTAAATACATTTTTTTTAAAAAATTCAAAATTGTAAAAATATTTATTTTTGTATTAATTAAGTTAGTTGAAATAATTACTGTTAGAATTAGATAGCAATTTATATATCTTTAATAATACGGCTTTCATGTAAAGAAGTTTAATTTGTAACTTATTGAAATTACCGTATTCAAATAAAGGTGAAATTCAATTCAAAATTCTCTCTCTATCTATTTCTCTCTCTCTTTCTCTCACGTTCATTGCTATAATTTTCCTATCAAAATGGAAAATGCATCAGGAGGGCTAAAGCTGATTATTACCAATCACAAATAGAGAATAATATTTGTAACTCAAAGGCCATCTGGAAAACTATAAATCAACTAACTAAACGTAAATCCACCAATACCAGCTCTATAAATTAACTGAAAGTAGGTGATTTATCAGTTACTGAGCCTTTTGATTTCTGTGAGGTCTTAAACAACTATTTCACTTCAATAGGAACTAAACTTGCTTCAGACCTACCAGACGGAAATAGTCACTTTGAATCGTATACTGGTATTTTCCCATCAAAATGGAAAATAGGAAAAATATTTCCCCTATTTAAAGCAAATGATCGTACCAATCGACAGAATTATCGACCAATTTTCTGTGTTGTCAGCAGTATCAAAAATATGTGAAAGGGTTGTATATAATCAGCTCTATGCCTATTTAATGAAACATGACATATTAACTACGTACCAGTCAGGGTTTCGTTCCGTTCACTCTACAGTACCGTCACTGCTCTATTGGAAGCCACAAACGAATGATGTCTAAACATTGACAAAGGTATGATCAATATTGTTGTTTTTTGGATCTTGCTAAAGCATTCATTATTTTATTGAAAAAAGAGCTTTGCGGTATTGGAGGAACAGCCCTTGATTGGTTTGAATCGTATTTATTAAATAGGCAGCAGCAGTGCATTGTCGAAGGTAACATTTCAAAGCCACAAACAGTTAATTGTGGTGTGCTGCACAGGGATCCATTTTAGATCCACCACATATGTATGCTGATGACACCATGCTAAATGCTGCTGCAATATCTACTTCTGAATTACATTTCAAAGTAAACGAACTAAGATTTAGAAAATATCAGAAATTGACTGTTGTCAAATAAGCTAAGCCTAAATGTTGCGAAAACCGAATTCATGTTCTTCGGAACTGTTTTCAGATTGTCTAATTTAGGTAGAAATTTTCTAAATACTATTGGTGAAAATGAAATAAAGAGAGTCAAAAACACAAAATACCTAGGGGTATATTTAGATGAAAATCGTACATGGGACGAGCACATTGATAAACTCTGCTCCAAAGTTAATCGTTCTATAAGTGGTCTAAGGCAGGCTAGTGATTATGTGGCATTAGATATGTTAAAAATGATGTATAATGCCCTGATACAGCCTGTCTTTGACTACTGTGGTGCTGTGTGGGGCAATTTAAACAAGGTCTTGCCAGCAAAATCCAAAAATTACAAAACCGTGCGGCCCGAATAATTACTTTTCAAGGCTATGACATGAGATCAGCAGATATCCTAGAACGACTAAATTGGGATAATTTAGCTTTGAGAAGAGATAAGAGGCTTAGCACCTTAATGTACGATACGATTAATTGTAGAGTTCCAAAATATCTCAGAGATCTATTCTCATTGAACTCTGAAGATAACCCATACAAATCTCGTCTAAGGGAAAATGCCGTTAATGTGTCAATGAGTTATATTCCAAAAACAGAATATTATAAAGCGTCATTTTTGTACAGGGGAGGAAAAAATTGGAACTCTCTTCCCCTGGATTTAAAAACTGAAAAATCTAAAACAATATTTAAAAATAAGTTGTTAATGGGCTCTAAAGCTTCCGCTTCAATCTCATTGTATTTTAAATTGTCTATTTAATTAGTTAGTAATTTAAATCAATCTCTATCTCTCCTGTGGAACACCACATATTAGCGTTCTTTGTTCAGATAAGTAAGTGACCATTTATAATACAACTTTGAACACGACTATTAATATATGACTTAAACCAATTCAAAGATGGTTTGCTAACACCCTAAAGGGATAGTTATGGATTAGAATGTCATGATCAACTGTATCAAAAGCTTTAGTCAAATATAAATAAACCACTGAGTTTAGCCTTAAGCCATCCCATCGTAGCGTCCTATAAAGCTGTTGCTGAAGAGTGTAAAGGCCTAAATCCGGATTGAGGTTTGGATAGTAGGTTATTTATGTCAACATATTCATAGAGTTGGTCATATTATTCTCTCAAAAACCTATGCTACATGCAAATTGGTATTGTACCGATGGCGCTTGTGTAAACGCCCAAAGTAAAAAAAAAAAAAAAAAGTTTAAAAATAAATTATAAATTTGGTAAATATTAATAAAGGCGTAGAATCTGCCTCCTCCGCAGGCTCTTAATCGGGAGTGGGCAGGCGGAGCGGCGCAGGCTAGCAATAGAGTGCCAGCAATGGTTGATGGGAAGGTGATAAAAACAAGGGTTGATGGGAAGGCTATAAGTGAGAATTTTAGAGCCTGCGAAATCGTGTGTCGAAACAATGCAAATTTGATCGAAACATTGCAAATTGGCTTTGGAAATGGCGAAGACGCGAAGTCGCTTGACAAACTTGGAGCTAGAGATGGGAAATACGCCGATGCCATATTGGTCTATATAAATAGCTCTTTGTAGGTGAAAACCGCGTGTGATTATCGTATTCGAGTGTTAAATAACAGCGCACGAGTGTTTATATATTTAAACGGCGATGTACCGCCGAGTGTTTTACCAGCTTCTCGAGTGCCGTTATAACGGCATATATTGTATTTTATAATCGATATATACACTGTAAAGGTGGAAATCATTCAAACTCAGGTACGTCGGTAGTAATAGCACATAGCAATATAATATAATATAATAGATCAGTCATCACCCACCCTTGTTTACAGCTTTGACAACGTTACGCCTCCATAGTTATGCAATTTAAACTATATTTTGTCAGTGTTTGACCTGGAATAATTTACTATATCCTACATATTTCCTCTACAAAGCATATTAATATTCATATAAAGCAAAAGTGTACTGGTATTTTGGCAATTGTAGCGCGTATATGTTCACGCGAATAATTTAAAAATTGTCATCGAACTATTGTATTTTACCTATAAATCTTTAATTTAAACGTCATCGACAAGTATCTTATATTGTCTTGGTGCAATTCCTGTCTCTAGCTGCAAATCCCATTCGCTGATCTCTATATAGAGATTACTCAAATTAGTGGCCATTACACTTGCGGCTAAATCGAGGAATGGCACATCACTCGACGCCATCTTGAATTCAGCGCAAAGGCCTGGAAACCAAGTGTATTTCCCACAAAGCAACTATGGTTTATTTAAAATGACAGCAATCATAACATAATAATAATAGTAATAATCACAATAGTAATTTGATAGTAATAACACAAATAATATTTAACCAATTAATCCCCCATATGACAAGTACGTGCACAAGTACATGAGTTATCTTGTGATGACAGCACAATTAAACAGTAAATACTGTAGCTCTATCTTGAACTAAGGGTGACGTTTATATAAATATCCCGAATTTAAAACATAGTCCTAACCCCAACCTAACCTTAATCCTAACCCTGAACCTAATACTGATCCTAACTCTTTAATTTACTTCTCATATTAACATCAACAACTTTAGCAGAGGTGATGCTTTTGAATGTTGCACTCCGCCATTGGCTACAAAGCAGTGGAATAGAATATCTATACAATTCATGTCCAACCTGCCTAACGATGTCAATATATCGCTATGTCTCAATATATCGCTATCAATATGTCATTTTAAATAAACCATAGTTGCTTTGTGGTCTCAAATGGACCCAGTTTCCTGCTCGATCAGGAAAGGGCTAGTAATTATTATTACTATTATTTTATTTATTATCATTTTAATATTATAAATACATTACTATTATTATTATATTTTTATTTAATATTATTATCATCATTACTATCAGGGTCATAGCCAGAAAGCTATCATTTTTAATTTTCCCTGGAAATACACTTGGTTTCCAGGCCTTTGCGCTGAATTCAAGATGGCGTCGAGTGATGTGCCATTCCTCGATTTAGCCGTAAGTGGCCATTACAGAGAACACCATTTTGGATGCAGGATTTCCCAGTCGCTTCTCGCTCTCTCCCCTTCCCGTCGTTCCTCGCGCGCCTTCCTACGCGAGCGACTGGGGACGAGGCAGGCGTAGAATGGTAAGGTCGTGCAAAAAAGTGTAGCGGCCAAGGCCGATACAGTTCCTATACGCGCCTGGAATTGTTCGACTTTAAACTGAAACAAGACGCCCGCTAGGCGTTAACTCGGGCTACTTTAGCCTGCGCAGGGAACTATGTCAATAGGGTATAACCACTGATCTCAAAAATAGAACTGGATTGAGATTTCTATTATATCTGATGAGCTTATTTTGAAGCTTGCATATTTGCATAGTGTAAAGTGACGAGAGATCATTAGAAGCTCCGAGTTTGCAAGCAAATCAAACTGTGACGCTCGCGAAATAGGTTTAGTGTCTGGCAAATATAGTTTCTTTGTTAACATTAAATGCATAAAATCTTGAACCTAATTTGACATCTCATATTAGGCTTCTCTCACTGGATAATTAGAGCCAACGGCGGCCATTACTAAGGGACCAAAGTCGCAGTAAATCTGTAGGTAGGCCATGAATCGTTTTACCCAGCAATTTGAAAAATGTCTTCTGGTCCTCTTTATAGTAAAATAATTTTATTTGGTCGATGGTAAGAGCACTTAATCCAACAAAAAACCTCATAGGATCCTCAGTTGGTCCCTTAGTAATGGCGGACTTCCGGCTTCATTATCTGAACAATAGTTGCTCGATCCAGTCTTCTTTCGAGATCAGTGGGTATAACTGCGAGTCAGCCATTATCGCAACATGAAAGGAAAATAAAAAGAGACTGCCAAAACCTAGACTCGGTGCTACAACAGGTAGCCAGAGTAATAAACCTAAAACAAAGGATTTATGCATGGTGAGGTACAGCCTGACATTAATCGGCACAGATAATTTGTTAACCGTTTTGAAGTTTGCCAAGTTTCCAGACCATATCTCATCAACCATATCTTGATTGACCAACTATGATTACATATAGTGATAGCTTTATTAGCAATCCAAATGCAATCCACTTGCAATGCTTTATATAACTAAAACTTCTACTAATAAAAATACTGATATAAAACAAGCGTCGGCACTGATATAAGTTTTTCATTGGTACGAGCTTTCGGCTGTCAGACTACAGCCTTCAACGGGTTAAGAAAAATATGGAAATCTCCACCTATATAAGGATAATGTGTTATTGTTTCTTTAGTAGAATAGCATATTGTCCTGGAAGAGGCTTCGAGTTGTTGTCGGCTTCTTTCGTTAATCCGGTGTGCCAAGATTCAAAAGTCTTACGTGTTCGATAATTGCCTCTATCAATAATCCGTCCGTTTTCAAAATCAATGACAATAAAAACTTATATCAGTGAACGCTTGTTTTATATCATTATGTTTAAACCTGATATCGGCTCGTATATTTTTAGTCTAATAAAAATACTGGTAACTGAAAAAAGGTATATCATAATGATGTCATAATCATTTGGTAAAACTGCATTATGGTATGCCCGAGATTACGTGGAAAAAACCAGAACTGCACTTTTAAAACTTCACACAACAATTTGATAATGGAACAAATGCACTTCATGCTTTTTGCAAGTATGGTACTAGTTCTGGTTTTCATGACCACCAAAACGTCCCATGTTTTAAATCGAAAATTATAGTGTTTCTTTATAACATCAAAGAGGTGTGATAATAATAATTGTGATAATGAAAATAATAATAATCAGATGATACATAGACGATCGTCAAGCTCATATCCTCAAAAAAATAGTCCCATACATGAATCAAAACTGTAACCTTCTGATTGCTGGTGAGACGCTCTAACCATTGAGCTACCGAGACTCAGAAGGAGAGCGGATATTACAATGATGTACGATTGAGGAGAAATTTCCTAAACAAGTAACTAGACTCCAATATAAACACCAAGTAACTTGTTTCCATAGAAACAGGCCCTTTTAACAACTACAAAAAATTGTCAAGAATACACCTGTGGTTGATAGTCTGTTGGGCTGGTTTGCACTGTCAAAGTTTCTTTGATCGAAGTAGATTGAGCATGTTCTAATTTGATGAATGAACTTCAAAGGAACTGCACAGTCTTTGAAAGATGTTTACACTATCAAACACTTTGATCAAACTATATTTTGATCAAAGAAACGTTGATAGTATAAACCAGCCTTAAACCCTGGTTTACACTGTCACTATCAAAATTTATTTGATCAAACTATCAAACTGTATAGTTTGATCAAAGTGTGTGTCAGTGTAAACACGTTTCAAAGTTCTGTGATCAAATTAGAACTCAAAGAAACTTTGACAGTGTAAACACCAGCCTCAAATGAATCTAAATTGTCAACTGAGATAAAGAACATTTTGAGAGTCTCATTTACAAGTAAAATATCAAGTGAAACAGGGTTCTTCGATGGCAACATGTTTCCTGATTTATTAGGCAAAATATGTGAATGTACTGCATATAGTCACTTAATGATCAATGATCGACGATATCAGTAAATATGAAACAAGACGCCCGCTAGAACGCATATTGCCTGCGGAGATGGGTATTCATTGGTGGCATGTTAGACAGTTGGAATTAGAAAACCCGCTCACTTGTCTTATATTACAAAAGATAATTTTTAATGCATTGATTTCTGTAATCAGGCACTGGAGGAATTGTGCAGCGCTCGTTTAAAGTGGGAAACTTTTAGAATCAGGCGTCTACACGCAGGCTAACCCCCCCCCCCCCCCCGCACGCAGACGAAATTTAATGTAAACATTAAACACGGCAATGCCATTTTTTCTAATATCTGTTCGATTGAAGGTCTTCGTGTGTCAAAATTTATATAAAAATCAACGGCAAAGTATACGAAACATATCTGTTACGAAATTACATCGGTTTAATGGATATAAAAGCATTACATCATCGGGTAAACGGTATCCGGTCGTTTCGCCCCCTAGTCGTTTCGCCCCCAGTCGTTTCGCCCCCAACTCAAAGTCGTTTCGCCCCCAACTCAAAGTCGCCCCCAACTCAAAGTCGTTTCGCCCCCAACTCAAAGTCGTTTCGCCCCCAACTCAAAGTCGTTTCGCCCCCAACTCAAAGTCGATTCGTTATTTGTAAAATAACCAGAGACAATAAACGATCAAGACGAAGTGCTGTCTCAGTGAATGGTTTTTCTCAAAACAAAGCGTGTCCATGTTTTTTTGTCAATAACAAGCGAATCATCCAATATATACCAAGCGCTATATGTTTCAGTGTTACAATAATATAACCGATCAAGAATTCGCTCATTTGTCTTTGAGCAATAGAATAACATTTGTCAAAATAAAGCGTGTCTGTGTTTTTTGTCAATAACAGCGAATCATCAATATACTCAGCGCTATTTCGGTCGTGATTTATTTTTGTCAACCAGACAATAAATTATCAAGACAAAGTTGAGTTGGCGGCGAAACGACTTTGAGTTGGGGGCGAAACGACTTTGAGTTACGACTTTGAGTTGGGGGCGAAACGACTTTGAGTTGGGGGCGAAACGACTGGGGGCGAAACGACTAGGGGGCGAAACGACCGCAATTCGGGTAAACGACGAATAGATCTTGAAGCCATGTCCTTTGATTTTAAAGACGAGTCTCGCTTTAATCGCTTACGTATTTTCTTATATAACATCTGATCTTCACATTTTAAACGGAGTTTCATGGATAAATGTCAACACATGGTTTAATATGCGGTAGTGTAGCAGCTCCAATAAGATGATTTCCTATTGGTTTAGTCGTTTAGACAGTAATTAATATTTCCATGTCCTTCCGCCTTCGCTTCACGATTGATCTCTCATCTGTGTTTCTCTCGTCTTGCAGAGAATCTTTGCAATGGTTTGCGGGTTTACAGGTCTCGGAAAACTTTTCCAACTGCGATTTATTGCCAATAAAACGAAAGTTCGAACTCGTCTCAAATATTCGCTCGCATTGCCTTGCAACGACTATATACAGGGCCGTCGAGAGCCAGAACGGGCCCCGGGTCATAATTTGCGCGCGGGCCCCCTCCGATATTTTTAGTTTCAATAGCGTTATCTTGAAGTGAACAAACCAAACGCAAACCATCGGGACCGGAAGCGCAGACGAATTAATTACGTGTAAGTAAATTAATTACGTAGACTACTGACTACACAGCCGGTTTTCCCTAGTTGTTTTTAAAATTTTGTATAGTTGAATCTCAAAAACTTAAAACGTATCTTAAATTCAAAGAAGAACCTAGTGATGGAATTGTTTATGGCTCCCTTGTTTCAGTTGTTTGTCTGTATCGACGCGTGAATGCGGCAATCTTGAAATTTGAACCTTTGAGAAGCTTAACGCTAATCCAGTGAGTTGTAACGTTAAGTCCAACTAAAAGTAAGTTTATCAGAAAGCTGAAAGAAGCAGGGTCGACTGTATGTTTTGGCCTGTAGAAATCAACAGCTACAAAATATTTCCGTTGACGTAAATTTTATGACCCCGAACATTTTGCAATGCTGGGACGGGGGCCTGTAACTCCGTTAGTTTTGAAAAAATACTATATATTATTATTACGAATAATAAGCCTTTGCCAGGACCAGAAAGTTTCCCAGCCAGCAGCAAGTTTTTGTTGATTAATAATATAATATATGATATCTTCATGGCCGGGCCCCAGGGTAATTACCCCGCCTACCCCCCCGCCCCCCCCCTCTCGACGCTACTGACTATATATGTTGTCATGTTGGCGTTTCGTCCACGGTTCTGCGAGTTCTTTATTTAATCTATCATCTGTGTTTCTCTCGTCCAGTTATCCAGGAGAGAATCTTTGCATTAGTTTGCGGGTTTACAGGTCTCGTAAATGCTTTTCCGACTGCGATTCATAATTGACAACAAGTGAACAAGGATGAACTGAATATTTGCATACATTAGTTAATTTCGCAACCATTTCTTGCATGTTTCGCAAAGCCTATCGGGATGACGTAATGCAGATTCTCGACATAAAAACGGAAAATAGAGCCCGCTACCACAGTCAATAAGGTTGGCGTACGAGCTTGGGCCATCTGTGGTCTTCCATGACAGATTTCAGACATGAAATAATTTTGCCGGTTAATAAGGTTTTTATTATATATTTTTAAGATTTTTTCATTGTTTTAGACCGCTGCTCGCAAGGCTCGGAAATTAGTTGAATTGTGAAACTGCAGCTCCTGGGAACGAGTTTGAAGAAAAGCAATATGGCGAACGCCATCGGAAGGTTGTCTCGTTCTATTGGACGTTTTTGGGCGCACCATCCTCTCATTAGACAAGCTCCTGCGTTGACATGCGTTAGGTAAGTAAAATTGAATAGTGATTAAGCTTTTGAAATTATGTAGGCCTAGTGGTACAAGTAGACAAGGATATATATTATATAGAACTATTGACATGAATGCCCACAACCCACTGGTACAGTAAAGCTAGGCTTGTCTTTTGACCTCTTAAACCTAATGTCTATAAAGAGGTGACAGAGTTTGCTGTTACAAGGTATTTTAAACCTTTCTTTCAAAAGACTCCTACAGTTTACAGCCTTAAGGTTTAATACAGATATAACTGCTCAGCTTAGATTCATTGTGTATACATTACAGTATGTTTGTACTGGTTGTCTGGTATTGTGGCTGATGTTTCATATAAGTATCCTGAATTTAAAACATAGTCCTAACCCCAAATCTAACCTTAATCCTAACCCTAACCCTGAACCGAAGACTGATCCTAACTCTTACGATAATGTTTTCTTTTAGAAATAATAGCTGATTTTAGTTTCGAATTTTACTACCGATAGTCTATGTGACGTCATTTCGGGATTTATATGAAACTTCACCCGGTATTGTCCAGTATTTATGCAGAATGTCAATGTTTTTTTTCTCAATAGAAACAATACAGCATATTTTAGCTACATTAGGTACCTTTTCGTCCAGATGTTAATAGGAGGTCAAGAGTATCCTTTAAGCCAATATCAGCATACAAATTCTCCTTATTGGTCTCCAAACATTTCTTATAGTTTTAGTTGGGGAAAATTTGTTTTAAAAACATGTTGGTTTACCATTGGTGATAACTGATAATTCCTTTAATATTCTCATTGCCTCTATGCTTAGTTAACCATTGATAAACTGTTTGCTACTCAAGCTTTTAACGCAAACTCAGAAAATGTTTCTGTGCCCTTCATGATCTCCGGTTAGATGCTCTAACCATTGAGCTACCAGAACTCAGAACGAAGGCTATGTTGCGCACTAGTTCGTACGTGCAACATACATACTGCTAATTCAGCAGTCTCGATATGTCTGTATATCTTATCAGAATATATTAAATATGACTCGCTATAGTGCGGTAGTTGGGGTCCATGGTGGATGAAGCGTGTTATGAGTTATTGGCAAATGTCGTTCCCAGTACTCTTGTCACTCGGTCCTGTGCAATATTGTGGAAAGAGTACTGGGAACAAGCTTGGATACTGCCAGAAGCACTTTCTATTGGATCAACATGCATTTTCTGTTATGTTATTCATCTTGTTATAATATTACCTAGTGATTGAATACATGTATCAGACTATCAGTATTACTGTAAATACATGCAAAACTAAAAGATTAATCTAAATCATGCAAAGCTAAAGACTAATCACACTGCTGCGTTGTCGTTCTATCTCGTAATAATCACGATCATTCAGGACGTTCAGCAATTGTTAAGATCATTCAAATTGTCTCTAGTGATCAAAATAACTGGGCAAAGTGAAATTTTTGCGGTCCAAGGATAAACCACATTTCCTAGTCGTGCGTTATAATGATGCACGCTATAGCGAGGCTCGACTGTATACAGTAATATAAACCTTAATAACTGCAATGCACTAACTAAAAAGAGAGACATGTTTGAGAATGCTAGTCCACACGTTTAATGATAAATCATAGGACCTTGGTGGAACACTCGAGTCCTTGAAATTAAATAGTTCGAGACACAGAGTAGTATTTACAGAAAATTTAATAATATCTTCTGTCTGAGTACCAACTTTTCTGCCTATGAAGCCAACGATCTTGCTCTTCTTAGCCAATGCTTTGACTTCAAACATTATTTTGTTTCTTGTACCCATTTTTCAAGTTGTTCTTTGAGTTCAGGCCGAAGATTTGTTTACACCAAAAAGCATGAGGTTTAGAATAAAATGCATCGAATTAATGCGTCGATGACTTGTCAATTAGTTAGCGATAAGCTGATTGGTCCATTTCCTGATGCATAGAGAGGACTGGGTACTAGTATATCCGATCTATGATTTCGCGCATCATTTTATGACCTTTTGTATAAATCGAGATCGATTTATGACAGTTTTTTTATGTAAATTTTTTCCCGGGAAACACGGTAGTGTTAAGAGCACATGTTTGAATTTTCTTGGGAAAATTTCTGCTTGTTTTCAACACACAACCACACTCTTATGCCAGTGTATCATCTTACTGGCATTAATAACATAGTGCGAAGAGATTTAGCACCTTACCCAAGTATCACATAATCCAATCTGGCTTTGGAGGAATATCGTATTTCACTGAATTACCAAATTAAAAAAAATTACCAATGACAAAAAAATACAAAATGATGTATATATGAATTACAAGATATATCAAAAATGCAATGCAGGAGGTTTTCGTATTACATATTTCGAGTGCCGGGTGGCAGGCTCCGTTTTGGCGCGAGTGCTGGGCGGCACTGCGGAGTGCGCATGGGGCGGCATAACCCTGTATATACATGTAGTGTAAACCCAATATTCCAATGATGAAATATCCTGTGCCTGGTTCATGAAGAAGGTTCTTATCCTTACCCTAAACCTAATTATTTTAACCCTACTATTAGAGAATGTCTAGCAATTTGACAAACTGCACTCTTTAGCCCAGTATTTCTTTTCAAATATAAATTTCCTCACACCAGAAATTCCTAACTATATACAGTATGTCTTCCTGTTAGGTCAATAAAACATGTTGTTAGTGAGGAGGCTAAAGAGGAACTCACACCTCACAAATTGCCTGGAGAGCTTAATGACTGGACTGGTAATGTTTTATATCCAGATGAGGAGTCAAAGAAATGGGATGTTAATGGTTAGAGTTTTTCATATTTTCTTCATAATTAATTGTTTAATATTTTCTTCACAAAAAGCTACAGTATATACTATTTGGTGAATACAGTAGAACCCGGTTTTACAACCTACCTGTATTGCCATGTAAATTAAAGTGCTTGTAACCAACAGGTGTTCTTTTAAACAGGTTAGTTAATGAAGTCATGGTGCAAAAAGTTAATTTTTATAAACTGATTGGGGTCATATTGCCTTACTGTAAACCATGATGTAATTAATACCTGTACAACAATTTATGCTGATTTGTTTTCACATGCTTTTTGCGATCTTGCATTATATTAAACAAAGATTGAAAGAGGGTGGATACAAAAATATAATTTATGAACTGTGTTATCAGCTAATTCTCAGACCTTAATCACATACAGTATGTACAGTACTCTGCATGTATGACTTTTCTTAGCAATATATTAATGTTTTCTGTTTTTGTTCAGAACCTGTTGAAGAAGCAGAAGTTACTAACTTGACAATAAACTTTGGTCCTCAACATCCTGCTGCTCATGGTGTTCTTCGACTTGTGCTGGAACTGGATGGGGAGGTACATAACATATACAGTACTTAGTGTTCACGGGTAATTGTTTCTTAGTCAAAATGGACTCATTTTGGAACAACAATTATATATATATAGTAGGTTAAATGGGGAGTCATTTTGAGAATTGAATACCCAGATTCTGTCAGCCATATGTCTACTTATTTGTCATGCACATACAGTAGGTTTCAATATATTTTACCAGCTTGCTATAAATTGCATGAAGCCACCTTCAATATCTAGCTTTTCATTTGTTTAAAAACTCAGGTGTATTTTCTCTGTCTTTTAAAGAATGTGGAAAGAGCTGATGCTCATATTGGATTACTTCATAGAGGAACAGAGAAACTGATTGAGTATAAGACATACTTACAGGTTGGTTGTTTCAGTGCTCACTGATGATTTTGGCTGCTTGTGCTGCTGCTCAAAGTGCTCATGTTGGCAATGCCTCTGATGTTACTGTCGTTATTGCTGATTTTGTCTCTTGCTGATTCTGTTACTGATTCTTACACTACCATTTGCATTCAAAGAGCTTGAGGCAAATACTGTAACTAGTTAATGAATAATGATATTAGGTGCTACCCCGAGTGATGAACCAACCGTACAGGGCAAGTACTGTAGAACTAAAAACTCTACTTCAGACCATGGATTTAGACCATGGATTTAGACCATGGCATCAGACCATGGCTTCAGACCTATTAGCTTCAGACCTATTAGCTTCAGACCATGGCTTCAGACCGTGGCTGGTCAAGTAGAGTTTTCTCTACAGGTACAGTACTTGCTTGGTATGATGGTTCGTCATTCAGAGTAGCACCTACAGTAATATAATTATTGTCCACCTGTGTTTCATGTTTTAAACTACTGGAGCTACAGTAGCATTATCATAATGTTATGTTGTCAAGTGTAAACAAATGCAGTACTGGTAAGATCAATACATGTACATGTTAACGCAAACCATGTAGCATACAGGTAGCAGTAATTGGTCAATGAGTTGATCACATTATTTTCATGTAGGGTGTAACAATGAATGCCATTACGACTTGTAGTAGAAATTAGAGAACAGTAGAGTACAGTGTAACTGCCAAGGCCTTTAAACAAAAATAGCCTGCCAGATATCCTAGGAACAGTTAAGATATACTGTACATGTATAGATATGAACTGGAATACTTGCTCCAAACCGAGACAAAGAGGGATTGTAGTACCTTGTAGTACCTTGCGGTTATCCAGTGACTCGCTACGAGATACCAGCATAAAGAAGACGCACTGGCCTCGCCATACAGTACACACAAGTGGCCTCACTGATAGAAGTGGCCTCTGAAGCGGGGACGACAAGTTGACAACACCAACGGACCTCCAGGGAGTAGTGGAGTCGTCAACAGCGGCATCAATAAAACCAAGGAGACCCCAAGAGGAGCGGAGGCAACACAGCGGCAGCAAGAAAATTAGTACGACCTCCTGGAAGAGCGGAGGCATCAAAAGCGGCACTATTAACACCAGGACGACCTTCTGGGAGATCACAAGCATCACCAGCGGTAGTAATAACACCAGGACGACCTTCTTAGTGGACGAGTGGTTGAGACATGAACACTATAACAGCAGGACGACCTTCTGGGAGATCAGAAGCATCGCCAGCGGTTGTAATAACACCAGGACGACCTTCTTATGGACGAGTGGTTGAGACATGAACACTATAACAGCGGTATTATTAATAACACCAGGACGACCATCTGCAGGACGCTTTGTCATGATTCGTGATGGAAGAATAAAACCCGATTAAACCAAGCCATCTCAAAAACAGCAATTTTTACAACGTTAATTAGGAAAGTAATTTAAAGTGCACTTAACCCCAAAATGTTTTTTTAGCGATATCAAATCTTGGTATATACAGTATGACATCTAGCATTTCAGTGAAAACATTTTTCAATTTAGGCAAATCGTTCGATTTTTATGATTTAAATTCAAAAAAATGTAGCTTTTGATTGCCCGTCGCCGTCATATTTTTTGACAACCAGGAGCCTCGATCTAGCACGTTTTCTGACGTCACGCAAGGTAGCAGACTCAACAAACTCACCATTCGTTTATTCCTGGGACTTTCGCCGACTGGTTCGTTTGAATCTTTCGGCGCTACAGCATGAATGGTTAGGTATACATAAATCCCGAGATCATCACTCTTTAATTTCGGATAATTTGGCTTCGTTTGGGCAGGCAAAATGAAAACCTTCGCTCGTAATCTTCAGGCATGAAGTGAGCTGAACATATAGTCGAAGCCTTCGAAGGTTCGAAGACCCGTTTTGCCTTCACGAAGTCAACCCAGATTCTCTTTCTTTTCTTTGCTAGGTTAATGGTGGTCGAAATATTTATTTTCAACGTTTGACTTTGCCGCTTTGCCCAGCGTGCGAAGAATGTTTGTGTTGTTCAGTTCGGACTAAGCGAGAGATTAACATGAAACAGTGTGGTACGATAATTTGATGCGAGCGCTGATAATAAACCGGAATATTTTAAAATGGCCTTACTACCTCTATTATCCAGCTCAAGCTGGGTCAATGCTCAAGGCTGATTAACAAGCGGAAGTCGATAAAGTATAGAAGGGTATTCTGCAATCTAACAAAATATTTTTTGTGATAAGGAATAGTGCGAAGACTTATACCTGAACTTCACAATTGTTAACCATCTTTGAACAATCAGCAAAACGAACGCAGTATATCAATGTAGATAAACCGACAATTTATAGTGAATTGGCCGTGTGGCCGAAAGTTTATCGAGACGAGTACCTTGCATGACGTCACAAAATTTACTCGTTCCAGACTCCTCGTAGCCACGGAAGTGGTTCATCAAAAAGCGCCTTTTTACCAACTTTAAACTGCCATAAAAATCGGAAGATTTTAAAAATTCATTTTTGTTTTTGCAGAAATACTATAAATCATATCAAGATTTGATATCGCTAAAAAAACATTTTGGGGTTAGGTGCAGTTTAATAATTTTATAATTTTAATAATTTTATGTTCAGTAAGCAACGTTCTCTAGAATGATATTTATTCATGACAAATTCAACCAAAAACATTTTCAAGTTCTTTGGCGAGGTTTTACGTTGTCTTGACGTCCGAGTCCTCTTTGCTAAATCTGTCTAGTAATAACATCAGGACTATACCATCTGGAAGAGTGAACCATCAACTCCGGCAGCCATGCATAACTCCACGGCGACCATCTGGAACAACGGAGGCATCAATAGCGGCAGCCATGCATAACACCACTGTGACCATCTGCAACAGCGGAGGCATCAATCAATAGCGGCAGCCATAACACCATGAAGACCATATGGAAGAGCGGAGGATTCAATAGCGGCCACACTAACACCAGGATGTCCTTCTGGAGGAGTGAGTGCATCAATAACACCAAGACGACCTTCTGGAGGAGTGGAGGCATCAACAGGGGTAATAATGCTAGGAGGAGTGAATGAATGAACAGCAGCAGTAAGAACATCAAGACGACCATCCGGAATAGCGGACGCATCAATAACGGCAGCCGTAAACCACGACGCCCATCTGGATCAAGAGCGGAGGCATCAACAGCGGCGGTAATTACACCAGAACGACCTGCTGGATGAGTGGAGGCATCAACAGCGGCGGCGACAACACTAAAAATGGGCGATCCTCACGAAAAGCGGGGACAAGAACAGCGGCTGCGGGAGCACGGCAATAGGCAAGAACCACGTGACAGATGGGACAGGGAGATGGGTGGGACCGATGTGAGTGACTGCAGATCCTGTGAGCAACTGATACCAAAGTCTAGCGAGGACGTGGGACAAACTGATGAGTTTGGCGACGGGAAGACTGGCGACAGGAAGTGCCGTCGGAAAAGCCTAGATTCCAGCGCTCAAAATAATTTTGGCGTGGTCAGCGGTCAGCATGACTTCTCAGACGTGAATTTCGGCGATCAGATCTAAAATTTGTTTGATCAACTATTTTTTAATTTTTGCATTAAAAACAAAATTATTCTTTCCTTGACTTTATATCAGTGCGCAAGACCATGAACGTTCGATCGTCACTTCTGCTGCCGCCATTTTCACTTGCATCGGAAAACCCAACGGCAACATCGATCCCCGAAAGTGCTTTCGTGGTTTAAAACTAAATAACTTTTATGTAAACAATGTTTACTAAGTAAAAGAGAGTGAGTTTGCTTGTAGAAATAATTTTACGGGTCATGCTGACCTGAACTGATTGATTTCTAGTTGGTGAAATCACGAAAATGGATCCCAATTCTCGTATATTACATAAATTCATGAAATAGCTTGTTATTCAATACATGCTCAACGCTTGAACGCAAATGGTAGTACCATTACTGCTGATATTACTGCATGTTGCTAATACTTCTGTTTTTGCTTGCAAGCTTTATCTGTTCTATGATATATTAAAGACTTATTAACCGAGTGCGAGGTCTGTACGATCAAGTATTTGCCTGAGGTTTTCGTACAAACCTTCGAGGTTTGTGCGAAAAAAAGACATTTATTATATGACTTTTGGTTCATTTTGTTCTCTGTTTTTAACGTTGTGTTTGTCTTCAGATGTTGCCGTTACCTTACCTCTGAGCTTGTTGATTTCGCTTCATGTTTACACGCGTTACTGGTCGTTAGGCATTCATTTTCTTCGCTTATAGATAAACAGCTTTCAAGAAAAGCAGCACTAATGTTCCAGGACGTGTTATTATTCGAACTTTTTCAACGAACATACACAAATCCTCTTTTATTTTCATCTAAATTAACTCAGAAATTTTCCCGCTAAAACTTACGGGTCCGTGGGAGGGCAATACGGTTTTTTCCGGACCTCTCACGAACCAATCAGCGTGCGCCATCTTTCTTAGCCATATAATAATTATCACTTATTTACTGAGACCGAGGGAAACCGTGTGTTTTGTGGACCCGAGACCGCCGTTGTTGCCTGAGGACCCGAGACCGCCGTTGTTGCCTGAGGGCCTCGGGCAACAACGGCGGTCTCGGGTCCACAAAACACACTGTTTCCCTCGGTCTCAGTAAATAAGTGATAAATACTGTATATATATATTAATAAATAAATTGTTTGAACCCAGGAGTATCATTAAAAGTGTGAAGTTGATCATCCAGGTTGTTGTACTGTAGTCTTGAGAAGTATTGTTGGTGATTGACGTTTCGACGGCCTCAGCGGCGGTCATCTTTAAAGTCAAGTAAAGCGAGTTTGTAAAGTTTGCCTCTGGTTCATTACGCCATCATTTGTTTGTGTCATAATATAGTGTGAGTGGGTGTTGCATCATACGTTAAGCGTGGGCCTATATTGTGTGTGTCTACTGTATCTATTGTTTGTTGGTGTGTCTACTGTATCTATTGTATCTATTGTTTGTTGGTGTGTCTACTGTATCTATTGTTTGTTGGTGTGTCTACTGTATATATTGTTTGTTGGTGTATCTACTGTATCTATTGTTTGTTGGTGTATCTACTGTATCTATTGTTTGTTGGTGTGTCTACTGTATCTATTGTTTGTTGGTGCGTCTGAAGAAGTCGTTTGTAAGGTGTCGATAATTGTTGTGATCTTTTAAGTAGTTTATGTTCCAAGTTGGTATACCAACTTTCTAATGTAAGTCTATACAGTATGTATTGATTATACAGTACTTTATAAGCATTTTAATGCGGTTCTAAGGTTTAGATTCCTCTCCCTTTGCACCACCCCTAGTTGGTTTGACATTATCCAATTACTACTATGAAAATAGCATGCGTTTTCTGGATTTGTTCAACTTTGAATGTCCGATGACAGTGCTTACAGTATGTTATGTTTGTTTCTTACAGGCTTTACCATATTTTGATCGACTAGACTATATGTCGATGATGACCAATGAGCAGTGCTTCTCCCTTGCTGTTGAAAATCTCCTTAATATTGACATTCCAGAGAGGGCAAAATGGATCAGAGGTACATTAGTACAGTCAGACAAACAACTATAAATTATTTCAATCATTCCCTTGCTTGTTCAAATAGGTTCTTGTGAATACACAGGATGACTTTTTCTCATGCCATGATCGAACAGATAAGCAAGATCTCTTAAATTTGACCACCAACTTTCACTAACTCTTATGTACTGGCGGCATGAAACTTTGAACCGATTCAATAATGGCAATTATACAATAACCTGTTTACTATGTTTGGATGAGTGTTTTTAGGTCGACAGACACGAGACATGTTGCAACTGTTTGATTACAAGCAAGGACAGCCGAAACAACTTTCATACAGCTCTAACTCTCGTTTACCAGCAATCGTTTATTCTCATCTTCATTTGTTATATGTTAGTGGTAGTAATAAGTATGCGCAATCATCTCATCAACATGAAATCCTTAAACAATAAATCCCACAATGCAATTTAACTTTAGTGAATCCGTGCTCTGAACTTCACGAGCGAATGTCTACAAATCAAAATACAATGTCAAAAATAGTAGACATGTATGTTGATTTCATTGTTACTTTCAGTTACAGTACCTACTTAGTATTTAGACGGTTATCTTGGACGTTCTTTTGGAAGTGTATGCGGATATATGCCATATGGGTATTCACATCTGCATGATTTTCATTGCAACTTGGCCGACATGTCAAGCACGTGTATTCCTCCCTATAAGGCGTGTTTATTTATTTTTTAATATATACTTCTTGGATTGTGAAGTTTCTTCTGTTCACTAAACCCTCTCTGTTTTCTCCCTGCCATCCTATTTGTCCATAACCTAATATTGATACAAATCAACCATTTATGACATTTTTAGGAAGAGATGGAACCGAACAGTCAACTCATTCTTCGAATCATTGCTTTTCTTGCAACACAAATATTGAGATAAAAAACGCGTGTCCCGACAAATGAGCGATTTGAAATAATGCTTGAAACTAAATATTATTTTTCGACAAAGTCTCGGGGAGAGACAAAATGAGTCCCGGAAAGTCCTGTTTGAAGAATACGCTTGATGTCCTCTCATCCACTCAAATAACCCCCCAAAAAATCAACACCCCCAAATGAATGTATACACAAATGAATGTATAGACGCATTTTATACACGGATGGCAGAGCAGGCGTTGCACTCAAGATCCAACGTGCAAATGCACGCGTGCGTTCGAATTCCACTCTTGGCAATACTTTTTTTTAATATTGCATAAATGGTCCGGAATGATATGTTTCATGATTACCCCTCAACATTCTCCCCGTCCACCAATCACAATGACACATTGTGTCATACAGGTATGCCTTACATAAAGCAACTATGTGTTAGGACAATAGCGAAAGTCATTAATTGAATTAAACTGTAAAATTTCAATAGTGGGCAAGTAGTAAGCAGTAAATGAGCAAGGAGTAAATGAATAAAGGGCAAGGAGTAAAGGAGTAAAGAGCAAGGAATAAAGAGTAAATGAGTAAAGGGAAATGAGTAAATGAGCAAGGAGTAAATGAGTAATGAGCGGCTAATCGGGATTGACATCATACTAATATGACGTAATGAAATCGAAAGGGAATGGAAAGGGTTCGGACGAAGGTTTAGGGTTATATGGTGGTAAAGGTAGAAGAGGTTAAAGGGGAAGTCAGATGTCCGAACAACTTGAGTTTAAATAAAAGATTATATCATGCTTACCCTTCTCACAAAGTCTAAAATTCCAATGTTAAATCCAAGTCAATAAATTAAACGATGAAAGTACGAAAATTTGCATATATGATAGCCGCCATGTTGTACATCGTAGCGAACCCGCGATCACGCTGCGGTGTTACCTCGTGACGTCACTGCGCGCTTTGGCGCGATGTTATTCGTATTCAAAACATCAAAACAATAAAGTCGATATTTTTAGTGCTATAAATATTCATTATTTCGCAACAATGCCACATTGCATGGTACAGTTGCATGAATGGTTCAATGAAGACAAAAGGAAGCGATATATCGTATCACCGTTTGCCAAACGACCAGCAAATGCGGAGAACATGGCTCAGACGGATTCGTCGTGAGAACCTCCCGAAGGGCAATTCATGCTACATTTGTAGCGCACATTTTGCGCCAGTCACTCAAAGAATCCTTTGGCATGAAGCAGAAAAAAAATGTAAAACCTGGAAGTGTTCCTTCCGTATTTCCATTCATGTCTCGTAAACCTGAACGTGAATTATCGCAGAAGAGGCTACAGAAACGAGACAGCATCAGAGGTGCCTTGGAATTTATTATTGATAACTTGCAAATGATGTGTGAATTGTTTTGTAGGAAATAGCAAGATTACTTGACCTTAACAATGCCAAACACGAAGACACATATGCACAGAAAATGAACATGTCAATGTAACAGGTCAGGATGCAGAAACACAGACTGATCCAGAGAGAATGTTTGATGCAGAAACTCAGTGTGAAACCACATTAAATAGGAGCATTGCCACACAAACGCTAACACAACGAAAACCAAGGAAACCTACTGTAGCTGAAACTAAACAAATAAATGGCTTTGTTCACACTACGAATCACAGTTGTCGTGTAAATTTTGTTACTCCTGGTCCAACACTGATTCAAACAAAAGAAGAAACAAACACATTCATTACAGCGTCTGATTTTGAACAGCCAGAGGACAATGACTATTCGAGCAGTAGTGATGAAAAATCAGACAGTGATGATGAATATATTTGCTCCGAAACAGAAGATAGCAGTGAGTTAGAAGATGAAGGATTAAAAAACGAAAGAAAATTTATTGTCTTTGAAAGTATGCTTGACCAGCTATTTATCTCGTGTAAAACATGTGGTTCCCTGTGTGAGATACAAAAGTTATATACTGGTAGCATGGTAACAATAAAAACAACATGTTGTAACAACCATACTTTTCAGTGGAGGTCACAACCAGAGTTAAACAAAAAGCCAGCTGGTAACATTTTAATTCCTGCTGCAATTGTTCTTACTGGAGGAACCTATGAAGCCACAAAACAATTTGCTAATGCACTCAATTTAAACTTTGTCAACAAAGACCAATTTTATAATGTACAGGACAAGGTTATTTTCCCAGTCGTCAACAAGGGTTATGAAAAGCAACAACAGGATGTGATTGAAACAATCAAAAAGGAAAACAACCCACTTAATCTCTGTGGCGATGGCCGATCTGATAGTCCAGGTTATAATGCAAAATATGGCACATACTCGCTAATGGATGAAACGTCAGGGAAAATCATTGATTTTTCTCTTGTTCAGGTCTCTGAAGTTTCATCGTCTAATGCATTGGAGAACGAGGGATGTCAAAGGTCACTCAACAAACAATGTCATTAAAAAAAAAATGAAAATCAGATGTTTGACAACTGATCGTCATACTCAGATAACATCAGAGATGCGAAAGAAGTACCCTTCTATAATCCATCAGTACGATGTGTGGCATCTCTCAAAGTGGGTGACTAAGAAACTAACAAAAAAAGCTAAGAAAAAGGACAATGAAGTTCTTCTAAAATGGGTTCAGTCTGTGTCAAACTACTTGTGGTGGTGTGCACAGACATGCAATGGCAATGCTGAAATACTGCATGAGAAATGGGTGTCCATTTTGCATCATGTGGTGAACAAACATAAATGGAAGAATGAGAAGAACTTTAGTAAGTGTGCACATGGTCGTCTTTCAAGAAGTAAAGCGAGGAAGACAAAATGGTTAAAGGCTGGATCAGCTGCCCACATTGCATTAGAGGAGGTGGTTCTCAATAAAAAACTGTTAAATGATATTTCAAAACTCACAGAGTTTCACCATACAGGTAACCTTGAAGTTTACCATTCACTGTTGCTGAAGTATGCTCCAAAACGTCAACATTTTTCATATAAAGGGATGGTGGCAAGAACACAGTTGGCCATTATTGACCAAAACTCCAACAGTGCAAGAGGACAAGCTACTGTAAAGAATGGGAAGAACAGAGGCACAAAGATGTACAAAGTGGTTTTTCCCAAGGGACGCAAAAAATGGGTGGCAAAACCAGTGCTGGACAAGAAATCTTATTCCTTTGTCCAAAACATAATGGAAGATGTATTTTCATATAAGGATGATGGGAGTCAAGCAACATCCACAATGCCTGCCAGTATTCCAAAAAAACATTGCACCAACACCAAGGCCAAGTAAAGATGAGGTGATCAAAGCACACAAATCACGAATGGGAGAGAACAAGTAATGAACTGCACACTAGTTGTAGAATAATCATCATTCTTGACATTATGTCCTTGTAGGGTACAAGTATGACCCATACTAAGTATCTGTAGACTTTAAGATGATGATGAAATCATCTAACCGAATTATGCTACTTGAGCTGAAATCCAAAACGGTGACTAATGGAGACAGAACATTCTCAGTTGCCACACCAAAACTGTGGAATTCATTACCACAGGAACTTAGAAACATTGATATTTTAAGTAGTTTTAAGACTTTTCCTTTTTAAAATTAATAGTTTTTTGTTCATAGTGGTAATATATGTAGTAGGCTTTCTCTTATAATGAAACTGTAATTAGTTTTATAAGCAACATTAAGAATATATTGTTGTAAGAGCATTGAGTCTATTGTATAATGCTCATAATACGTCATTATTATTATTGTTATTATTATTATCTGTGGTGGTTACCAGCTTCTAAATTTACAGGGATGGCTGATTATTATTCAAATTGTTTTATTCCTTCACTCATTGTACCAATACTGAGCAGTTACTTTCATTTTCATGTACCTTTTCTAAGAAATCTGATGTACGGTAGAATGTGGTAAAGAAAACAGAGTTTTTATTTTTGTGTGGGCTACTGTAGATTTTACATGAGCTTCCTGCAGCCTGTAAGTACTGTTGACAATATAGTGTTTTCACTGTTTTATTCAATATCAATTTACAGGTATAAGCCATGCAAGCAGTGAGTGAGATGTCCACTTTATTGTTCATGTGTTGTCATTCAAATTAATTTTTGCTATATGTATAATCATATGTACCAGGATTGCAACAATGTTGCAGGGTTTGGCTCTAAACCAGCAAAATTATCTTGTCTAGGACAATGAAATTGATATATTACCAAATAGCAACATAATGTCTTTCATAAATCATAAAGACATTCAATAAAGGAAAAAATAACTTATTAAGGGGCAAGGGCACAGCACTTCACTCTACTGAATAAAATTGTCTGGAGTAAGCCAAAATAAAATATTAAAGTGAAAAATTCCCCTTTATGAAGCAAATAACATATAACAACGATACGCAATTGATATTTTACTCATCAGCAAATCTGAAACCCTCGAACACAAAGTCATCTTCTAAACCTGGGGGTGGGAAATGAGCTCTGATACAACTTACTGCACAGGATGGTAGGGGAACCCTTATCTCTTTTCCCAATACACCCCAACACCACCTCACAAGTTGTCTATATGCAACATGTCTTTGCTTTTTATGCTCAGTCCCTTCCTTTGCTCTTGTGCCGTATTGTTGTCTGTATTGGTTCCAAGCAGCCTGCAGAACCCAATAATTGAGGCACACAGCTTGAAATCCAGGGTTATCAGTTATACTATCTGGAATATCTATCTCATCAAGTTGTGCCACTTCTTCATTTTTCTGTACACAAGCAAGGACCCCCTGGCAGCAAACACTTTCTTCTACCCTGTCCATTATCTGGCAGTGAGTACAAGTACACCTATTTTTAAAGCGTAGATATATATCTCGAGATCGTCCGGTACTTGTTGCCGTTGTGGCTCTGCTGGAGCATCTTGCGGTAAGGCTTCGGCGTGATCGTGGTCTTGTGGAGGAGCTGGTGGTGCTTGTGGAGCAGCTGGTGGTGCTTGTTGAGCAGGATATTGCTCTTCCTCTGCCATGACTCTCACTGGAATTCGTACAGTTCGGGTGGTTTAAATGTGTTATCTTTTGGTCAGACTTCGTGTCTCCTGACGGAATTCACGCTAAATGGTGCATTTTCTGCCAGGTGTGGTCATTTTATACATTGCCTGTGTCACATGATGCCTAATCTACATATCTGTTACATCATTATACCACATTTCCTTTCACATCTGATTACGAGCATTGCGAATAGTGGAGACTATTACTACTTTCATGCATACATTAGTTCTGTGATCGAAGTGACTTTATTTCGTATTTTAGTATTGTTTGCTGAAATAACCCGTGTAATGAATCATTTACTGGCTGTTGGTACTCATGCCCTTGACGTTGGCGCGATGACACCGGTCTTTTGGATATTTGAAGAAAGAGAAAAGGTACTGTAATTGCCTATATATTGATTGTCGCTTGTTTTGTTGTGGAATGTTTACATGTTAAATATTAAATCATTTTTAGTCTTCTCATTGATGTATTGAAGTAATAGTGCAAACACGAGACGGAAGACTTTACCGGGATTTCAAAGTCCGAGTGCCTATTGAAAATGCGAGCCGAAGGCTAGCATTTTTAATGCACGATGGCTTTGAAATCACTGTAAAGTCTGACGTCGAGTGTTTGCACTGACTTCTCAAACATAGTAATTTATATATTTTCAAAGTCCTAGGACTTTGAAATATTTCAAAACGTCATCACGTGATCAGCTAGATGGATCTTCCTCCGGTTTCAAAACACTAATTAAATATTAATTTCTTTTGTTTTTGGTTCATGAATTATTAATGAGTTTGAGAAAGTAATATAAAAGTGTTGTTCAACGTAGACAGTGTGGAAATAATTACTATTTTACATAATTACTATTTTAGACTACAAGTATTAACTATCAAAGAATATTATAGTTCAGTTTATAATATAGTAATGCATATATATTAAGTAAACCAACCTGACTAATATTCTTCTCTTCTCCCTTTTCAAAAAATTGTGTTTTTACATCAAATTGTTGTTTTTAAAATCAAGTTTTGTTTGTAAATTGAAAGTTTCGTTTTTAAGTCGATAGTTTTGTTTTCAACATAAGAGATTCATCTTTACGTTTCTGGCACAAATATAAGGCCAAATCTGCATATATAAATCTCAATGTATACAATACGATTTTTCTTTATGATTGTCATACTGGCGTCATTGGCTTGCAATGATCAAAAATATTAGGCAAACAGTAGAACTTGTGGTATGCGCGACCTCCTAGGGTTTGGGTACATGTCTCATCGCAGTTCAGCAATTTCTGTGCGGAATTTTCCGAAAACTTGATTTTCAAAAAGTAATATTTGGATATTTTTAACAAAAATAGGTTGTGCAGTTAAAAGCAGTTAAACCATGCCTCGACTAAATCAGTTTGTCGGAGTGTTACCAATATATTCATCCTTTTAACTTACCTTGTTTGGTTGGTGTTGGCGGTCCGATTGGCTCCTGTTTGATTGGTTCCGTGGTGCTTGGAATAGGATCAGATTGATTGGTCCTATTGATCCTGATCCGCTTACCAATCGGAGCTTACCTGTACCCTTCAAACGTCAGTTGCGGAACTGATGGAGTAATTCAGTCTTGTTAAAGAGATGGGATGGTGGGTGCGTATTTCGTCCACGTTGTGCACTGCATCGTCTGCGCTTATTGCGTGACAATAACTTCGAATGCTATGGGATTACGGTTGCGTTGCATTCGAGTGTCATACTCTTGTGCGTCATCGATATCCTTGGGCGTATGCATCGTAGCACGTCTCCTTTGGTTTAACCTTGGTTATGACTAACCTCATTTAAACCATACCTCGACTAAATCAGTTTGTCGGAGTGTTACCAATATATTCATCCTTTTAACTTACCTTGTTTGGTTGGTTGGGTAGCAGTCGGTCCGATTGGCTCCTGTTTGATTGGTTCCGTGGTGCTTGGAATAGGATCAGATTGATTGGTATCCGCTTACCAAACTGAGAGATCACCGGTTTGAGATCTCAGCTTCCAAGCATCTCTGAATACTAAGTCCGTAACTCTCTGGACTACTTATAGGCAATATTACCCAACCGGTTTCCGCTTTAGCTCCGTGGTTCCGATTCTTATCGTCTGCGTGTTCAGCTACGAGCGTTATGCGCTACCAGTTGCGTAATACACGCGAGAATTGCGTATTTGCGTGTTCAACCATGAGCTCATTCTCCACACGATGGTGGCGTAATTTGCGTGTTCAACCATGAGCGTTGTAATGTGAGCTCGTTTTACACCTACTGGTCGCGTAATTTGCGTGTTCAAACTTGAGCGTTTCGACGTGGGCTCGTCTTACGCACGATACTCGCGTAATTTTCGTGTTCAACCATGAGCGTTGCGATGAGAGCACGTTTTACACACGATGGTCACGTAATTTGCGTGTTCAACCCTGACCGTTGCAATGTGGGCTCACTGTACACACGATGGTCGCGTAATTTGCGTGTTCAACCATGAGCGTTTTGACGTGGGCTCGTTTTGCGTGCTCAACCACGAGCGTTGCGACGTGGGCTCGTTGTACACACGATGGTGGCGTAATTTGCGTGTTCAACCATGAGCGTTGCGACGTGCAAGGGCCCGTTTCACACGCAATGTCGTGTTGTTTGCGTATAATTTGCGACGTGGGATCGTTTTACAGCCGCAAATTGTGCACAAGGCTAATTGTTATATCCGTTAGCGTGAGCACGTGTGCAAACGAACAAACAACAGCTGGCCAGAGATAATATTTTTATTTTATTATTATTGCACCCATGATTGATTGCGTAATTGGGTTATTTGCACCCATGATTGATTGCGTAATTGGTTTCTTTGCACCGATCCTTGATTACGTAATTGGGTTCTTTGCACCCATTGATTGCGTAATTGGGTTCTTTGAACCCATGATTGATTGCGTAATTGGATTCTTTGCACCCATGATTTATTGCGTAATTGGGTTCTTTGAACCCATCATCGATTGCGTAATTGGGTTCTTTGCACCCATGATTTATTGCGTAATTGGGTTCTTTGCACCCATTGATTGCGTAATTGGGTTCTTTGAACCCATGATTGATTGCGTAATTGGGTTCTTTGAACCCATGATTGATTGCGTAATTGGGTTCTTTGCACTCATTGATTGCGTAATTGGGTTCTTTGCACCCATCATTGATTGCGTAATTGGGTTCTTTGCACCCATCGTTGATTGCGTAATTGGGTTCTTTGAACCCATGATTGATTGTGTAATTGGATTCTTTGCACCCATTATTGATTGCGTTATTGGGTTCTTTGAACCCATCATCGATTGCGTAATTGGGTTCTTTGCACCCATCATTAATTAATAGGTATTGGATTTTTTTGCACCCATCATTGATTGCGAAATTGGGTTCTTTGCACCCATGATTTATTGCGTAATTGGGTTCTTTGAACCCATCATCGATTGCGTAATTGGGTTTTTTGCACCCATCATTGATTGCGTAATTGGGTTCTTTGCACCAATCATTGATTGCGTAATTGGGTTCTTTGCACCCATCATTGATTGCGTAATTGGATTCTTTGCACCCATGATTTATTGCGTAATTGGGTTCTTTGAACCCATCATCGATTGCGTAATTGGGTTTTTTGCACCCATCATTGATTGCTAAATTGGGTTCTTTGCACCAATCATTGATTGCGTATTGGGTTTTTTGCACCCATCATTGATTGCGTAATTGGATTCTTTGCACCCATGATTTATTGCGTAATTGGGTTCTTTGAACCCATCATCGATTGCGTAATTGGGTTTTTTGCACTCATCATTGATTACGTAATTGGGTTCTTTGCGCCCATCATCGATTGCGTAATTGGGGTCTTTACACCCATCATCGATTGCGTAATTGGGTTCTTTACACCCATCATTGATTGCGTGATTAGGTTCTTTGCACCCATCATCGATTGCGTAATTGGGTTCTTTACACCCATCATTGAATGCGCAATTGCGCCTCTTTGTCCCGTCGATTGCGTGAATTTTGGGCTCTTTGCCCCATTATCGATTGCGTGCTTGGATTCTTTAGTAATCTTTACACCCATTATCGATTGCGTAATTGCGCTCTTTGTCATTATCGAAAGCATAATTGCGCTCTTTACACCTCTTCGGTTGCATAACTCGGTGCTCTGCGCCATTATCAATGGCGTAGCTGGGCTTCTACATACCCGTCATCGCTTGCATAATTAGGAATATCCATTGCAACATATCCGCAACACTATTAATGAATGGTGCAGAGCGATGGCCAAACGGGCGGGCTAAGTCTACATAGAACTTCCCGTGCCATTTCATGCCAAGTAGATACCGATCGCGTGGGTATACTGGACTGATGCGATAGGCGCTTTTAATATCTAGTTTGCTATGAGTGCGTCTTTTCCAGCCTCCATAATTAATTTTATCGCGTTGTCGACCTTGCAGTACTGCGTGTGACACAAATTTGGATCAATCGCATCATTCACACTGTAGCCCTCGCCAAAATGGCTGATGTGAAGCTCTTCAATTGATGGGGTCTCGAAGGTACCTGCTACTCGACCTAGGCGTATTTCTTTAGAAAGATAATCATCTATAATTTTCGGGTGAGTCAAAGCATCAATGCAGTTGACGTTCGCTGACTTCAAATTTCATCCACGGTTAAAAATTAAGGAAAAACAATTGCGTGCGCCATCCATAGTAAACAGGACTCCGTCAGGGTGTAGTGCGAGTTCCAGCGCATATTGTTCAACACTAATGGAGATACGTGTGGAGAAACAGGAACAAAGTTATAAGTTTGTGCTTTCTGGCGAGGCGTGCTACTTTTATATCGCTTAAATGTGCTGCGGCTTCTTCGACGTGGTGATCTAGGCCGGTGACTTTCTGGTCGATGGCTATCGTGCCCTCGAGGGCACGCAATGCGGCGATGTGTCCCTAATAAAAAGGGGGTGTCTCAATGCCGAGCAGAGTATTTTGCCCTACTTCGCGAGCAGCTATATGTTCGTTCATCATTTGTGAAGTAGAATTCGTCCTCGCGCAATTAGTCAGATACATAAACGTTCTGGCAGTAAAAGAATAAATATTGATCGTACCTTGTTGTTGACCACTGGAATTTCCAATTAGGTGTGTGCCCTGCAAGGCCTAATGAGAATGGGCACATACACCCGCTATTTGCACCCTGGTATTAATCCCCAGGACCGGATTTTTGACCCGTGGTTGCGCGAGGGCAGTATTGCCTTCGGTCACAGGAACGAACTGAGGAGCGTACACATGCGGTAAGGACCGCGTATCTTGTCTCGGCTCGAGGCTCGGCCATGACTTCGTCAGCTGGCGTGCTTCGACGGTGGACGTTCGCGAGACCCATTTGACGGAAGAACATTGAAGGCACTACCTGCATGCTCGAACGCCCGGAGATTAGATGTAGCAGCACTTACTGGTTGTCTGGCACTAGCCGAAAGACGTTCTTGCGAGAGCATTTGCGCGACGATTTTCTGGATGGCGGTGCCAAATTCCGGGTGGTTCCACCGCATCTGTTCGATAGATCTTGTCTCCCTCGCCATGTCTGAGACTTCGCCTGGAGCTACCTCTTCGTGTATTATGTTTGTCTCCGACATTATTTTTTTTGTTTCTTTTCGCTTTCCCACGACAAATGCGTATTTCGTCCACGTTGAGCACTGTGCACTGCGTCGTCTGCGCTTATTGCGTGACAATAACTTCGAATGCTATCGGATTACGGTTGCGTTGCATTCGAGTCTCATACTCTTGTGCGTCATGGATATCCTGGGGCGTATGCATCGTAGCACGTCTCCTTTGGTTTAACCTTGGTTATGACTAACCTCATGAAAGGAAATTTAGTAAACTGTAAAAGACAATATTGTAAGATTGCTTTATTAAAATACTCCGAAAATGCTGCAAAATACATGCATCATATCACAAAATGATGACAAATTATCAAATAATAATTATAAGTAATACCACAAAAAGAGGTGGATTAGCTATTAAACCTCCCGCTCGATGAGGGTCATTTTGACACACTAGCAAGTATTGCAATATGTTATTTACAGTCTTATCGGTGAGTTGCTTCATACAATGCATCAAATTTCTACAATAAGTAAGATACTTGAAAGGAGGACAGTCCATCAGCAATTGTTTAGTTATCTCGAAAAGAATAAACTGCTAACACCTAAGCAGTTTGGTTTTAGACTGAACATGTCTGCTGTTGTCGCCGTTAGCCATTTTACCTATAACTCTTTGCAACATGGACAACGGTCGGTCTTGTTGCATGCGTGGTCTTCCTGGACCTTCAAAAGGCGTTTGACATCGTAAATCACTCGGTACTTCTTCGTAAGCCTCGTTATTATGGTAACGTGTCTCAATCACTTGATTGGTTCAGGTCGTATCTATCGAGGACCCCAGTAGCGAAGTTGCCCATAGCAACTGGTCATGCTATGCAAATTTTGAAATTTACATATTCAGATCTTTAGAAATATATTGTTTTTAAAATATGCAGATGTTTATAAATTAGCATAGCATGACCAGTTTCTACGGCCAGCTTCGCCACTGGAGGACCCATGTCAAATCCTGCACATGTACCCATGCATCGGAGTGGCTCAAGGATCCATATACTTCGACCTTTACTGTTTTTGATATTTGTAAATGATTTACCAGTCCTAAAACCAAGCCTGGATATTAGCGGCCGCTCACGGACATTGTCTGGTACAAATATCCCATTTCTAGAGATTTGACAGTTACAATATAATATTAATTGTGTCTGTCATTTTGTCCGATGCTCATATTATCCGAAGATTATTCTCAACTTTTTGTGAAAGTAAAACATTTTTGTGTTGAATGAGCTGCGTTTAGATTTTGTGTTGTACAATCTCAGATGAGAGACATTACGTTGTGAGACGTTACATTAGTTTTCGGATTACAGGAGCAGGATAAAGCCCTTGGGAGCAACATTGAAACGTGGGGAGGGGTGAATCGTTTTCTTTAGACAGTTTCAACAGGTTTTGTGCAAGATTGTAGGTCTAGTAAATCGTATAAAGAAATTTGTTCCTACGAAGGCTCGAATTATGCTCTTCAATTCACTTATATTGCCAACTTTTGATTACTATGACATCATATGGGGGTGATAGAGGCAACTCCACGTTAATGAAGTCAATCCAAATTTTGAAAAACAATGCAACTTGTAACGTTTTAGACCGACCGCCGATGTCGTCAGCCACCGACGCATTAAACACGTTACACTGGAAACCTCTATGTACTAAGGTCCTTCTATCGTAGTATTTTTATTTACAAGTACCAAAGCAATTTTATGGATTATGACATTTGTATAGAAAGTAACGATATGTTCCACAAATATGACACTCTAACCAAACATGATATCCGTGGGTCTCGTGCCTATCGTAGGTGGGGTCACTGGACCACAACTTCATTTGCTGCTATTGACTGGAACAATATTACTATATCTGTGAAGCAGTCAGAATCTCTCCCAATTTTTAAACATAAGCTATTTAGCTCTTACTTTTCATTTAATTTTAATTTATTTATGTATATATATTTTTTATCATTACCTTGTATTATACTTTTATTACTATACATTTTACTGTATATTTCAAATTGCTATCGTATATTCAGGACCCTTAATTTTGTCAAAATATTTTACATGCAAGGTACTAATTTACATGCAAGGTGCTACAAACTAGAACTGCGCCTTGACATAACGCGTTATGACTTTGTGGACATGTATTTGCAGATGATGGAGTTGTATGAACGTGTATCCGGCGCACGAATGCACGCCGCCTATATCCGCCCTGGAGGAGTGGCCCAGGTGAGAGAAATAGTAGAATCCAATGCATTAATTACAAATGGTTCTTTTATTGTGCTTACAGGATATCTTTACTTTATAATGCTGTTGTTGATTTTATGTTAGTATGACAAAAGAAACTTTAAGCAAACGCGGTATCAACGGCGACGAAAACATTTTTCATACCATAGAATTCTTCGAACAGTAATCATTTCTAGTCGCAACCGAATCCGAACGCTGTTCAAGTTCTACATAGCGTCGACGATGTGAACCCAAGAACTTCAGATTAACTTCAGACCAGTCATCTCAATCGTTTAACAAACTTTTGATAGTTTTTGAAATATAGAATACGTGGTCAATTTGTATGTGGTTTCTTTTAAATACTAAAATTAATATTGTTTACCTCTGTTGTCGCCGTAGCTTGCTGCTTAAGTTCGTAGTAGACTACTCTAGACATTGACTAATTTCAAATCGCGCGGGAGACTATTATTATTATTATTAATTTATTTTCCCCATAAAGTAAGAATTTGAAATAATTTACAAGAAAAAATGTTGTCATAGTTGTGTAGTCAAGTGGCGAGAACACCTCAAGAAGTCATGGGCTTGTGGCATCTCGTATAATCTGTCTTGAAAAATCCTGTATTACCAGTCTCCCGCGCGACTTGAAATGAGGAAATTCGAAATAATCGCATGCATTTGCGCGGTCGACTTACATCTTTTGCAATTAGTTAAAGTGCCCCTAACCTCAACCTTTTTTATTGTCTTATTTGTAAGAACTTTTAAAATGATAAAGTAACTTCTTTTGAAGATTGTCGTTTCTTCGCTTTCTTTTTGAGATATATCAGTTTGTTTGATATGCAAATGTCCGGAATTTACGTCACACATGTATAATGACTTATTGGAGAAATGTGTGTATCTCTTTCATTCTTGAACGAAATCCTTTAAAATCAAGAAGTTTGGTGTTGTGGGAGAAACACGCACGCGTGTTATTCACACTTTAGTGTTTTTATTTGATGAACGCAAAGATATATAACATTCTCTGATAACTCATTACGCATATGTGACGTAAATTCCGGACATTTGCATATCAAACAAACTGATACATCTCAAAAAGAAAGCGAAGAAACGAAAATCTTCAAAAGAAGTTACTTTATCATTTTAAAAGTTCTTCCAAATAAGACAATAACAATGTTTGAGGTTAGGGTCACTTTAACCGAAGTATTTTAAGTGTTATCGTAACGGATGGTTCTTAGTTAATGAAAATTATGAAGAGTACTCTGCAAGTTATAAGAAGTAGATTAATCCTTTACTGTACAGTTTATGTTAAAACGAAAACGTTCGTTTTTAGGACCTTCCTTTAGGACTTATGGACGACATTTATGATATTTTCAGAAAAATTCCTCAGAGAATTGATGAAGTAGAAGAGGTAACTATATATTATATTTAATTTAAAGCCTTCCAAAAACGATTTGCTAGACGGTTTTTTGTTTGTTATGATTTATTTTGTTATCTTTGTAGCTGAGTGTCTGAGTTGTCTGTCTGACACCTACCAAATTATTTATATACAAAACTATTAAGAAAACTGTAATCTGATTGTGAATTAAAAAGGTATATCAGCACTGTTGCTAGAAAATCAGATAGTGAATATAGCGAAGAAATCTTTGCAAACAAGAGCGACCAAATGACAATTCGTAAATGAGTGAACCAAAGCAACCGAAAATGGTTGATCTCAACAGAACACGGCCAGATTGTGTACAAAATTGCAGTTTCGACTGCGCATAAATATGACTCGTTCTGAATCGGGCCTAAATCTAATTTCATATATAACACAACATTTTGTACAATAAGCCATGTAATTTTTGAAATAAGTTTTAGACCCATATTTATGGCAGTCGACACTACGATTTCGTGTATTGTACTGTTGTATGCGATTAATTCTCAGCTTTTACAGAAAATAAATTTGCAGAGTTCAGTTTGAGGGCTTTGAAATCCATAAGTCTTTATATTTTAAAAAAGGTGTTGTGCTGCGTAGGCAGTGTTTAAATACAAATCGAAAACTCTAAAAGGTTGGTGTACTGACGAAATAGTGTGCTGTAGTACTAGGTCATAGCATTTAGATAGAAAATAGAAACTTTATTAACAGAGGATGACACATATTAATAGTGCATAGCACCAACAAATCTGTGGTCCTCAGTTAATTATAATATATTATTTACATTGAACTAAATATATACATGTATACCTAAAAGTTTACTGGAATGTATACCTAAAAGTTTACTCAAATAACATGCCATTTCACTCTGACGAACGGTCTTCGGTCGAAAGTTTGATAGGAGGTCACACTATTTCGGCAGTACACAAAACTTTTAGAGTTTTCGAGTCTTAATATTTGTTTGCTGTTGTTGATTTTTCAAAGAGGTTTAAAATTTAATTCAAATGTTTTTCTTAATTTTTTGAACAATAGTTCACTTGTCTGATAAACCGCTTAAATTGACTTAATAATATCAGTATTGAATTCACTCTATATACACAAAATCCGACATATCCTCGTACAATAGTGCACACTATTTCCATACATGATACAGATGAATTTCGAAGGCAATTGGAGAAGGCAGACCTTCTTTCTATGTTGTTTTTACAGTATTTCGGTTTTATTACTCAACTTTATTACTTAGATGTTAACAAGAAATCGTATATGGAAGCAAAGGACTGTTGATATTGGGGTAGTGAGTGCTGAGGATGCACTTAACCTTGGTTTCAGGTAAAAATAATGACAAATTATTTTGTGTACCGCAACCCTTTTATATGTTATTCATTCGCTAGCACAGTTTCTTAATGGTTCTGGTATTACACTCTGCCTCCTTCGCAGGCCTGGCATTATGTGAAGGTTGTACTTGCGAGAGGGCCTAGCAGATGTAGTAAAAACTTGCTGAGCATGAAAACGTAAAAGGGAGCGGTCGGGATTAACCCACGACCTCTCGATATGCAGTTGAATGCAGATGAAATTCATGAGCTTGAAGTAGACTTGCCGTAGCTGTTTCGCAAAACGTATGAATTTTCATCAGATGATTTCGCCGAAAATGTTGTTTTTGTAGAGCTGTATAATAAATAATTCATCATTTGCATTTTGAATCGCCCAAGGGTTCTTCAAAATACGACTTCCCTACGAAATATCAAGTCGTACTGTAAACTAAACTGTCCAACAAACATCTTGTTTACAAGATCTGGCAGTGATCTCTAACTGGAGGACTATGTTCTAGTCTTCGGCAGGGAAAAAGTTAAGCCAAACATGGTGGACATGGGATATCTAGTACGTATTCCTTATAAGGAGGCGCAAATAGAAGGCATTGACGAACAAATAGAGTGAATTAACGCGCAAATAGCTGACACGTTGCACCCTCGCACCAGCTTCCTAGTTAATTCGATTGTAATCGGCCCCAAAACAACGAAGGTCCTAATCCTCCGGCTGTGTTTCAGGCTGTCCCTAGCCCCCAACATATCCACTCCCCTATTTGGGGAGCTAGATTAATAGAGTAGTGAGACAAACTAAGCATGTGGGATTAGAAATTGAATGTTAGACGCATGCGCTCAGACAATCCCACATCCAGTGGGCTGATACGACGAGGGCAATGTATTTGCCCGTCAATGCCTTGTATTTGCTCGTCAATGCCTTGTATTTGCTCGTAGGCCACTTCCTTATATGGAATACGTACTAGAAGTATATATGGGACATGGTGATTTTGTACGTCAGTTTTAGTCCCCCACGCGATCTTGTAGGTCAGTTTCAGTCTCCCATGCAACTTTTTTATTTTTCTGAACTATGTTCATTTTGAAAACATAATATCGAGAGACAGAAATGAACCAATTTTCAAATTTATAATACCAAAGTCAAGCCGAGTCAAAATAGACGTCTTTATAGAAACAAATTGCAGAATTAACACAAAATGACGAAATAAGCATTCAAAAAATTCTCGAGAAAAAACAGGTTAACGAACGATTTCCTTTCCCCATTTTCAGACAACCGATGTCACTAGCAGGTCATAGAACATTACTAAAGTACTCGGTTACGGAATGTTTTTATGTTTCACTTCGTTCGAAGACTTCTTTCGTTCTTTTGAATGATTTCGTAACCAAACCAAACAAAACAACACAAAACATACAAGAGCGCGTAGGGGACTGAAACTGACTTACAAGATCGGCCTCCATCATAGTCTTCCAAATATATATAGAGCTCGCTGGTTAGGCCCTCGCTAAATTGCAAGCAACCTTCCCATGATGCTGCGAGGGCGGCAGAGGAGGAGGCAATATCTTACTCGCACTCAGGGTTTGCGCCCCAGAAATTGTAATTTTGTTGATTATTCAGTTTTTCTCAGAAACGTTTTTTTCTCAAAAGGACACGTAGCCTTCTTAACTCGCGTTACAAAGAAACAAACTCCAAGTTGCACGAGCATTTTTACCATGTTACATCTCCTAGTGTAACTGAGTAAATTACGTGTAACATGGGTCATGCAACATGTGTCACAACGTCTCAAACTTCGACTCGACCACGTTCGAGCTAAAATTTGTAAAGTCACATTGTTAGGCGCATTTGAGAATCTACATTGAAATTTGCGCCATATAAATTAATATGATTATCATTATCATTAACTTTCAATCAAATCTCACTGGAGTTTTATCTAATTATCTGCAATAGGTGAATAGGGCATTAAGCCTTTTTCTCGATCTTTATTTTAATGTATTTCCTTTCTTAGTGGAGTAATGATCAGAGGATCTGGTATTAAATGGGATCTTCGCAAATCTCAACCCTACGATGTTTACGACAAAGTTGAATTTGACGTACCTATTGGTGTTAATGGAGATTGTTACGACAGGTATGTGGACCTGGGGCTCCCATGGTTTTGCCGCTCTCTCTCAATAATAAACTGACAATAATTTCCTCTTTTAACCCAAAACAAATAAAAATACAATAAAGATTTGATTTAAAGGACATTGGCAACAAAAATAAGTATATTCTATGTCAAAGTATGTGACTTAAATGGCCGGAATATCGTAGTTTGAGGTTGTAAAAATGCTCGTAATGTGTATTGAAATTAATTAGGGTTCTTCTGCCAAATGACCTGTGAGGTCATGCGCTGGGTAAAGCGGCCAGTGTTGGCGGAAATGCAAAGAAATTAAGCTTATCTTCTCAGCGTTATTTTTGCTGCCGACCCTCACGGAGGCAGCACACTAATCTTGGCTTGCGTCTTTTCTTGGGTGTTTCGTGTCCAGACCTCTTCGCGGAACTATGTAAAGCGAACATAGACTCGGCACAGTGGATGTCCTTCTGGATGTCTGTCCAGTTTTATGACGTTTTGTGACGTACGTTTCAGTTTCGGTTATTTCCTGTTCGTTTGTTCGATTTGAAATATGACCGCTCGACCGGCCAGATAAGTCGTTCAATTCAGAAATATTGCAAACGTGAAAATTGCAGACCAAACGAGGTTAATAAGGTTTTTAAAATTGCTTTTTAAAATTTCTTAATTTTTTCTTAATTTTTTAAAACTTTTAGTTGTTTTGTAAAGACCGCTCAAGAACCAATCAGATTGCAGAAAAGCTGCCTATAACGTCAACAAATATTATTGTTTTATTTGGAAGAACTTTTGAAATGATAAAGTAACTTCTTTTGAAGATGTTCGTTTCTTCGCTTTGTTTTTGAGATATTTCAGTTTGTTTGATATGAAAATGTCTGGAATTTCTTCACACATGCATAATGACTTATCAGAGAATGTTATATATTTTTGCCTTCTTTGCTAACATGTGCGCGTGTTTCTCCCATAACACCAAACTTCTTGACTTTAAAGGGACACTCCGGCCCAAATACAAATGTAGTTCATATGAAAGATCTTACTGACTTTAGATTATTTCCAAAGTTTCAGCATTCCTATCAATTTAGTTAAGAAGATGTGGCTAGTTGAAGTTGGAGAGTTTGTCCAATTTCGACGCCATTTTGTTTCTCAAATATGACGTCACTGAGTGACGTGTCTCGTATTATGCCTATTTCCTGCATGATGAACTAAATAGTTTATTTCGACTAATTTTCGTCCAAAGACCATTCACAATAACTATCACTATGTGATCGCCATCAAAACAACTCCACTGACGATAAAGAATCACTCAATGACGTCATATTTTCAAAACCAATATGGCGTCAAAATCCACAAATTTTCAACTTCAACTAGCAATATCTTCTCAACTAAATTGATAGGAATGCTGAAACTTTGGAAATAAACTAAAGTCAGTAAGATCTTTCATATGAACTGCATTTGTATTTGGGCCGGAGTGTCCCTTTAAAGGATTTCGTTTGAGAATGAAACTGATACACAAACTTCTTCGGTAAGTCATTATGCATGTGTGACGAAATTCCATACATTTGCATACCAAACAAACTGAAATATTTCAAAAACAAAGCGAAGAAGCAAAAATCTTCAAGAAAAGTTACTTTATCATTTTAAAAGTTCTTCCAAATAAGACAATAAAATTCTTTGACATTATAGGCACCGCTCACGAGCCAGGCCATATAATAATTACTACTTATTGAGCGTGAGGTCTGTACTAGTGAAATATCGGACCGACGTTTTTAGACGGACCGAGCGAGCGCAGTGAGTCGAGGTCCGTGCAGAAAACGGAGGTCAATAAGTAGTTTATTATATGACCAAAAATCTTCAGAACGTTCATAATAAACCGGTGACAAATAATTATAAAAACATGTATTTTATTATTTTGAAATATGCATCAAACATGCAAATTTTATAAACAACAACCCCAGTTATTTGGCTTTTTAAACCTATATTTGGCTTCCTATATAAGAAATTTAACTGGATTCCCTTTTTTGATTGGTTGAACAATAAATAAAAATAACTTTGTTTTCGCTGTGACAAAATTCCCGCTCTTAGCTAGCGGTCCGGGACGGCAAGTTCCAGACCGTTCAGGAACCAATCAAATTGCAGGATTTCACGTTCCGGACCGCTCACGAAAATAGTCATATAATACTGGTCGCGAGGATGACAGTGAGCTGGGAGATTTAATTCCCGAGACAAAGTCGAGGAATAAGGCATGTAAAATGCATTATTTTGGTTTTTTGTTTATATTTTGCAAAAAACGAGCACCCTTACATGGAAGCCTGTTAACTAGCTTGAGTTGAATTGCTTGGTTACTAATTTTTTGTAATATAACAAATCACTTAATGACTGGTCCTTTGGGAGAGCAGTGAGATTTAATTCCCTCGAATTTCGATGTTTCCCTAGTGGAAAACAAATGAGGTTGTCATGGTAACCAGAAGAAAATGTGACAGTACACATAAAATGCCCTAAATTGTAGGAAATAACTAAATTAGTTATTAAAAAACTATTAAAAACCAAACAAAATATATTGCTTTTAAAAATTTCATTTTTTTCACTATCGAGCCACCTTAACTGACGAATTGCCATATAATCATTAATGCGAATTTTAAAAATTAGGAAGTCACTGTCTCTCAATGGCATATTGCAAAATGCTCATGTGTGGAGTGCATGCCTTTTCCTGAAATATTCACTCCTGTAGAACATGCTATTGAGTGGCAATTTTATCGCAGCACCTGTTACTTTAAAGTGCCTACATCACTTGTGGGATCTTTACATATTTATAGTAATTGGAACATTCTAAGAAGATTTGTAATATATCTTCTCAGGCGAAAATTTCATCTTCATGGACTTTTTTGCAGTTAAAGTTACCGGATATGACATCAAAGGAGGAATTTTTGAAGCAAGAAACAAAAGAAAACTGATTTGCAATTCCTCCTTTGATGTCATATCCGGTAACTTTAACTGCAAAAAAGTCCATGAAGATGAAATTTTCGCCTGAGAAGATATAGTACAAATCTTCTTAGCATGTTCCAATTACTATAAATATGTAAAGATCCCACAAGTGATATAGGCACTTTAAGAGTATACATTATTTTCTTTGGAATATTATCTACCTCTTTAGATATCTGTGTCGAGTGGAAGAAATGCGACAAAGTTGTGACATTATTACTCAGGTAAGTATTTAGTTAACCAAGGGTAAACAGGGACTTAGTAAGAGTATGTGTGCACTGTACACTGAGTCTGTGTTAGATAGGTTATTGCTCGTTTTTGAAAAGCGTTTATATATTTGTGGACTATATGTAAGACTTTTTTAATATTGGAAAAACATGTGCCCAGTTTTTCAAGAACACGCAAGGTTAAGCTTTTTTACGAACACGGTTTGGAAAACACCATGCACAAAACAACAATCATCATCGTGAAAAGGTGGTAAACTGCCAATATTTTTAGTGACGAAACACTGACGTTTCGAGCAGAGCCCTTCATCAGAGTATTTTATTTCATCTCGGCTTTCTCTGATGAAGGGCTCCGCTCGTAACGTCAGTATTTCGTCACTAAAAATATTGGCAGTTAACCACCTTTTCGCTTTGCTATATATCCAAAACACTGTCTACGCAGCATTCTACTTTTTTACAACAATCATCATTGTCGTTTACATTATAGTGCAGATTTTGAGAAAAATCTGTTTTAAAAATAAAGTAAAGTCAAAGTAGTATTCCTAAGAATAACAAATTACTGTTGTTTAAATGTTAAACAAAATAATCATCAAATTGTAAATCACTTAGTGAAAAATTGTTATTGCTATAAACACTGCTCACGAAACAATGGCTCCAAGTCGAGGTTGACAACGAGATCATAATTTATTTTTTTATTAATCGTGAGCGTGCGGAATCCTAGGCATTCTTGCAATTTGATTGGCTGCCGGAGCGGGCGGTTTTTTGCGATATCTGACCACGGTCAAGGAATCCTAAATGCTACAAATTTTTTTCGTGATTTTGCTTTATTTTTAACTGGAAAAAGATGGTAAAAATTTATTATACAAGTAAAGTATTTTGGTTTGTTTTTCGTTCCTTATCCAAATAATGCAGTTTTACCGAACTATTAAAAGTAACTCAAGTCTTTCACCTTGTATAAGAAAAAAAAGAAGTTATTTACCGTTTTGGTCGGTCCGTATATAAAAATATTTGCCCTCGTCTTATAAATGACACTCGGCTTACGGCCTCGGGCAGTTTCTGGAACTTCGGGCAAATATTTTTCTATACGGACCTCCAAACTGGTAAATAACATATATTTATTATATGGAATAAGCTACTTCCGGTGAAATTGCGTGCTTTGATTGGCACGTCACATGCCGGTCCGGTAATGGACCGGTTCGAATTACGGATTTTGTCAGCCATTTTGTTTACAAAGGAACAAACCGAACGACAGGAAACTTTGCAGCAAAAATTGAACGAATTTAGTAAATTAAGAACTAAATCATGTGCGAGTAGGACGATGAACAATCTAAAAGAGAGTCTTACTATCATGAAAGCAATAGAAGAACAAGATTGAAAATAACGATTCTGTCACTCAAAGTATGCTGTTTAAAAAAGCCATGCCATATAATAAACCTCTTATTATCCTCGACCGCTTGGTCATTACGGAAAAAATATCACACCTCGGTCTTTTATGTACGAACCTCGCCCTACGGGCTCGGTCCGTACTGTCAAGACCTCGGTCTGATATTTTCCCGTAATGACCGCGCTCTCGGTTAATAAGAAGTTAATATTTACTGTTATCTTTCATATCCAGCCTCGATTTCAAGCAGTTGTTCATGCCCATTGAAGGAAATTCGGGAAGTGTCTATTAATAGTTTGAAAGTGTTCATGAAACGAAAATTAAGGTTTAGTTATTTAAATGAACTTCTCAAATAACGAAGAATTGTAATTTAGAGCTCTTTCATATCTCACGTCGTTCTTGATATATTTAGACCTTTGTGATATGCAAATGAGTAACTCCCGACGTCACGAGGTTTTTACACGTTTTTAGAAAATCAGGTATATTTTTGAGATTATTCGACAACATCACTTGAAACTTTGCACATTACGACATTTCGTGACACTTAACATAATTACACCAAAATAGCGATGCCAAATTCATTTACTATATTTCTAATTAATTGATTTTCTGGAAGTTTGCAAACCTCGTGACGTCGGTGGTTACTCATTTGCATATCACAAAGTCTAAATAACTCAAGAAAGACGTGAGAGCTCTAAATCACCATTCTTTGTTATTTTAGGAGTTCGTTTAAATACCTAAAAGTTAATTTTCGTTTCATAAACGTGTTAAACTGAAGGAATTCATGGTGAACAAACAAATTCTAGTTCCGTCATGCTTTGCGAGTATTTTTGTGACGTAGTTGTTTTGTTCTCTGTTGTTAAATATAACTATAAAAGGACGTTCATTAAAAAAAATACGCTCTGTGCTTTGCTTTTTTAACATTTAGTGCTTGAACCGTATGCCTGAAGGTGAAATAAAAATTGATGATAACAAGATATCTCCTCCAAAAAGATCTGAAATGAAGGTAGATAATATGTACTTATAAGAGCTAATTTTGTTTTTGTAGTCTTCTCCTAGCTGATTCTAGCTGATCACCTTTTAACAGCTTCGTTTTTAATCTCAAAATTTTCGTGTAACAAAGTTTTTTTGTCGAAAAACATGAATAAAGTACCAAACACTATGGCAGCGATTTTTATTTGTAGGACTCGATGGAAGCCCTTATACATCATTTCAAGCTGTACACAGAAGGTTATCCAGTGCCGCCTGGTGCGACATATACGGCTATAGAAGCACCTAAGGTTGGTACTCTCTGTATGTAAAAACCTATACTCAGAGAAAACCTCTCTGCTTCAAACTGGAGTGCCCCAAAATTAAACTCCTGGCTTTTGTTGACATAGTTATCAATGTACACAGAATGAACAATAGACCCAGTTTTAATGAATCAAGAGTGCGTAATATTCCGCACCTGACGTCAAACTGGAAGGCGAATAACTTTCCTAATGATTTTCTCAAAAAACTGTTTAAAACCAGTTACATGACCACCACATACAAACTCTGAGAACGAATCCGTATATTCAAGGGATTACGGAACCAATTAAAAGAATCTTAGGTATAGTTGCTCAAAAACCTTTCTTGACGTTGGGTCATATTTTTTCAAAACCTAACATCGTATTGCGAAGGAACAGAGAAAATATTCTATTTATTCCATTGCGTGCAATGACTGATCAGGAGTACATCAGTCAGACTACACGTCAGTTTCGTACGCGTTTAAAAGAACAGCAAAAGGCTATTTTCTTTTCAAAAAAGGAGAATTCTGCTTTGCCGGAGCACGCGTGCGTAACCGACCATGAGATTGCGTAGGAAAATTACAAAATTATTACCACTAATCCGCGGTACTGTTAGAGACGTGGTCTGGAGGCTTATTAATACGTGGCTACATGGAATACTCGCAGTTGAGGTAACCGTGAGGTACTAGGTCTGAGTCATCTTCTGGACGATCTTTTTTGGTATCCGCGAGAGGTTGGACGAAATGAGAGATTGTATTGCTATCATGTATTTCATCATACAGGTATGTCCGATCGAATCATGGAACTGCTAACCCCAAAACAACTTAGATCCTAACCCTAATCCCCCGCCTAATGGGTTTTCTAACCCCCGCCTAATGATCTTCTAATGCTAACCTTAATACTAATAAAAGGATCGTCCAGAAGACGACTCAGATCTAGTACCTCATGCATGTCACCTCAACTGAGAGTATTCCATCTAGCCACGACCTACTAATAGTGCCCACGCTAAAATGAATCGCGATGACGGTGGTCTACTACCAGAAGCTTATTTGCAAAAAAAACTAAAAAAATATTCGTGTGCAAGCTACTTTGTTGTATTGTACATTTACTACAGGGTGATTTTAGATAATCCTAACGAGGTGATTTTCTACAACCATATACCAGCGTGCATACCAGCCATTATCGTCCCGATGATTATTGAGGAACGATTAGTTCTAATCGTCCCTAATTCAGGAGGGATATTCAATATTAAATTTTCCTCTTATTATTCAATATTACATTTTCCTCTTGCCGTCGAAACGTCAGTCACCAACAATAGTCTTTCTCAGGACTACAACAACCAGGACTATCAATTTCACACATCTAATGACCGTGATATTATTTTATAAGTAATAATATAACATGAGGGATATTAGTGATTTTAAATGTCCCGAAAGCCGAGGGAAGATTTGTGGAATTGTGGAACTTTCACAAATCCTCCCGGGGCTTGAGGGAAGTTTAATAATTGATTTCCCAAAATATTTGGTATTAATTTGTAAATCAGAAGGTTGTGGGTTCGATTCCAGTTTGTGGCTCAGAAACATTTTTCTGAGTTTGCGTTAACGCTTGAGTAGCAAACAATTTATTATATTTAATATCATGTTTACCGGCGAATATAATTTGTATTAATATTATACCTCAACTATAAATTGTCCAATTAAAGAGCTAGATTTGTACCACGTGACCAGTCAATTTAAACTCGAATTCCCCGCTTTAACCTCGAATTCCCCGCTGATGACGTAATCAGCAGGTGATTCGAGTTAGAATACCCCGCTCGTACCCAGTACTCGCGCGTAAACCAAGACGAGCCTGTAAACAATAGAGGAACAACAAGATGTTTCAAGACAGCATTCAAGATTGTTTCCGTACAATATATCATTTATAGACCCTCCGCTCGGGGAATTCGTCGAAATATTACGGGATGATATATCATCCCTCGGGGTAATATTTCGTCGAATTCCCCTCGCTTAGAACTTAGAACTTAGAATATATACTCCCAATATAGCGTTAGCTAATGCTGGGAGGCAATAATAAATGCACAATAAATAAATAATAAATAATATTAAATAATGTTACACAATACTACACATATTACTATTTACTAGAAGACTACAAATGTACTAAAATGTAATAACGGGGCCTGCATAGATCTAACTGCAGGCATGGCGGTTGATACAAAGGTAGATGTTGAGTCACATGCCACTACTTTACGAGGAAGGAGATTCTATGTACGGACTGTTCTTCGAAAGAAGGAGTAATTATAGGCCAAAACGTTTGTTTGCGGTTGAAGGTTGGAAATTCTAGTGTTAGGTTGGATACATTGGGGGAAGGAAATATTAACAAGATTATTACGGATTTTGAAGAAGAGGACTGTTTGATTGTAAAGGCGTCTTTGTTCCAAAGTGTCCCATCCCAGTGAGGTGACAATCTGGTCTGAATTATAATTGAAGTTGTAATCATTGGTTACAAATCTACCAGCGTTACGTTGAACCTGTTCTAATCGGTTAACGGCGCTATTCGTGTATGGGCTCCAGGCTGAGGACGCATATTCAAGAATTGGCCTCACAAGTGATTTAACTGGTTTATCGCAGGGTTTGAGAGTTCTTCTTATTAAACCGAGCGTTTTGTTGGCTTTGCTGGCAATTTTGTTACAGTGCTCATTCCAACGTAAGCTGTGGGAGCATGTCACACCAAGGTAGTCATGGTGGAGCACTTTAGTTAGAGGTTTTGAGTCCGCTTTGTATGTGAATTCACTCGGTTTCCTTTTGTTTGTAATTGACAATAGGTGGCATTTAGTTACATTAAATTCCATCTGCCAGGCTGATGGCCACTTTGTCAGATTGTTTAGGTTATCTTGGAGCGTGTTGGTCATTCATTCAATGATTTAATTTCACGGTAGACCACAGCATCATCGGAAAACAGACGAATTTGAGAGTCAACTTTATCAATAATATCGTCAATATAAACCAGGAACAGTGTTGGTTCAAGGACAGTTCCTTGAGGAACTCCTGAGGTAACAAAAATAGTGTTAGAGTGTGCGCCATTAACAGAAACAAACTGGGAACGTTGACTAACGAAGCTAGTAATCCACAACAACGTTTTCCCTTGGATACCGTAGTGCCTAAGTTTGTGAATAAGTTTAGGGTGGGACACCTTGTCAAATGCCTTGCTAAAATCGAGGAGTAAGGCATCGGCTTGACCACGGTTCTTAAGAGTATTGGCCCAATCATGCACAGTGAGAACAAGTTGTGTTTCGCATGAGTAACCAGTACGAAAACCATGCTGGTGATGAGTTAATGATGTTATTTGAAGAGTCTATAAATGGTAATTATACAATACATATACAATCTCGATTGTGATTGGCTAAAAAACCTACAGCCTGGTGACGTAATTGTCTTTGCGTGGCTTACTTCCTAAACTCCCTAAAGGCTTCTACATTTATAATTGTATAATAAATCAATTATTGGATTCGGCTTACACATGATATCAAGAATTATCCAGACCTCTGTCAACATTGACATCGGTCTAGATAATTCTTGATATCATGCTCAGCCAAATCCAATAATTGTTTATTGTTTGAAATTCATTGCGAACTGTGTCAACCAATGTATGTTCACTCATGCATGCTGATGGGGTAAAAATTGAATGTTTTCCTGTTTTGAGAAATTTAGGGATTAAATCTACCATTGCGAACAAAAGCAGTCGAGGTAATCAAAGTATATTAATATATATTATATATATTAAATACTTGTTAGGGTGAATTTGGGGTTTACCTCGTTGCTGATGGTAGCAGCAAGCCGTATCGATGCAAAATAAAAGCACCTGGTTTCGCGCACATGGTAAGTAGAGCAACACTTAAAGTGTCACTAAGACGAAAAAATCGTCTACCAATTTTGATCTTAGTTTATCATAATTACGAAATGAGGAAGAAAGGCGTTCTCGGTTTCTCAATATCTTATCCCGTTCTCGAGATATTTAGGTTTTTGACATATGCAAATTAGACATTTTCATTAGACGTCATTTTCTCACATAGACGTAAATAAAATACACAAAATGAGGATTATCTCTGCAAATAATAGGTAGAAAGTTTTCAAACTTTGGACATTTATGGTAAGGTGGAATGTACATTCTACTGTACATATTATATAGTTGCCATGGAGATCGTTTGAAAATAAGCGTCTTTCGCCTAATAAAATTAAATCGTTATTTTTGTCACTTTTTAAAAAGAATAAGGTGATTTAAACTTCCGAAGTACAATATTTACGTGTCTACAAATATTGGTGTGTATGCATTACAATAAATGTTGTTTGATAAAGAAGAAATAAACACTTTTTGTTTTATAAATGACAGGTGCCTATTTCCAAACAATCTTCGTGGCAACAATATAATTTGTGCAGTACGGTGCACATTTCACCTTACCACAGATGTGTAAAGTTTGAAAACTTTCTACCTATTATTTGCAGAGATATTCCTCATTTTGTGAATTTTATTTTAGTCTATGTGAGAAAATGACGACATACACTATATAATTTGCATATATCTCGAGAGCGAGATAAGATATTGAGGAACCGATAACGCCTTTCTTCTTCATTTTGTTATTATAATTTACTAAGATCAAAGTTGGGTAGACGATTTTTTTCGTCTTAGTGGTACTTTAAAACTTTACTGAAAAAAGAAAAATATTCTCTTGAGCGAGCCACAATCGAAGGCATGATCAATATCGTCCCGTATGTTCTATTTTATCATATATAGGTAAAGTCGAAAAATGGATCATGTAATTTAAATTACAGTAGGACTCATTCTCTCGTGATTCCCAGAAGAAACTATTTTTTATTCTGCTACTTGTCTTACCTTATTACATGCATATAATCGTCGTTATGGGGCGACATGTTTGTGTACCTCGTTGGTATAGCAATATGGCGGTCTAAAGCTCAAATAAGCCAAGTTTCAATAAAAATTGTCATATTGTACGTATGTATGCTTCAGAAAATAATTAGTGCTTAAAATACTGTAAACTCTATCTCCTTTTTAGGCCGGACTTCATGAGCTTAGCAAAGGTCACATGTTGGCTGATGTGGTAGCTATAATCGGTAAGTATACCGGCAATTCACATTGACACTGTTTTTAATGAGGTCGCATAAGCCGCGTCGTATTTCTGTTGATCGTTTTACTTTAGGTTGGGTTTATACAAAGCGTTCTTTTAAGCGATATTCAGAATTCGTATTTACTATTATTTACTATCAAAATACTTGTATAATAAAGTTTTTCCAGCAAATGTTAATTTTCCATTTTTCAGTTAAAGTGCACCTAACCCCAAAATGTTTTTTACCGATATCAAATCTTATTTGATTTCTAGTATTTCTGCAAAAACAAAAATAATTTCATAAAATCTTTCGATTTTTATGGCAGTTTAAAGTTGGTAAAAAGGCGCTTTTTGATGGACCACGTCCGTGGCTACGAGGAGTCTGGAACGAGTAAATTTTGTGACGTTACGCAAGGTACTCATCTCGATAAAAATTCGGCCTACATGCCAATTCACTATAAATTGTCGGTTTATCTACATTGATATACTGCGTTCGTTTGCTGATTATGAAAAGATGGTTAACAGTTGTGTAGCTGTCAATTGCATGAACAAATCGTGCCTAAGTTCAGGTATAAGTCTTCACACTATTCCTTATCACAAAAAATATGTTAGATTGCAGAATACCCGTCTATACTTTCTCGACTTCCGCTTGTTAATCAGCCTTGAGCATTGACCCAGCTTGAGCTAGGCCATTTAAAAATATCCCGGTTTATTATCAGCGCCCGCATCAAATTTTCGTGCCACACTGTTTCATATCAATCTCTCGCTTAGTCCGAACCGAACATCAGATAGACAGATACACAAACATGCGGTAAGAACATTCTTCGCACGCTGGGCAAAGCGGCAAAGTCAAACGTTGAAAATAAATATTTCGACCACGATTAACGTAGCAAAGAAAAGAAAGAGAATCTGGGTTGACTTCGTGAAGGCAAAACGGGTCTTCGAACCTTCGAAGGCTTCGACTATATGTTCAGCTCACTTCATGCCTGAAGATTACGAGCGAAGGTTTTCCATTTTGCCTGCCCAAACGAAGCCAAATTATCCGAAATTAAAGAGTGATGATCTCGGGATTTGTGTATGCCCAACCATTCATGCTGTAGCGCCGAAAGATTCAAACAAACCAGTCGAGAATTCCCAGGAATAGACGAATGGTGAGTCTGTTGACACAGCTTAGCCTCCTCCGCAGGCAATTCTGGGGATTCGGTTTTCTCCCGCCCGCAATTTTCCCCCCGCCCGGATGAGAGCCCGCATTTTTTTCCGCCCGCCATTTCCCCGTCCCGAATGAGAGAGATGCCTGCGGAGGAGGCTAGACACAGCTTTTGTTTTCGATATGCGTGACGTCAGAAAACGTGCTAGATCCCCGGGCCATCAAAAGCTAAATTCAAAAGGCCATAAAAATCGAACGATTTGCCTAAATTGAAATTTTTTTTCACTGAAATGCTAGAAATAATACCAAGATTTGATATCGCTAAAAAAACATTTTGGGGTTAGGTGCACTTTAATAAAGCAAGATCACCATTAAAATATTTTATGGATTTTAATTTAGGATTCTGTGACCGTGGTGCCCGCACGCTCAGGCAACCAATCAAATTGCAGAAAAGCTTATTTGATTCCCCCGCTCACGATTAATAAAAAAATCACTTTATTTTTAACTAATTTATATTTTGTTGTATTGTTTGTTTGTTCTTTCGCAGGAACGATGGATATCGTATTTGGAGAAGTTGATCGCTAACAAAGATGGCAGAAATGTTGATGTTGTCGAAAATGATAACGTTGTCTGTACTTTCATTTCGGATATTTAAGTTTCCGTGTGGAGTAGTGAACAACAATGAAACGTTTGAGAATACAAAATTATATCCTTGTACATTATTTTAAGCAGGATTATTAAAAGCTGTTTTAACCAGACTGTGAATTTTTAAATGTGCATTGCGTTTGTGGTTTTATGTTCTTGTTTTGTACAACTGACGCTGGAGCATGATTTGTTTCCCTTACTTCATGAGCTTAGTGCTTGCTGATACAAGTACGGTTCGATATGGGATTTCTCTAGCAAGCACTCCAAAGTAATCTCTTCTGGAATGTCTTTGTCTTCCAACAGCTCTCGCACTTTACGAAGCACCTCTTGTTTTGTGTCCAGATCTCTTTGTACAATCGCATGATCTGACTTATCTGATGATCTGCCTATTAGTGTTTCACTACTCGGTGGATCACGAAACCTGAACCTGCATGATCTACCTCTTCTGCAAGTGGAGAAGTACATGTTCCTGCACAGAGAGGACGAGATTTCTAAAGTCACTATTCTTCTCACCTGGGAAAGCGCATGTCTGGTGCTTGTTAATGAAGGCGACGACTTCTTCATCAATGTTGACATCACGTTTTGGGGCGTCCTTAATCCAGAGAATTATGTGCTCATGAGGAGATCCCAGAGCCTGAAATTATATACGGATCATGTAGTCCTATGAACTCATTGAAGAATAAGTCTGCAGGCTATGTTTGAATTGACGAGATTCAATTACTGGATTGAACCATGGGTAACAAATCCAGTAACACAGTGTTCCAGTGTGCCGGAGATCCGCGAACATGCTTCGGGAACTTAAAGGCTGTATCAGTGCAAATTATCGCTTCTGCATTGTCGGAACAATTCATCACGCCAGCATTTACCGTTCGGCTTTGGAAGGTTTGACCCCATGTTTGTCGTAAAGATGTGTGAATACCAAGCAGCCAGAATGTAGTCGATATTTTTGGCGGAATCGGCCATCTTTGTGTAGTAGCCTCTTATTGAAGTATTTCGTGGCTGTTATCTTCTTTTCCCTTTCTGCTGATAAGCTACAATGCCCATAGGGGTATTTTGAATGATTGGCCAGCTCTTCAAACTTTTCATCCATCAAGCTATGCGCATGGCGTTTGGTTCTCCCCAGGAGCTACAGAGTAAATGTTATCTCCATCAGCTAGCTGTTCTTCTTGTAGCAGGGTATCATAGATGCCTCGAAGTTTACTCGTCTGTTTGAAGGTAATGCTGTCCTTTTCATCTTCAATTTCGTTCCTTTTCTTGTCGGCATCTGACTCATTTTGTAAATTGCCGATCAAGGCTAACGAACTTTTCCCGTCCAAGTTTTCGATCAATATTTCCTTCTCCTAGGTGAGCTATACCTTACGAAGATTTATGGGTTGCACCTACCCCAGCAGTGGCTCATTTCAGGGTTCAAGACTATCACCGTTGGCTCCTCCGCTGACCGAATCGATCCAATCGCTGCTGCTGACCGGAGATATCTTGTGATCGAGAAGAAGTAGGATCTACCCGGCTGTTGAAGTGCAAAATACCTACAGTCAGTTTACAGTACATTCAGTAGACCAACTCCCCCGACAGTAGATACCTGTTCATTTTTCATTTTGCTGATGCTGTTATTAGTTGGTATCCATCAGTGTCGTTGACGAGTTCTAAGTATCTACTGGATTTCGATACTGTTCGGACGGCTCTTCCGCGAGCTTCCGACGCATTATACTGATTGTAGAATTCATCAGCAATCCGAAAACCACTGTAATAGCATGTTATAGCCCAACTAATGTCAGCGACGAATCAGATGCAAATCAGTTCTACCAAGAGCTGAAAAGTGGACATCATCTTCGTGTACCAGGCACATCAAGGTTATTTTCTCGACATTCAGAAGCTACAAGAACAAAAACCCTAACTCTGACCATATGCTTGAGTCCATGAAAACCATGGATTGGAAGCACGTCTCAGCCTGGCTTAGAGATGCGTAACCGATACGATGCTCTCTCAAAACTTACAGTAGTTGACAATGACATTGAAACCATCTACAATTAACAACTTAATTGCAAGTACCGAGGAAGTCGCACTAACAACACTATACCAAAGAAGAGTGCACATGCCGTAGTGAAGCATGCTGAAAATGCTCTCCACTCAGCCCAAAAACATCATGAAGTCAAGCGTAAATCCTCACTCAAAACCATCAGCAGAGCACAGAAACGACTAAGCATATGTCAACGCGGAGGAAGAATACATACGCGGCCAAATTGGCCAAATATCACATCAACACGCCTCAAAGCAACATTCTGCCGCGTAGGCCACCATCAACGATCTCACAAGGCGAAAAAGTAAATCCTCAAGTCTGGTGGAATGTAGCTCAACCTTGTTTTGTAGGCCCCCCAATGGATGGGTTTTTGTGGTTTTTGTATCTGTAAAGGATGGAGATTAATAATCTGGATGATGCCATCTCGGCATCCTTGAGGAATTTGAAATATTCGGAATTTCCATAATTACTTCAAAGATGGCGTCCAATATGGCCGCCGTCTTTAATAATCAACTGAAATCAATCTTGTTTTGTACGACTTCTGGTTGATTTTTGTTGTTTTTATGCTATGGAAATTGATAATCTAGATGATTCCACCCCAGCACCCTTTTGCAATTTGAAATATATGTCATCTCTGAAATCCAAGATGGCGTCCAATATGGCCACCATGTTTAATTATCAACTTATTAGCCTTTTTACATAAATGAGAAATTTATGAGAGGTATGTTGAGACTAGTGATGGAATTGTTATTATAAATATAGTAAAATGGCTACACACGCGCTCACTATATACAGGTACATAATATACAGTAGCTACTGGAAATACTACAATTATAATTACATCATACAATGTACACTATACTGTTCGTCACAACACATATATCAACATATTCAATGTTCTCTAACTTATCGTTTCTGTCCTCTTCATCATCATCGTTGACATTCGTTGTCCAGGAATTATGACAGCTGTCTGTGCTGTAGCAACTGCAAAAAAACAGTATACATGATAACTGTGCTTTATGGCATGCACACCTTGCTTTTTCACATGGACGCTCTGATGCACAACCACAGCCAAACATTTCTAAAATTTCTGGAGGAGCTGATGCCATGTCATGGGTAGCATCGGGGGAATAAGTGATCTGGTTGTGTTGTCTCTGGACCATCTTCACTTAATGTTGTCTTCCAAATACATGCCTGAAAGTGTGCTCGCTTCACATTTTCCGCAAATGCTTCTGAGGTTGGGGGAAGACTATCACTGCATTTAGCTACCATAGCAAGCAGCTAGAAACGATGTGGTTTGTGCTATCACCAGATCCATGTCACTGTTAGGCTCACCAATTGAGTCGAGTTTCAGTCCCTTCGAAATAATCTTAGTGACGGTGACTTTCACAATACCCTAAAGACACCCGACTGTGTCACATCCAGTGAGCGCGTGTGTACAGGGCCTTTTTTAAGGATTTTCCCGTGGATATATATATATATATATCCACGGGAATATATATATATATAATATATATATATAGTTTTGAGGTAAGCGAAAATATATATATATATATATATATATATATATATATATATATATATATATATATATATATATATATATATATATATATATATATATATATATATATATATATATATATATATATATATATATATATATATGAAAAATGCTAAAATTGCAGCCAGGATTTGTCATAATTTAAAATAGTTGAGATTAGTTTGTCACTGACTAGTTAAAAAAACGTACATACAACGTTTTTATAAAACTTTATTAAGACGTTTCGACCGAACAACTACGGTCTTCGTCGGTTAAAAATATATTGAAAGTCAAAACAGACTTAAATAGATCCAAGTTATGCTAATAGAATACAGTGTTAAAAAAGGGACTTATAAACATCGGGAATTTCTATATGGTCATTATGATCATTAGCATCCTTAACAGAATACCACGCTTCACGAAACAAGCGTTGATGGTAATTGTCCGACTTATTCATGATGGCAATGCTCGAAAAGAAAATCTAACGCTGTTTCAAACAATTCCAATGAACATGCCCACAACCCAAATGATAACAATATTACTTCCAACGAACGGTCATCGTTTGTCGTCCTACCATTCATCAAAGGCATCTCTGAAAAGATAGCAAGAACGCTCAGAAGAGAAAATGTGAAAGTCAGCTACAAACCCGTCTATACACTTCACCAACAATTTCCAAAACCAAAGGATAAACAAAAGACTGAACAAACAAAAGGTGTAATTTACATGCAAGATCGATTGTTCTCAATGCGATTACACTTATTACGGACAGACCGGCAGAGCTTTGAAGACTAGGATAAACGAACACAAAAGAACTGTCAAGAACCTTGACAAATATTCAAAAATAGCTCAACATGTAGAACAAATGGATCATTGTCCAGATTTCAATAACATTGCCATCATGAATAAGTCGGACAATTACCATCAACGCTTGTTTCTTGAAGCGTGGTATTCTGTTAAGGATGCTAATGCTCATAATGACCATATAGAAATTCCCGATGTTTATAAGTCCCTTTTTTAACACTGTATTCTATTAGCATAACTTGGATCTATTTAAGTCTGTTTTGACTTTCAATATATTTTTAACCGACGAAGACCGTAGTTGTTCGGTCGAAACGTCTTAATAAAGTTTTATAAAAACGTTGTATGTACGTTTTTTTAACTAGTCAGTGACAAACTAATCTCAACTATTTTAAATTATATATATATATATATATATATATACAATAGGCAATATTTGGCATTTCACTCGATCAAACTACATGTTGAAAGGATCCACGGTGAAGGAAAATTTCGAGTGTTGGAATACATACATTTTAAGACCAAACCGGGACCAGTTGCGAAAAATGCAACTTAGCGGCCTTCCGGTAGGAATTGAACCCGCGACCCTGCGATTGCTAGTGCAGCGCTCTGACCACTGAGCTACGGAAGCCGTTGCCGAGAGCCTAGTCACGAGTTCTGCACATATGGTGGCAATGCCGGGACAAGATTCTGGGTACACCATAGGCAATATTTGGCATTTCACTCGATCAAACTACATGTGGAAGGATCCACGGTGAAGGAAAATTTCGAGTGTTGGAATACATACATTTTAAGACCAAACCGGGACCAGTTGCGAAAAATGCAACTTAGCGGCCATGTAGTTTGATCGAGTGAAATGCCAAATATTGCCTATGGTGTACCCAGAATCTTGTCCCGGCATTGCCACCATATGTGCAGAACTCGTGACTAGGCTCTCGGCAACGGCTTCCGTAGCTCAGTGGTCAGAGCGCTGCACTAGCAATCGCAGGGTCGCGGGTTCAATTCCTACCGGAAGGCCGCTAAGTTGCATTTTTCGCAACTGGTCCCTCGAAATTTTCCATATATATATATATATATATATATATATATATATATATATATATATATATATATATATATATATATATATATATATATATATATATATTTGTCTACCATTTTATTTAAAAATATTTTTTCTACAGTTCATGATCAGTGGCGGATCCAGGGTTGTTCGAAAGGGGTAACGGTAATCTACTAGGGGGGTCTGGGGGCATGCCCCCTCAGGAACATTTTTAATTTTGCAAAGCCCAGAAGTGCTTTTACGGCGATTTCTGATAATAATTTTTGCGAAATTAAGGCACCACGCCGTTGCTAAAAAAGCACGATTACAAAGGGGTATCAAGATTTAATGAAACACTTCAATATATAAACTCAGAAGTAGTACGGAACCAATATATACACTTTAGGCATCTTCATAAGCTGCCAAAACATTGTGCTTATAATCGGTCATATAATATTGCGTTTATCATATTATGGTAAACACTTGTTTGCGGGATTTTAAATGGCGGACGCGCGCCACGTAGGTCAACATAATAATTTCAGTAAGTCTATAAGTTGTTAATTAAGGGCTAAAACTTATACTTTCCATTTGTTTAATTTTTATTCCTTGCTTATTGTATGATTAAATTTAAGAAAAAGGGACTTTTCCTGGGGGGGGGGGGGGGCATTTGCCTAGCTTAATAGTTAAAAAAGGCCCTGCGTGTGTAGCCAGAAGGTGTGGAAAAATTGAAGCATTAATAGCGCTGTTTGACCTATGTTAATCATGCCTCTTTGAGCACTTGTTCCTTCCATCACCACTGTGCACGTCAATTTGCTATTTGCGTAATAATGCAGCAACAAGACGAAGACGTCCGTGTCGTCGCATTGCCACCTCAACCATCTGCTGGACCATAATCACATCAGCCTTTCTAATTAGGTAACTCCTTTGGATTATAATTCCTTCATGACATACTTCTTGAGGAGTAGGAGATGGCCCTGTTAATACCAAATTACCAATCTATGGTTGTAGCTGACATTAGTTGCTTGTAGTAGGCTGACTCTTTCTGGTATTTGTTGGCACATCATATCGATGAGCTGAATCTTGTTCTCTGTGACTGATAAGATGAAATTGCGTGGAGATAAGGGTGCATCTGCGCGGATTTGGTGACATTCGCTCGCCAGCGATCCAGCCCGATAACTTCGTGTTGTACCCTTTATACTATATTCATAATAGCGATAGAACACGAGATATACATCGCTCCGAACCAGCTTGGAAAGGACAAACGATAAGAAGCTGTTTACGAGGTCCTGCGCAGTCCATTTTGCGGCCGGTGAATGATCCAGAGAATCGCACATCATTCGTTTTCTAGCTATAATAAACTCGGCTTCGTTTTCTAGCTATAATGAGTTGTTTGCTTTATCTAATTCTAAATTTTAAGAATCTTTTTAATTCAAATACCAAAAACGGCTTTAATTGAACAAACCAAAAATACTTACAGTGTTTCTGAAGATGACTGTGCTGCAATATGAGCCTGCAAATTATTTGGTCAGTACTATTCTCTTCTATTTTGTATTGTGACTAATTTTGACTAATTGTGATAATTTTACAGGAATCCAATGTTAACTATGGCACATTAAAAACAACAATATGCTATTTATTAGTTAATAACTTCAATATTTCTGTTTGGATACATTTAAAAAGAACGTAAGTCAATTATGGCGGCCATCTTGGATTCCAATATGGCGGCGCCATTGTTGGACATAAAATGTGGATTATTTCAAATTCCCCAAGGATGCCGGGATGGCATCATCCAGATTATTAATCATAGATACAAAAACCATACAAAACCATTGGGGGGCCTACGAAACAAGGTGAGGCTACAAACAGCCATTTGGCAATTGGCAACCAGACTTCGCATAAACTAAGGGGGCTAATAATAGACGTCTATATCAGTATACCGCAAACGGGTTCGAAGTATAATGAACAGAATGGCGCCAAGTTTTACAAGGACGAAAATTACGACACAATAAACATGTAAGTAGAACAACAAGGTTTATAAATATTTATTTTGTTGAATATTCATAGGTATGTTTGATATAAACAATGTGGCCATTATATTGCATTAATGTCGCACTGAAACTGTCCTAAATCTCACCAAACTTACAATGAAAGACACATACACCTTATAGTAGATATAAATACACATTATTTCATTATATTGTAAAATAAACTGCAAGTAATAGATGAAAATATCCTCTAATTTTGACAAATCGAATAAATTCCAATATAAATACAAATTGGCGCACAACGAGCTTGGGACACCTGTCTGTGATTTTAGTTTCGAATTTTACTATTTTTCTCTGGTATTTATTTTTCTTTAGGTTAGGGTTAGCTAAAGTAGCAGTAGAAGTTCTAGAAAATGTGAAAGTCCTTCGTGAGTCATCGTCCCCAGAGCCTGCGTTCCTTTTGGACTGCGTCAGAGTACGCATACGAGTTTACGACGCGAAGTGGCGTGATATGACTTGATACACACCGGCCTATACCTATTGGATTTCAACTCAAAATATAACGATGTTGTTGTTTGGATTACCATGTATTATTATCAACAGAGGACTCAGAGAAGCTTTAAGACAGGATATGATAATACAAATAGCTTGACCTTGATATTTTTGGGTTTGTATTGACTGGACTCATCTCACTCATGACTGGAGTTGAAGTTTTGGCTTAATTGCTGATTTATTCTTGGGTTTATACAAAATGTTGATTTTTTCTATGATTTGTTAATGATTTGATAGATCCAAAGGCATAAAGTTACCTAAATGAAACGAGCGTCAGCGAATTCGTCTTTCATTGAATCCGACTATGAGTATTTACCTGAATTATTTAACTCACTGAGTAACGTCATAGAAGATAACAGGGATTACTATTCGAATAACTGCAGTGGAAATAAGGCTAGTGATTTTACAAAATGCTTCAACGAGTTGCTAGAAGTGACGAAAACGACGCTGAAGCTATTACTGCAGGTCGCTGCTATATCTCCCATGTTTGACTATGACCCAAACATCAAGGGAAATGGATATCGATCTATAGTTAGAGTTGTGGAGTTGTGTTTCAGGCGTTTGTATGCTCTTGGTAAACACTTCCAAGAAAATAGGGGTGGCCTCCTGTTTCGTTCTGACCACTATTACAAGGAAGTTGTCAGCTACCTAGAACTTACCAAGGGCTTGTACAAGTTCCTCGAGTTTGCTGAACAGCTACTCATATGGAGTTCATCAAATGAGTCAAATGACCTGTTCCCCCCTGAAGACTGTTGTGATGCTAAAACATTGGCTGAGGTACAATTACAAGCAATGGAAAAGGAGTGTTTCTATGGAAGACGTCTTGGTTTTCACGTAAGTAATAATAAATACATTAATAAGTAATACCTAAATACATTAATAAGTAATAAATACATTAATTATTGAATAATATGATTGCAGTGTGGGAAGTATAGTATACACAGCAGTGGCAGATCCATGCAGGATTCACACCACACACGCTCCCTTTAATTGTTTAATGTCTTTTTAGTATTAGAACAAAGTAAGGAACACAAGACATGCAAGTAAAAATGAGGCCATTAAGGTTAAAACAGATTAATTGAAACATTATGTGTTGCTAAAGGAATACCAAATGGTTTTCCATGCAGGATACTGTGATCCAAACATGCGGGATGTTGCAAGATTTTCGAAAAGCGTAAAAATATAATATATATATATATATATATCGTGCCGCAGAAAGATTATCATCCTCGCTTCATTTGGCTACTTTAATAATAATAGTCTTTAATAAATACTGCGCAACAACCGTGCGAGTTTACATAAAGTAAATATGTAAGTTACAAGCGAATGATTAAGTAATAGATTCTATGTCCATAAAATTATATAAAGTTAAAAAGACACCTATTTATAAATTGTTCTTTTAAATTGTTCAGTTCTTACTTTTGGGAGAATAAATTCATGTCCACGTTTACGCAATATTCTCCCTTGTTTTGGAGGTAAAAGGTCATATAAAGAATGATTAGGATTAGAAGTAATTCTTGTCCACATCTTATTATCTCTATTAGCTATTACATCAGATATAAGTATATATTTATTATTTAGTGGTATAACCAAATTTAAAAGCGCGTTTACAAAAATCCCTGCGCTCCACTCCAGTTACAGGACTGGGAAGAGGTTTCGATGTCTTCCCTCTTACAACCATTTCCCATGTCTTTGAAAAATTCAATGTCATACGGTTGGCTGCGGCCCAATACAGCTCCTTGTGGGACGCCTCGATTTATGGAAAGAAATTTTGTAGCCACGCCATCCATGACAACACGTTGCTGCCTTTTACTAAGGAAACTAATGATCCAGTTAACCACATATTAATATTTAGTAACTTAAGCTTATTACATAGAATATTGTGGGGCACAGAGTTAAATGCCTTACTAAAGTCGAAGGAAAAGACACGAACAAAATCTGCCTCCTCATCCAACCACTGAAGCCACTTATGGTAGCTTTTAATAAGGGCCATAGAAGAATTGTGGTCCTTCACTCCTTCTTATAAGCAAACCGATCGGAACTAATTTCTAATTGAAAGATACCAGACAATTCGTTCTTGTAAACTATTCTTTCAAAAAGTCTCATTATGATGTTAGTCAGAGATATAGGTCTTAGCTGGTTACAAGATGTTAGTGGAGATTCTTTAGGGATAGGAGCCAAATTAGCAAGTTTCCAAATTGTTGGGACTGTTTGATTCCTTAAGGAACAGTTAAATACATTGGTAATAAGCAGTGTAAGATAGCAGGCAAAGTCTCTCCAAAACCAGTAGGGAAATTCATCAGGACTAGAAGCAGTGCGTTTCTGTTTAACCAAAAACTGCATTACAGTCTGTTCATTATTAATTAGAATTCTGGTATCTTCAGTAATGGTTACAACTTCAGGCTCAGAGTATTGAGGATCTGTGTTTATATCTTGAAAGTAGAAATTTAATGCATCAGGATCAATAATAGAACTCACCCGGATGTGGTTACTTTTGCCAGTGATCTTGTTAATGATCTTTGCGACCTCGCTTTGCGACCGACCGAGCAAAGCGAGGGGAATATATTGCCGGGATACATAAAATAAATAGAGAATAATACATGGATGGATGTGAGGAAATATGAAATTTATTTTGAGTGTTAAAATTTATTTTCGAGTGAGCACAGCGAAGAGTGAGATATCCTGGTCAACACGAGAAATAAATTTCATATTTGCATCCATGTATTTTTCTGTTTATTATATAAAAAAATGTCCAATTGCTTAGAAAAAAACAACTTTAAACAGTGTTGTATCAGCGATAATCGTCATATGTGCGATTACCATAATAATCACATGTGAGATTATCACAAATTATTAGCTGTGGAAAAATCAATAAAACACTACTTTATAGTTTATATAATAAGTATTTTAAATTTATTTTAGTTCAACACAGCCTTAAGAAGTTTTCTAACTACAGTCTGTATCTCAATGGCATCCTTTGGTGATGGCTTTAGTAAACATGATGGTTCTTTCACTGTAGCAGCTGTATCCTTATTAAATGGTCCTAAATATTTGATTAACCCTGATTTAAGAGCAAGAAAGATCATTTCCCTTACTAATGTCGTCGATATGAAATTTTGTAAAGCTTTTTGGTCTTTGACAGAGAGATATGGATTTCAGGTACACATATCATTTACATTATTTTTATGGTAGTCAGCACTGTTTTGGAATTATAGGCAGTGCAGGCATTTTGCATTTACAATACATCATTGTTGTATCAGGAATATAGTTTGGTACTGTACAGGATATATTTGATGCAAGTATTTAAGGCATACGATACGTGGACGATCGTCAAGCTCATATCCTCAGAAAAATGATTCTGAGTCCCGTACAGGAATCGAACCTGAAACCTTCTGATTGCCGGTGAGATGCTTTAACCATTGAGCTAACAACTCTCCGTCTGAGTCTCGTGTTGTAACAACTTGTACTATTAAGACGAATTGACCCTTTACAAGGAATTAAATTAGGGAGTAACTATATCAAACATGTTGAGTCATCTAGATGTCTTGGTATGGTAATTGACCATAGGCTGAAGTGGAACGTGCACATTACTGATTTGATTAGGTCTTTCTCGCAAAAACTTAATCTTCTAAGATCTCTTTATTTCTTACCTACCAATGCTAAGGCGGACTTCTACTTCAAGGTAATATCACCATCAATTACCTATGGCCTTGGCATATGGGGTTCATGTGGGAAAACCTTATTTGATGAGCTAGAGAGGATTCGTGTAAGGGTTGCCAAATCTATATATGGCTTAGAGTGTCATACACCAACAGAATTCGTCCTAAATAAAACGAAGTGGTATACACTCAAGGATATATTGTATTCGCAGAGACTGTTACACCTGACATTTAACTGTTCAGTTATTCTCCTATTGCATTATTATAAGTAATAACATGACTTGAGGGAAATTAGCGATTGAATTTAATTTCCCTCAAGTCATGTTATCACTTTGTAATACTATGATCGCCGAGGAAAACTTTGAGAACCTTACCGACGGGAAATTTAGTTGGTTGTCAGAGATGAGTGCATCGCTTTTCGTGTTTTGAATTAAGAATGAGATGACCTCTGGGACATGGTTAGTGTATACCTTATACCTGTAATAATTGTAATTGAGTGAGGAATTGAGGGAGGAATGTAGAAATAATGTTAATTCAATGTCCATGAACAGAAATGTAGGAAGTGCAAGCAATATGATCATTTTAGATTGGTTGTGTATAAAAAAGGTTGAGTAATAGATGCTAATGTCTGAGTGAAATACTAAAAAAATGACAATATTAAACAAAATTTGCAAAAAATTGACGTTATTACGATGTTACGTCCTGCGCATGCGTAAGAAAAGGTAATACCACATGGATTGTAGATCGAGTAACGGCATAAGTTCAGTCGGTTTTGACGACAATGTTAAGCGTGAGGCGCGGGCTGAAAAGGAAATTCGGGGGCCAAGTGGAGGACTTCAGCCGGTGGAGGACTTCAGCCGGTGGAGGACTTCAGCCGGTGGTGGTAGGTGAAGACGGTAAGTGTGGTCAGGGTCCTTGCTCTGCGGCCAAAGTCTTCCCACCGGGGATCCTGAGCTTGTCGTTGGGCTCGGGTGAACTCCCTCTCGGCTGAGTACCGGACCCGGGTATTTGTCGGACCCGACCCGACTGTGGCCACGGATCAGGCACGGGCGGTGTGCTGGCAGCCGGATCTCCTTTTTCGGTTGGGGGAGAGAAGGTTGCGTGCTCACCAATCGTGAATCATCTGGGAGACAGAGGTGTGTTGTGCTCGGGCACAGAGCTTCATGGCCCTCTCTCATAGACCGTGTTTTCACGGCAGATGTTCAGACGGTGAGCAAGCGTTTTTGGTGTTTCGCGTGCGCTCGCCCGATGTCCTCGACCTGGGAGACTGAGGCTCGTTCACAACACACACAGCACGTCATGGTCCTCTCTCACGGCCCGTGAGTCACAGTTGGAATGGTAGAATACAGCACTAACCGAAGCCATCGGTGAAGGAAGCGAAGCGGACAATCAGCCGTGGTCGTGGCCGGAGATCATGGGGCGGCTGGGCGCCCGCTAAGCAACCTTCGAAGTCCGTGGTGGAAGATTTAACTGCCGAAACCGCAGAATTTGGAGTTCATGTGAAAGCCCAACCCAGAAACAAGGAAACGAAAAACGAAATGAGAAAAAGAAGACAAAAGTAAAGACAAAAAGAGCGGGAACGACGATGGGGAGTAAGGCGGTGCGCAACGTTTGTCCCACATCAGGAAGTCCCGCGTAATAATTACAAAAGACACGTTGACAGCAAAAGGGGAATCTCCCAGAGAAAAGAACGAAAGACAAGAACGTAAACAAAAGAATCGTAAAACGTAAACCAAAAAAGTAAAAAAGAAACTAAGAAATTAGGGAAAAAAAGTCTTTGAAATGTAAACAAATAGTTGAAAATCGGGAGTGATAAATAAAGAAATAGATCAGAAATAGATAGACAATAGACGTATTCTAACTAGGTTCTCTTGAATAAAGATTTTTTAAAGATAAAAAAAAAACACCTCTGACCTTATGCAGCCCGTGGTTGGAGGCAGAGTCCTTTGTCTTCTAAGATTCCCGCCTGGATATGATATGCAAGCGGGAAATTTAG